>VXBL01009102.1:76959-94187 GCA_013400195.1 Aramus guarauna | reverse complement strand
TCATCCTGGAGAAGAGAAGTCTCCAGGAGGACCTTATAGCGCCTGCCAGTCCCTGAAGGGGCCTACAGGAAAGCTAGAGAGGGACTCTTTACAAGGGCATGTAAACATTGCGATAGGAGAAAGGGGAATGGCCTTAAGCTGAAGGAGGGGAGATTTAGATTAGATACTAGGAAGAACTTCTTCCCCGTGAGGGTGGTGAGGCTCTGGTACAGGTTGCCCAGAGAGGTTGTGGATGCCCCATCCCTGGCAGTGTTCAAGGCCAGGTTGGATGGGGCTTTGGGCAACCTGGTCTAGAGGAGGCTGTCCATGCTTATTGCAGGGGGTTGGAACTGGATGGGCTTTAAGGTCCCTTCCAACCCAAATGTTCTATGATTCTATCTCACCAAGAAATTAATGCAAATAACATGATGAAAAACAAAGATGAACTCACTTTGGTTTTAGACTTTGTCTCTTCATTCTCACCATCTTCTCCTTCTGCTGGCTCTTTGTTCAATGCAGAATAATCTTCCAGGAGGGTGTCGAAGAGTACTATCCGCTTATTCTTGAAGAATCCATAGAAATAAGCATTGCTATGAGATGAACGCTTAGAACCTGATGGGGAAAATTTACATTAAAGACCATGATCTGAAGAATCCCATCACTAAAGACTACACAATATTACATAGAACAGATTCTTCTGAAGGAATTCTCAAAGTTCCCAAATGAACGGAAGACAAACTCAAGCAAATGAGCTTGCAGGTTGAAGCATATTTTAAAACGATCTAAGTAATGATGATCTCATTTACTGACTCCAATAGAGAATTTTTTTCATCTGTAACATGTACTTACTAAAATTACAAGAGCAGTCATGTTGAGATCTAATATCCAGAAGAAAAGTAATTTCTATTGCAATTTCAGGTTCAGAGTGCAAAGAGCAATCTGCATAGAACATGTGCTGCCTTCCTGGCAAAGGACTTGAGACGAATATGTTTAGAATTCTTTCAATATGCCAACAAGTATGATCCAAAACAGTTAAGGATTAAGATATTAGAAACAGATAAGGAGAAGATGAAGAGATGAACTACAGATATCATCACCCTCTCTTACAGCAAAATTCTACCATTTCCTCTCTTTATGCCATCTCATACTGCTTTCAGCAAGGCAATAAAAACACCTCTGATCCTCACAGGTAGGGAGAAAACAAAAACAAAATCTGGGAAAGTCCCTGAAATCAAGTTTAGAAGGGAGCAAAATGAGTAACAGTGAAAATGTCAAACAGTAATGTGCTCCATGAACATGGAAGTGGAAAGGAAGTGACATGGCAGCTGGCATGCTCCATGTTATATTCCATGACCTAAGAAGAGAAGATGACAAATTCATTACGACAAAGTGAAAAAAATAAGTCTCAAGTAGAAGGTATGAGTCCATCCAGCCATACCATAAGAAACTGTCTGTGTGAACACTCTAAGAAGGAAATAGGTGTTTTTACTTTTCATAACTTTTTCAACTGTTTCTCCAAGGATTTTGAGACAATTAATGGCTAAACTGCGACTAGAAAAGAGATAAAAACCCCCTTCCCCTCTGGTTTAAAGTTCTAAAATTGGAATCTAGATTGCTGCTTCCATTTGTGACTGTATTTATATTCCATAGAGCCAAGGCAATGCTTCCAATAAGATCCTGAGTTAAGGCTGTACTTTCAGCTTCACTTTTCTGACTTCAGGGCAAAAAAAGGAAACCGGTACAGCCATTGACAAGTGTTACAATAGCTGAGAAATATAAGCAACTGCCCTACTACAGTACCCACAATCAAAGCTAAAAATCCACAAATTCAAAATGACAAAGTCTTTTTATTAAAAAAAAAAAAAAATCTCACCTTCAACAACATACACCTTAGTCAATGGGAAGTCAATGCTCTTTGCCATTGTTTCAATTTGTTGCTTGAGCTCTCCCTCAGGAAGTGGAATGAATTTATCAAACAAAGGTGCGATATAGTCTGCATAGATTGTAACAAGCACCTGCAAACACATACAGATATTAAAACCATGTACAAAAAGAGGGCACAATTTCAGAAAAAAACACTTGATAAAGAAGAGTCTTGTATGAAGTGTGATCTATAGCAAGGCTCTCTAGGGTTCATCCTATCTACAAAGACAACTACTTAGTCTGTTCACAGTCAGATGGGCAACAGCAAGATGGGACTGGGTGCAGGTTAATCTACAATCTACAGTCCTCAGCAGAACTAGTGTGAACAGTGCTTTTGCTCTGACAGTTCATCAAACTACAAAAGGCAAAGCCACTACAACAGCTGGGGAGAGTGGTCTTATCAGTGACAGGCCATCGTTTTCACCCACTTCACTGATACTGGAAAGCTCTGAAGTTTTCAGCAGCAGAGCTGACTGAACCAGGAGATAGTCCCACTTCTTCAAATTCCTGCTAACTTGCAAAGCCATGGTCGAAAATAAGCAAGAAATTTCACGTCCCCTATTTTCTTCCCCTTCTCCCAGTTGTATGCAGGGCTAATGAACTGCCTGATGCATCTGGTCCACAACGATTAACAGCCATGTCCCAAAAAAACCTACAATGCACCTGCATCTCTTCAAACTGACAGCCCAGATGAGAAAGCCAGGACTGGAATAACACTGTGATGGGCAGGAAAGCGGAACGCCCTTCCGTCACACTCCGGACCTTCACTAAGTGTTTTTTATTTATTT
Source organism: Aramus guarauna (assembly GCA_013400195.1). NCBI lineage: Eukaryota > Metazoa > Chordata > Aves > Gruiformes > Aramidae > Aramus > Aramus guarauna. The sequence continues at coordinate 91,497 of VXBL01009102.1, read as the reverse complement.
ATACTAAAGAAAAGGACTGGAGAAAAGTTTAAGTTCTGGTTAGCAAAAGAGGAACAGGACATGGGATGCAAATGGACATCAACCTTAACTTTGAAGTTATCTTGACAGGTTTTTTTCCACTGTAAACAAGTACCTTGACTTTTGTATCTGCACTGTTGAAAAAAGTCCAATGAAGTCTAAAACTAGGGAAACTGACTTTTCCAAAGTCATAGCAAGTGAAGGCATCAATATGAAACACCACTAGAAAATAAAATTTTTTTTTGCTACTGTAACTGTTAAGACAAGGGTTTAAACCTCTGCGGATATTTTACAGCAAGTGTAGAAGGGTATTTTATAGAGCAGAAATCAGCTGTTACAGTCTAGACAAGTGTCTCAGACCACGTAGTATATGTGGACTAATTTTAAGTTTTTGTCTTTGATCTTTGTGTAGTCCCTTGGTATCAGCAGGCATAACAGACTGGTAAAAGGATGCCACTCTAACTATGAAGACAGAGTTATAGAATGTGGGATTTTTCCCTGAAGAGAACTCTAAAGGGTAAATCTAACATCTCTTAAGGTTACTTTGCATCTTTGCATGTCAAAGGCTGTTCAAACCTACACCTTAAGGCCTCAAACCATGATCAATACCCAGTAAAGCTGCAGTGACACTCCAAGACACATGAAAAAAATCACCAGTTGTCTGGACATGGACTTAATCCTCGGGGGGTGGGGGGGAGCGGGGGAAGCAGAGTGCCACTCTTTTTTTGCTATTATTATGTCTTGCCACATAATCTTTCAGTACAGATTCAGTACAGAAGTCTGTAGCTCTGACACAACAGATTTTATTTTCTACTTTTTGTTACGTAAAATATAGGCCAACCCTTGTTTAGGGAAAAAAAAAAAATCTACATGGACGGCTCAAATAGAAGGGCCAGGCAAAGCAAAAATAAAATACTAGTTTGTGATATGAAAGTGACAGAGAAAGAAAAGTGGTATCAGCTGAACATGTTCTGGTTCCCACCTTTAAATTTAGTGTCGGGTACTACTCACCTACATCTCTTCTTTCTACTAAACTTGCTTGATAAAGACTATAAAACGGACATTCAGAAGGTTCTCATATGAGATCATGCAACATGTTTTACTATATATGTTTTAAAGAAAAGATGGGAAGAATAAACCAGTCAATGACTGGTATAAAGGAAGCTCAGGAAAAAATTTTTCTCTTTTGGTATATAAATGAGGGCAGACCATTTCAGAAAATCCCTTATCTTCTTTCAATCTTGAAACTACCAGTTTTTTTCAAATTTCAGCTTAATCCTTCTATGAAAAAGCAAGTCTTTAAAGTCTTTAAGACTAAAGACATAAAATATGAACTGGGTACCACATGAGAAACTAATATCTCCCCAATTTTGCAAATAATAAGGGTACACTGGACTAATCTGCAAGTATGGAATGTTTCACTCAAGTTGACAGAGCAGTAGCTCAAATGCTGAATTGTGATTTAAGAGTATACTGCTGATCAAAGCTTGAAAGAAAAAGAACATTTCCTTAAGCAGTACTTATCAGAGTCTGCACAAATCTTCCTGTAACAGTCATTTCAATACATGTGAACCGACATTTCTGAGACTTAACACTATGACTTTTCAGAATACATTCAGAGGAAAAAAAAAGGGAAGGTATCAGAGCATAAGGCATCTGAACTACAGAGAGCAGGAGCCAGCACAACAAAACAACAGGAAACACTGTACAAATTATAAATACAATATAAAATATATATTTTACTTATAAATAAAATTAAGCCAACAAAAAAAAAAAGCTTGAAAGAACTCAAAGCAATTGTACGCTAGACTTACCACATAAGTGCGGCACTTCTGCTACTATACTATTGTCATCGAATTCCTCAGAAACACATTGCTAGTAACTTCACTACGCCAGAATTAGTGGTCATACAGAAACTCACTAATTCACACCAGTTTTACTTCAGTTACATGTTAGATTACAATGAAGCAAAAATACAAGTAAGCAACAAATCCAATTCAGATAAGATCTGTATCCCATAAAAACAGGATTATGAAAAGACTTTGCAGTCATGATTTAAACTTTCGTGTTGCCATGTCTGAGAAATATATCCCATAGCTGCATTGACTAAATGTGAAATCAGATTTTCCTGCATTAATTACAATGACTTCCCATGTAGCATTATGATCACGTTTTTGTACAAATGTGGCCAGCCAATGCCTGTGCTTTAGAAAAGAAGCTGACAAATTCAAAGTCCAAGAAAGCTACAAAAGTGATCTGAATCTAGAAGTAGTGGAGAGAAGGAAAAGAAAAAATAAAAAGCAACAGTTACTTAGGTCATGAAAGGGAAGCTCGAGAAAGAAAACAATCATGATTTCCTACCCCAGGTACTCCTAAAAATATTCTTGATAATGCACTGAAGTTCAGCCAGAAAGTCTGAACTTGACACAAGAATTAGGGATTTATTGACCCAATGCTAACACGGCAGGCTTTACTACATTACTGTAATGTAATAATTCTTTTACTTGTTAAGGTGCTCTTTTAATCTAAAATTGAATTAATATATAGAACAGTATTTCTGTAATTTCTTCCTTGGGTGAGCAGTGGTTAGTATATTGAGCAAAAAGATAGTAGAGCACTATGTTGAAATAGAAATTAAAAATACAGACCTCAGAGCTTATAGTAACAATAGAAAACATCAAATCCTTACAATGTATACAAAACCAGCCTTTTAATATAAGCCTTAAAAAGGTCAGTTACCAATTCAGAGTATAAAAGCAGCTATATAAGCAGAACCCAGAATGGAAATTTGCTACTCATGGCAGTACGAAGCAATGCAATTGAGAAGTGGTGCTTGACAACCTGTAAGAAAAGCCCAATGGAAACATTACTGACCAAAGCACATTCTGCCTTATCTTGCCAAACTGCTGGCAGTTGTCCTTGTGCCCTTTCTATATTTAAGAAAAAGTAAAACCTATCACCACATAGTACTGTATTTCCAGTGTCTATTCTAAAGCTTTTTGAATGCTTGTTTTTCAATTGATGAAGCCACTCCAATATTAAATAGATAAAATATAAGATATCACATTAATGTAGACAATTAGTATGAGCTATTATTCCTGAATAAGTAGGAAGACACACTGTTAAAGTTTGTAGACACTAAAATTCCCAGGAGACTTTTCTCCATTTCCTTTCAGTTATGTTTTCATACCTCAGCACACTGAGACATGCAAGTAAGCTAGCATTTGGAAGAAACCCATATTTTCATACTCACCAAGGAAACAACTAATGTGAAGAGCCAGGCATAGATGAAGAAGTAGTCTCCCCCTATTTTAATAATGTAAAGCAGAAGGGATGTCACTGGCAACAGAATACACTGAGTCACGATAAACTTCTTGATAGCATCCTTAAAAAAAAATCCCAGCGTCTGCAAAGAAAGCACAGCAGTGATATTTTCCATGTAAATATTGATGTGCCACAGTGGTTAATGAACTGATCCCTTCAGTGGATGCACAGAAACAAAATAAGACAAATCGCTAAACAGCGATACGAATGTGATAAGGAAATCAGAGTCAGTTAAGAAAAGCTGGAAAAACCTTTTCACCACCTCTCCTGGTTGCTGTAGCTCTTTACATCCACACGAACTCTGCATCCATGCAGAAGCATTCTTCCTTAGTAAGATCTGACCCAAATCCTTATTTTGTGTTGCACATATATACTTCATTAAAGAAGTAAAGAAAAATTTAAGCTTATCTGTGCCTTAATTCTGTTACCAATCCTAGACACTACGGGATTTTTAGAGAACAGGAAACTCTGAAAGTAACATAGCTACTGTAAAATATTTTGTCTTTGAACAGTTGCCTCCATTCACCTGAAATTTGAGTTACCACTAAGCTGATTGTCTTAACTGGAAATATAGAAAAGTCCTATTAAAGATTTTTAGATATACATTAGGCATTTTACTCCAAGCTTCCACTGACATACAGCTACTACTCATGTAGCTGTCTCAGGTTTTAAAATCAGCATAACTTTAATATAAGTAATAGAAATTTCAAAGATCTCTACCTGAATGAATCTGATCTAGTGACTCTGCAACATGATTAGACACCCAACTAGCTCTTTTGGGAATTGTTACTTCAGTACTTACAGCTATCTGCAAGGCACAAAAGTGAGGGGGTTATTATGTAAAGACCCTTCCCAACAAGGTTGTATTAAAAAGCCCACACTACGTTAAAGATAAAACTTGTCTGGAAAGAACAATCCTCATTTTCAGCAAGCCACTCCCATGGATGAAGGAGTCTATCTGAAGATCATTTGAGAATCATTGCTAGAAATTCCAAAGTCTGGACTGGTATCATGCATGAATTTGGCTCATTCAAAGGACCTAGCCCATCAGTCTGAAATGGAAGAGGAAGATTTGAGTGTGTTTGTAAGACATTTGGTTTCTCAAATTGGACTGGAGCTGGACTCAGCCTTCAGTTCCTGGCATGAAGACCACTGTGGTGAAAAAAACCTTGTAAATGACATCATACAGGTAGCTCAGTCAAGCACTTAACAACACCCACAGGTATCAGTGCCAATTTTTCCTTTTCTCATTTGATTAGGCACAATGCTTGCACTGACAACAACGATGTACCCAGAGAGCACAGCTCCAAGGAGAAAATGTTCAAAGGATATATCCAGAATCCTCCTTACCCTTCCTAAAGCATTCAGAGAAACCACATGGATTCTGCAAGCTCTCAAGACAGTTTTAAAGAAGCCCATGCTGCTAACTTCAGTATTTGACCCTCTGCTTCTTCTGCACAGAGGTAGGGCCTGATCAAGTCAAGCTTTCCACCCAGTCTGCCAGTTTGCTCTAGTTCTAGTGCTTTACAAGTCCCAATACTGACAGTCTTTGGACTTTTGTGTCCTGGACATAAAGGGCTTGCAGATCTGACACCAAGATGGAACTTACTCCTCACTAATGTAGGAGAAACAATCAAAGTGCAGGCCTGATGTGACTACTCAGGATTGACATGAACGATGTCAGTCAAATACGGCTTTTCATGCGTATTTAAGGATTCTAAATGCCAGAAGGATGTCTAGGTTAGGACAGGGCATAAGCACGTTGCAAGAATTAGAACTTTGCCAGCCCTTACAATTTTTGAACACTACAGAAGTGATAGCCAGAGAACAAACAGAATACATCAAATAGATGAAAAGATTGCTTGACTCATGCTCTGGAAATATGAAATCATAGAATCGTTTAGGCTGGAAAAGACCTTTAAGATCACCAAGTCCAACCATTAACCTAGCACTGCCAAGTCCACCACTAAACCACGTCCCTAAGCACCACATCTACACGTCTTTTCAATACCTCCAGGGATGGTGACTCAAACACTTCTCTGGGCAGCCTGTTCCAGTGACTGACAACCCTTTCAGTGAAGAAATTTTTCCTAATCTCCAATCTAAACCTCCCCTGGCACAACTGGAGGCCATTTCCTCTCATCCTATCACTTGTTACTTAGGAAAAAAAGAGACCCCCAACACCCACCTGGCTACAACCTCCTTTCAGGTAGCTGTAGAGAGCAATAAACCCCAGTCNTCTGAGGGTGCACTCAATCCCCTCGTCCGTATCATTGATAAAGAGATTAAAGACAACTGGCCCCAGTACTGAGCCCTGGGGAACATCACTTGTGACTGGACACCAACTGGATTTAACTCCATTCACCACAACTCTTTGGGCCCAGCCATCCTGCCTGTTTTTCTACCCAGCAAAGCATATGCCCATCCAAGCCATAAGCATCCAGTTTCTCCTGGAGAATGTTGTGGGCAGCAGCGTCAAAGGCTTTGCTAAAGTCCAGGTAGACAACACCCACAGCTTTTCCCTCATCCATTAAGTGGGTCAACCTTGTCATAGAAGGAGATCAGGTTAGTCAAGTGGGACCTGCCTTTCGTAAACCTCTGCTGACTGGGCCTGATCACCTGGTTATCCTGTACGTGCTGTGTGATGGCACTCAAGATGATCTGGTCCATAACCTTCCCCAGCACTGAGGTCAGACACAAGAAGGTCAAAATGGGAACAGGACGTGATACCGAGTTCAACATGGGAACATTCCTTCCTCCCTTGATAGGAGCAGGATGTTATCCTCTCAGTATGCTCACTGTAAAGTCTGCAGAAGGGAAGGGGATCTCCAGGCCTAGGGCTCAGAATCACCTAGGAGATGAATTGCCATGTACACCATCATTCTGACAATGAGTATTTACTTGCTGGTGAGAGAAAAAAAGCGATTGCTATGCTACACATATGTTTTTAGAAGCACAAAGTTTTTTTTATAAGACTAGAGAGCTAAATGGAATATAAAAAGAGTTCTGAGTTGGTCACAAGCTCAAGGCTTATGACTAACTAGAACAATCTTCAGATTTGCTTCTCAAAGACGGGAGCAGGAGCCACCATCAACAAACAAGCCTTGTTGTTTCTGGGAATACACACAGATGTCAAGGTAAAACTGTGCAGTGAGAATTGTCATAGTTGGGCTTCCCTGGAAAGAGACTATTATGGCATTAATTGACGTGAACTAAAATAATACAAGATGCGTCAGGATCTATGTGCTTCTGTTTGAAAGATGATTGAGAGAGGGTGCAAACTGGATCTTTACATTTAGAGCTTTTTTCCTCACTTATTTCCTTACTTGTTTCATAAAAAGGAGTAAGAAACATCAATTTATCAATTTACCAAGAACATAACAAGTTTAGAAACAAACTGATTCCACTTGTTTAGGTCTAACTCAGTCTTCCTGCCTCCATAGAAATTGGAAGATGAAACTGGCAAATACCAGAGCATTTCTACCCTTATTAGAATGAGCCAAACAGCTTTATCCCACATCTGCTACCCATCCAAATTTCATTCTATTGTAAATAACCCAAGCTTCCTAGTAGACTTGGAACAGAAAGTACTGTAGACGACACTATCTGGGTCCAAAAGCAGAAAACAAGTCTTATGCTCTGGCATGAAACGACTAATGATGTGTCCCAGATTGAGGTTCCTCCCAAAAAGAAAATCTGATCTCCAGAGAAACTGATAATGCAACAGGTCAACCTAAGTTGGTGAGAGAAATTAAAAAAGCCAGGGCTGATACTAAATGAGTACCTAACATAAGTACAAATGAAGAGCCGAATTATCTAATTTAGTAAAGGCTGATACAAGAAATCAATAAGCAAAACAAAATAATGACAAAAGAAATTTCTTGGTTTTATCTGTTCAGTGCCCCTGTAAAGCAGTGATCCAGACTTTTCAGGAAGGGCATATGAAGGGCAAAGACTAGTCGATCCAAAAATGAACAGCTGATGTATGAAATGTTCTTTGTTCTACTGCTAGAATACACGTTTCTCTTTGCTTAGAGGCACAGCCTCACGCAGAGACATTGTGGTGCAGCATCTTCTGCAACAGTGACTTCTGCAACAGTCACAAACTGTCATTTTTATGCAGTGCAAGTAGAACTATTCCTAAAACTATTCCTATCTTTGGCACAGATATGGACATACCAGTTCATCTAACCAACCAAAACCTACTGAAGAAGTTAGGTCAGTATAAGTGCTATCTACAATACCTGTTGATTGAAGCCATGTTTCTCTTCTATAACGAACGTGTTATATAAACTCCATGGGAGACCAGTCACTGCACTGAAGAGTGTTGCAAGCAGCAGAAATACCAATGACCGAACAATCTGAAAAAAAAAAAACAAAGCCCCACAACAAAACAACCAAAAAAACCCAACAAAACCCAAACTGGTATTTACTGACCTGTACTAACATTAGTATTCCAGGTGTTAAAAATGGATTTTATGTCAGTGATGAAGCTAGATAAATTCACAAAAATAGCGTTTGTGACGATTAGATTAGTGGTCACTGGAATAGCTTACTATGTTAAAGACAGAAAAAAAATATACTGTTGAAACAGATTTAAATAAAAGCTAAGGATTTGGGACAAGAATTTGCATAGCTGCCTCATCCACAGCACAAAGACAACATAAGCAGTAGCCTCAAATTTCTTACCCTTTTACTGTGCAGGAAGATCATATCTAGGATTAGTAAAAAGACAACACCCAAACAAAAAGTACCCAAAACCCCAACCCACCACCTCATTTGACTCAAGTAGCTTTGAGACTTGCATATTTTTAACATACAAGGCTATTTCAGTTAGTAAGCTAATTTAAAAGTCACATACCGTTATCAGTTCTCAGACTCACCTAATCCAATGATTCACAATTGTTCACCAGAAAATATCTGTTATTTTTACTACATTGTACCTGTAGCTAAAACCCACTTTAAGTAAATGCAAGCTTAAAAATAAAAATGTTTATAATAGTACAGGTCACAGACCAGAAGTTTTCACTCAAATTTGAAGACTGCTTACCTCGTATTCTGGTCCAAACCCAGCACGACCAGAGATCTGACCAGACACATTCCAGAGAAAAGGAATTCCTCCACAGAGGAGAATCATCTTGAAAACAAAAACACATGCCACAGAGGCAATATGAAACAGATTACTACTACATTTCAGCATGACAAGGACCTTTTAAGGGTGAATGAGAAAAGTTTTATTATTAGACTTTTTGTCCCACTCTGATCTTAGCAGTACATAAAGAAAGCCTGGAATATTTGGCAGTGGTTCATTTTTACTTTACAGGAGTAGAGATCAGGTCTAACAGAGCATCTCCCCTTCAATTAACTTGCTAAGTTAATGAATCACACTTCTACCTACTAAAAGCAAAACGTTGTGGAACTGTCCTCCAACTTCATCAACTTTGACCATGACAGCCTCTTTCAAGTTCAGGCAATTCCAAAAGCCAATAAAGGATGCAGTTTATGCTCCAAGGAAGTGGCAAACCCAGACAGTAGAGGCCACCTCACTTTAGCTCTGCTGGAATCTGATAATCCCAGGACAGAGTCTAAGAAACAGAAAGACGCAGCTCAACATCACAGAAAGGAGCAATAACTCATCATCACGTACATGTAGAGAAGAACCTGCATGTACCTTACACATCAGGGGTATCAGCTTAATTGTAGAATAGAATCATAGAATCATTTAGGTTGGAAAAGACCTTTCAGATCATCAAGTCGAAGTGTTATCTTAACACTATCAAGTCCACCACTAAATCATGTCCCCAAGTGGCACATCTATCTTTTCAACACCTCCAGCGATGATAACCACTTCCCTGAGCAGCCTGTTCCAAAGCTTGATAGCCCTTTCAGTGAAGAATCCAACCTAAACCTCCCCTGACACAACCTGAGGCCGTTTCCTCTTGCCCTATCGTTTGTTACTTGGGAAAAGAGACCAACACCCACCTGGCTACAACCTCCTTTCAGGTAGTGTAGAGAGTGATATGGTCTCCCCTCAACCTCCTTTTCTCCAAGCTAGAGAACCAGGAAAAACCTCAGTTCCCTCAGCCGCTCCTCATATGACTTGTTCTCCAGCTTCACTGCTCTTTGGACACACTCCAGTGCCTCAATGTTCTTCTTACGGTGAGGGGCACAAAACTGAACACAGTAGTCAAAGTGCGGTCTCACCATTGCAAATCGTACAGGGGGATGATCGCTTCCTCAGTCCTGCTGGCCACATCATTTCTGTTGGCCTTCTTGGCCACCTCATAATCAGCCAACTGTCAACCAACACCCCCAGGTCATTTTCCACCAGGCAGCTTTCCAGCCACTCTTCCTCAGGCCTGTAGCGTTGCCTGGGGTTGTTGTGACCCAAGTGCAGGATCCAGCACTGAGCCTTTTTGAATTTCATAGAATTTGCCTCAGGAATGAGGAATGTATGAAGTAGCTGTCTGAAATCTAACGAGTAATAATGGCCTGAGTTACAACCATACCATTGCCGCAGCCTTCAGACCAGAGGTATTTTCCCTATTAGGAAATACGCTGCAGCCATGACAGTGAAATGGTATGTAGGAAAAGGTTTGTACATTATGTCTTTTTATTATTAGGGTGATCACAGCAAGTGGAACAAGCAGGCAGGCTTTTTTTGAAACTTAACCTTTTCTTTAAGTCTGAGGTGAAGCCAGCAGACTTCAGTACAAGTGTGAACAAGTTCTAAAAGTCTGAGAAGACGCATAATCAAGTCTAGAGGTGTTAGAAGCAGCAGACAGAAGATCAGAGTGAGCTGGATACTCAGTGTCTCTGCTAAGTCCGCAGTAAACAGCTGGAAGTTCTCAATGTTTCACAAGCTATTGTCTCAAAAAACAATCACCATCGTTGTCTATCCTATCACTCAAAGTGCTCCCAGCTGCTAATTCAGCTCTGAACTTTATTTCAAGCTTGTATTATCTTTTCAGCATAGAGTTGACATTACCGACCCTAAGTAGCTTTATATGCCTCCAAGATTGTCTACTTTTTTAAACCAGTTAGTGCAGTTGGGAAAGTGCTACTACCTAGGGTTTTTTCTGATCATTTAAACATACCAAATAAAGGTACCATAAGGATGTTTTCCAACTCTCAGTTTTCCAAGAAAACCTCTTGCCCTGGGATGACAATGGATTGGGGGGGTTGGAGGTGGAATTGCCATTCAAGTGTAACTTTCCCTTTGCAGGAACAAAAGGGAAGATAAGCGTGTTAACAAGGAACACAATTTTAAAGCACAGGAATTCTAAACACAAGGGCAGCAGAGAGGACAAGCTGTGGAGATCTTCCAAAGCTCACAGCTGACCATGATATACTTCCCTTACATCATTCCAAATGGGACCTGAGTGCTCAACCACAAACACAAATTTTGTGACTTTAACATAAAATTCATTAAGGAAATCCTACAAACGGCAGCCTTTCAAAAGTCCATGGCAATGCTGCAAAGAAGGAAGTGCCTGGCCAATGCCCAGCACCAAGAGATATAAAACAACCTACAGAACTCAGTGAAGAAACTCTATTGCAGGGGTGACTGGGTATCAGGGATACTTTATGATTGCAGATTGTTTTGCTCTAGCTAAATAAAACTTCTATTAATGGGGCACCTACAACTTCTCTGGGCAACCTGATCCAGTGCCTCTCCACCCTCATCACAAAAAAAATTAATCCTTATGTCCAACTTAAACCTACCCTCTCTCAGTTTGAAACCACTGCCCCTTGTCCTGTCACTACATGCCTTGGTAAACAGTCTCTCTCCATCTTTTTTATAAACCTCTTTTAAGTACTGAAAGGCCACAAGAAGGTCTCCCTGGAGCCTTTTCTTCTCCAGGCTGAACAACCCCAACTCTCTCAGCCTGTCTTCACAGGACAGCTGCTCCAGCCCGCTGACCATTTTTGTGGCCTCCTCCGGACCTGCTCTGACAGGTCCATGTCCTTGTCCTGTGGACCCCAGAGCTGGATACAGTAGTCCAGGTGGGGTCTCACATGAGCAGAGTAGAGGGGCAGAATCCCCTCTCTCGACCTGCTGGTCACGCTTCTGGTAACGCAGCCCAACATATGGTTGGCTTTCTGGGCTGAAAGTGCACATTGATGGCTCATATCCAATTCTTCGTCCACCAGTACCCCCAAGTCCTTCTCCACAGGGTTGCTCTCAATCAATTCATCCCCCAGTTTGTACTGATACTCGGGACTGCCCCAAACAAGCTGCAGGATCTTGCACTTGGCCTTGTTGAACTTCATGAGGTTTGCACAGGCTCACTCCTCAAGCCTGTTGAGGTCACCCTGGATGGCATCCCTTCCCTCTTCTGCATCAACTGCACCACACAGCTTGATGTCGTTGGCAAACTTGCTTAGATTACATTCAGACCCACTGTCTATGTTGTTGATGAAGATGTTAAATAGTATTCATGCCACTATGGACCCTTGAGGGACACCACTAGTTTCTGCTTGAGCACTGAGCCATTGGATGTAACTCTTTGGATGCAGCCCTCCAGCCAGTTTTTTATCCATCTTGCAGTCCATCTGTCAAAACCATCGCTCTCCAATTTAGCAGCTAGAATGTTGTGGCGGACCTTAACAACAGTTGGTCTGGATGAAGATATGCAGACTCCTGATATGGCTTTCTGTTTAGCAGGGCACTAAATTCAGTGGCAAAAGAGGTTCATTCCAATATTGTATACATATATTTTCCTTAAAAACAACAAGGGAAGTTGTTTTGGCTAAAGCTCTTGAAATCAAGATAAAGCTTCAGAACCTTTTGTTTTGTTGCACTTGCTAGGTTGTACCATCTCACTGTCTACTAATCTACTGTTGGAGGATAGCTTCATTTTTCAAATGAAATACTGCCTCTAAAGTCAGTCAAAACCATAGAAGCTTTTCAAATTCATGGGAAAATTGTCTTGAGTTCGACTTCCTGTTTCAAAAAGCCCTACAAGAACAGTATCAGCTATACTGACATGTATACCATTTTTAGAAGTTCATACAAAATGAAATAATGTACAGGTTAGGCTGCACAAAAGAAATCAGGAAATGCAAAATTTAAGAGGGGTCACAATTCTTAAGTACTGGTTTCACACCGTAGTTATGCAGTTACATGACTTACACTGTTACTTTCATTACATTTTATAATTGACCTTTTTGCTTCCTTAAGTTCCTCATGCAGTAGATCATACTCTAATTATATTTTGCAATGCCAGGCATTTCAGGATTCCTTTATGACCCAGTTGTGCCGCTGATGAGCAGTGCATTTCAGCAGTAAGTCAGAAAAGGTTTCTCTTAAGACTGTTTGTAGCTCACACATGTACATACTCCGTTCTAACCCAATGGCTCTGTTTTTTCATATATGTGAACATTACTTGTCCAGTGTAATTGTTCTTATACTTAAGAAGTATCCATTGGTACTCTTCCTATTCTCACAGGCTTTTATTTCTACCTTCTACTTAAATTTTAACTAAAAATGAAAGTAGTTGCATCCCTCCAAACACAGAAAAAGGTCTGTATTTGTAACAATTTAAAATAATTCTAATGTTGCTTAATTATTTGGCAGTGGAAACCATAACAGGTCAGCTGTGCCATTAAAACATAATAATCTAAGTTGTAGCTGTGCAGTATGACTCAGCACTGCATAGAGAAATTATGTGCTGTCTGAATAATTCCTCTTTTTATATGGCAAATACAGCCACAAACAAGAAACACAGAATCCTACGCCTTTAAAATTTCAGTTTTTGACTGATGTCAGAATGCCAACAGTGCAGCTGCACAGGATCACCAAGAATGAAAATATTTCACAGTTTAAGTACATGAAAAGAATCATATGAATGCTAGATCAGCTCAGGTACTTACAGTGCCCTCAACCTCTGAGTAGAGGCCTGACCAAAAGCTGAAAGTACTTTTGTCCAGCTGATAGAGACGAGATTTTTCAAATGTTTCTGAATCCATGATCTGTCCTAATTCCCGTGGTACATGTGTTGTTGTTCTATACACCCGTCTCTGAAAAATTGAAAAAGAAACTTACAGTCTACATCCAATATTTTTAAGGAGATAAATAAAACTTAAAAGTAACACATAATATGATCCCAAAGGATTACCATGGAAAGTTTATAAAAAAAGCAAACTCACAAAATAACAAATATTCCAAAAATCATATTTTCTATCAAGTTGTAAATATAAAACTATTATGTTATAACCAGAAATTGAGTTGCCTACTTAGTAATTTATTTCTGATATAGGTACTACATAAAGATGACACAAACTCATTTTTCCACAGGATATGACTTAGTGCACCACAATAACAAGCAGAGTTTGAAACTAAACACCAGATCCACCCATGCAAATCACGCAACTTCATCAGAAAACATATCTATGATGCAGCTGCATAAATGAGGTGCTATTTCATTTTCAGTAGAGAACTCAACACTTAAAACTTTTGAAGACTAAAAGTCCTTATTCCTTCCACTACCTTATCTTGTTTTGTTATATTTATCCCTTCTCAAGGGAAAAGCTCCTACCCTTTGTCACTTCAAAATACCTTCTTCCTCTGACCGGAGCACTGGGCTGCAGTCTCAGTGATGGCTTAGCTGATCAAATGGCTCACGAGTACACAACATCGCTTCCTGCCCTCCCAGCAGCATCGTTCCCAGCTGTGCTGGGTCTGGCTGGAACAGAGTTAATTTTTTCATAGCTATCTGCACAGTCGTATGCTTTCCGTTTGTGGCCAAAGCAGTGCTGACAACACACCAGCGTTCTGGCTACTGCCTAAGAGCGCCAAGGCTTTTTCCTTCCCTCTCTTCCCCAGCGAGCAGGCTGGGGGTGGACAAGAGGCTGGAAGGCAACACAGCCAGGACAGCTGACCTGAGCCAACCAAAGGGACATTCCATGCTGTATGAAGTTATACTCAGCAATAAAAACCGAAGTAGAGAAAGAAGGGAAGAGGGTTTGAGTTCCAAGGTGGCTGTTACCTGGAGACTGGCCAGGCATCGGCCTGCTCGTGGGAGGTGGTGAGAGACTGCCTTTGCAGCACACGTGGGCTTTTCTTCCCCTCACTTATTAAACTGTTTTTACTTCGACCCATGAGTTTTCTCATTTTTGCTCTTCTCACTCTCTCACCTGTCCCAGGGGAGGAGTACCAAGCTGCTGGGTGGGTGCTGGGCTGCTGGCTACCCC
>VXBL01009102.1:14227-76357 GCA_013400195.1 Aramus guarauna | reverse complement strand
CCCCCCCCGGGGTAGCTCCAGCGGGCACTTTGATGAGGTGGAGGGCAGCTGTTCGGAGCTGCTGGTGGTATCGCAGGGTATATGCAGGTGGCAGGCACGGAGGGCACCTGCCAGCCTGTTCAAGCTGGATGCCTTTACAGTGCACAGAAACCTCTCCTGATGCTCAGCTGCAAAGATGTAGGGACTGATGTTATGGAAATTCCTTTCCCTAACTAGTATATGTCAGTCTCTGTAGTACAGAAGTGTATTAACTTGGTTAATANGCATCGTTCCCAGCTGTGCTGGGTCTGGCTGGAACAGAGTTAATTTTTTCATAGCTATCTGCACAGTCGTATGCTTTCCGTTTGTGGCCAAAGCAGTGCTGACAACACACCAGCGTTCTGGCTACTGCCTAAGAGCGCCAAGGCTTTCCTTCCCTCTCTTCCCCAGCGAGCAGGCTGGGGGTGGACAAGAGGCTGGAAGGCAACACAGCCAGGACAGCTGACCTGAGCCAACCAAAGGGACATTCCACGCTGTATGAAATTATACTCAGCAATAAAAACCGAAGTAGAGAAAGAAGGGAAGAGGGTTTGAGTTCCAAGGTGGCTGTTACCTGGAGACTGGCCAGGCATCGGCCTGCTCGTGGGAGGTGGTGAGAGACTGCCTTTGCAGCACACGTGGGCTTTTCTTCCCCTCACTTATTAAACTGTTTTTACTTCGACCCATGAGTTTTCTCATTTTTGCTCTTCTCACTCTCTCACCTGTCCCGGGGGAGGAGTACCAAGCTGCTGGGTGGGTGCTGGGCTGCTGGCTACCCCACCCCACCAGCACTTTTCAGATCCTTCCATGAACACAGTGAGTGTCCCCACCATCCCGCTAGAACAAGCGGCGTACAGTGCCTTGGTTCCTCTGAGGGAGCGTGGCCGGTGCACACGAGATCAGCAGTGCTCCAGAGCAGGGGCAAGTGTGAGCAGACAGAGGCACCGAGCGGGGCAGGACCTCGGTCGGCAGAGCTGCCGAGAGCTTCGCCATCCGGCTCTGAAACCCCACGCGGCGCACGCAGACGAACACAGCAGCTCCTTCCCCTCTCAGACCGCTCTCACAGCCTGCCGGCGGCAAACCACTTCCACCTACGGGTCGCGGGCGAGCAGAGCTGACACCGCGCCCCTGCCCCGCCGCCTCGGCCGAGACAGGGCCAAACCCTCCTCAGGCAGGCGACAGGCTAAGCCGGCCCCCGCGCCGCTCGGCCCCGACCCCGCCGTGGGGCTGCGCTGCTCCGCGCCCAGCCCGCCGCCCCCCACGTGAGGCCGGGCCGGGCCCGGCACAGCCCTCGGCCCGATGGCACCTGTCCCCGCCGGAGCCCCCGCCGACCTGCCGATGCGCCAGAAAAGCCTCCCAGAGGTAGACAGCCCAGGAGAAGAGCAGCACGGAACAGAAGATGCGCTTCTCGGCCGGCAGCTCTGCCCACACTTCGCCCGGCAGCGCCATAGCTCCGCGCCGCTCCCACGCTTCCTTCCGCCGCCCGCGCTGCGGCGCCGCCTGGCGCCCGGAGGAGCCGCGGGAAGGGCGGGGCGGGGCCGGGCCCTGAGGGGAGGCGGACGGAGAGGCGGTGGCGAGACCGCCACGGGATGGTGCCGGGCCGCTGTGTCAGCTGGCCTCTGCTGCCGCGGGGCTCCTCCGCCGCCCAAGGCAGCGCCGGTGCACGGAGCCCCGCTGCAGAGAGGAGAGGGCAGGGCAGGTAGGCTGGGGCGGCCTCCCTTCAGGAGCCGAGGGGTGCGGGGCGGGCTCCTGTCCCCAGGGAGCGGCGGGAGGAGGTAAGGCGGCCGCCCCGGTTGACGTCCCAGTCAGAAGCCCGCAGGACTGGGCCAAGTCTGCTGCTGGGAAGGGCTCGTGTGAGGGGAGGCCTGGCAAGGAGACCCCCCCCCCGGGGTAGCTCCAGCGGGCACTTTGATGAGGTGGAGGGCAGCTGTTCGGAGCTGCTGGTGGTATCGCAGGGTATATGCAGGTGGCAGGCACGGAGGGCACCTGCCAGCCTGTTCAAGCTGGATGCCTTTACAGTGCACAGAAACCTCTCCTGATGCTCAGCTGCAAAGATGTAGGGACTGATGTTATGGAAATTCCTTTCCCTAACTAGTATATCAGTCAGTCTCTGTAGTACGGAAGTGTATTAACTTGGTGAATATACACATTAGTTCACTGCAATGTGATGAGGTAGTGAAATTTTACTGGAGACTTTGGTATTGTTCATGCTTAGGTAAAACAAACTAAACAACAGTCCACCCCTGGAAATAAGGACTTTGCTTCGTTGAGGCTTAGAGCTGTCCATGGAGGGTAAAGGATACCCCTGGACAGCCCGTGAAACCCTCCCAGTATCCCAGTACCATCTGGAGATCAGTAACTCAAGGAAATTTTCCACCAGTCTTTGATATTTGATAGTTTCTGCTGGTTCCTGCTGCTGCTACTGAGCAATCCTTGTCTGCATCTATTTACATCTGCCATTCTTCCCAGTATTGTACAACATGAATTTACATGTTGTAGCTGAATTACCTTTCCCAAACACAATGTTGCTTCTTCTCTGTTCATACTCCCTCCTGCACTCCCTGCTCCCCAGTAAAACTAAGAATTTCAGCAGAATGTCTGCTTGGATAAGTAGGGAGTTTCTTAGTGACCTAAAATGCAAAAGAGTAAATGCCCGACTGTCATACAGCTCCTCTCTGTTGCTTTAGCAGCTTAAAGGGTGTTCCTTTATTGCTGAGTGGATGCAGGTTTTGCTACTGAGGCCAGTCATCTCTGTTCTGTGAAGAGCTCACAGAGGTCTCTTTCCTCACTGCTTCTACAGAAAAGATCTTTCAGAACTGCTTTAATAATTTGCACCTTTTTTCTCTGATTTCCAGTACAGTGCTCCTGTTGACTTGCTCTGTGCAATGCTCTCTGTAAGCTCACACAGCTTCTCCATGTTATGTAAGAAGACAGGAGAGGCACTCCTCCTCAACGTGCATTTCCTGACCCATCCAAGGGCCATTAGTTTTTTTCATCCACTAGACTTTTCATTCACCAGGTACTGCAGTCTGTACACAAGATGTTTAAATTATTTTTCTTCAGTACAAGTTACCCAGACTGTGCACAATAATGCATATAAAGCCTCACTAGTACTTGTACAAGTCCTTTCCCAGCCACACTAAGAGAAGGGAAGTGCAAAAATTAATACTGACTAAACTAGTATTTGACTGGTTTTCTCCCCTGGTATATATTGCAAGCAGTCCATTGACTCTCCTAACAGCTGCTGCTTTTCTCCTTGCAATGCAGTGTCATTGACTCTGATTCTACTAGAGTAATTGCTGTTAAGTCCTTTCTAAAATAAAGCAGGCTGGCACAAGACATGTTCCATAAAGTCATTTGTTTGGCTGCTTGCTCTGGGACTCCCCGTTGCAGACAGACAGATGTTGCTGCAAGGGAATCCCCAGAATGTGCATTCTTTCCTTTTTAAAACCAGGGAAGAATTCAAGGTAATTGGCCCCTCCTGGTCAAGCCACCAAAGATCTGCCACAGAGACAAGCAGCTGCTACAGACCATCCCCGGAGATGAGCTGAGATAGCCATAACTTTGTACACAACAGTCGTTTACTCATGTGAAGGACCAGAGTAGCTTATAGTGGAAGAAACTGGGGGTAGAAGGGACTGTTGCAGAGCACAGCCAGGCACGTTCACATTAGGAACGCTGTGATTCCAGTCTGAGCTGTTATGTTTTTGGAGATTCCATTCTCACTCAGTAAGCAAGGACCTGCAGTTCTAGGTGAGGATACAAAGCCTGAGTTTACTCTTGTAAAGGAAGACAAGATGGATTATAGCTCAGGGAAAAAAAAATAGGAGTACGGATCCGCACCAGAGTATAGAAGAGGGGAAGCTTGCTTGAAGAACTGGGAAAGGGAGTTTGGGAAATTGGGGTAAGGAGAGATGTCACCATACTAGAGGTGAACAGCAGGCCTGGGCAAGGACGCAAGGGCATCCCAATGGGATACAAATCTCTCAGTAAAATCTGTAGCCCCAATAGCATTAATAACTTGTATCTTTGAGTTGCAGCCTTATTTCCTTGCACTGTAATGGTAGAAAGATACTTCACTGTATGTTACTGTTGCTGGGTTTGTTTTCTAACATTTCAAGGAGTTAAATGGGGAATACTGCCGTGGGGAGTCAGGAGAGCAGAATGGCTCAAGGGCACCAGCTGAGAACTTTAGGGAAGAGGGAGAACAGGTTTAGCACCTGACAGGGACATACAAAGGGAAGGTGGTTTCATAAAAGCCTCCCCTGCTTTCTGCCATAACCATGCTCAGATTCTTGACAAGACATGCTAGGGCTTAACTGGAAACTGAATTTCCCTCAAATAATTCTTTGGCCTTTTCAAAGACCTGCCTGGGAGAATCCCATGGGTAAGGGCTCTAGAAGGTAAGAGGGCCCAAGAGAGCTGGTCAGTATTCAAGGACCACTTTCTCCGAGCTCAAGATCAACGCATCCTGAAGAATAGGAAGACAAGCAAAGGAGGAAGGAGACCTGCATGGATGAGCAAGGACCTGCTGGAAAAACTCAAAGGGAAACAAGAAGTTCACAATATGTGGAAAAAGGGAATGGCTACTTGGGAGAAATATAAGAATGTAGTCAGTGTGTAGGGATGCAACACGGAAGGCTAAGGCCCAGTTGGAATTAAAACTGGCAGGGGAAGTCAAGGACAAGAAGGGCTTTTTCCAAGTACATTTTGTTTCAGCAGCAAAAGGAAGACTAGAGAAAATGTGGGCTTGCTGCTGAGTGAGGTGGATGCCTTGGTTGTGGAGGATACAAAGGCAGAGTTAGTGAATGCCACCTTTGCTCCAGTCTTTACTGCTAAGGTCGGCCCTCAGGAACCCCCGGAAGTAGGAGAAAAAGTCTTGCGAAAGGAAGACCTTCCCTTGGTCAAGGAGGATCAGGTTGGAGAACACCTAGGCAAACTTGACATCCACAAATGCATGGGCCCTGACAGGATGCCGCCATGAATGCTCAGCGAGCTGGCAGGTGTTATCGCCAAGCCACTCTCCACCATCTTTGAAAGGTCATGGAGAACAGGAGAGGTGCCTGAGGACTGGAGGAAAGCCAGTGTCACTCCAGTCTTCAAAAAGGGCAAGAAGGAGGAGCCAGGAAACTACAGGCCAGTCAGCCTCACCTCCATCCCTGGAAAGGTGATGGAACAGCTTATTCTGAGGGTCATCAATAAGCATGTGGAAGAAAAGAAGGTTATCGGGAGTGGTCAACATGGATTCACCAAGGGGAAATCATGCCTGACCAATCTGATAGCCTTCTATGGTGGCATGACCAGCTGGGTCGATGAAGGGAGAGCAGTGCATGTTGTCTCCCTTGACTTCAGCAAGGCTTTTGACACTGTCTCACATAACAGCCTCGTTAGCAAGCTTAGGAAGTGTGGGTTAGATGAGTGGACAGTGAGGTGGGTTGAGAACTGGCTGAATGGCAGAGCTCAGAGGGTTGTGATAAGTGGCACAGAGTCTAGTTGGAGGCCTGTAGCTAGTGGTGTGCCCCAGGGGTCAGTACTGGGTCCAGTCTTACTCAACATATTCATCAGTGACCTGGATGAAGGGACAGTGTACCCTCAGCAACTCTGCCGATGATACAAAACTGGGAGGAGTGGCCGACACACCAGAAGGCTGCGCCGCCATCCAGCAAGATCTGGACAAGCTGGAGAGCTGGCCAGAGAGGAACCAAATGAAATTCAACAACGGCAAGTGTAGGGTCCTGCACCCAGGGAGGAATAACCCAGGCACCAGTACAGGTTAGGGGTTGACCTGCTGGGAAGCAGCGCTGCAGAGAAGGACCTGGAAGTCCGGGTGGACAACAAGCTCTCCATGACCAGCAGTGTGCCCTCATGGCCAAGAAGGCCAATGGTACCTGGGGTGCATTAAGGAGAGTGTGGCCAGCAGGTTGAGGGAGGTTCTCCTCCCCCTCTGCTCTGCCCTGGTGAGGCCACATCTGGAGTACTGTGTCCAGTTCTGGGCTCCCCAGTTCAATAGACAGGGAACTAACTACTGGAGAGAGTCCAGCGGAGGGCTGTGAGGATGATGAGGGGACTGGAGCATCTCTCATATGAGGAAAGACTGAGATAGCTGGGGCTGTTTAGCCTGGAGAAGACTGAGAAGGGATCTTATCAATGCTTATAAACACCTAAAGGGTGGATGTCAAGAGGATGAGGCCAGACTCTTTTCAGTGGTGCCCAGTGACAGGACAAGGGGCAACGGGCACAATCTGGAACACAGGAAGTTCCATCTCAGGATGAGGAAAAACTTCTTCACCCTGAGAGTGACCGAGCACTGGGACAGGCTGCCCAGAGAGGTTGTGGAGTCTCCTTCTCTGGAGAGATTCAGAACCCGCTTGGACGCGACCCTGTGCAACCTGCTCTGGGTGATCCTGCTCTAGCAAGGGGGTGGAAGGGTGGGTGTTGGACTAGATGATATCTAGAGGTCCCTTCCAACCTCTAACAATCTGTCAATCTGTGAACTCACTGCAGCCAAGATGCAGATTTGTGAAATACAGTGTCACAAGGTTTTATCAGCATCATACAATTCAGAGATCTTGCATGAACACAACAGCCAGAAAACAGACATGCAAAAACACTGAACCTGTTGGGTCTGCTGAGAGCTTCCTGCCAGAAGTACGGAAGTCAGCCTAGAAGGTCTCTGTAACAGTATTCACAGTTTTTTACTACCCATGGGAACATGGCAGGGCAGCCCACAGCCTTGGGGAATTCAGGCATGCACAACCAATAAACATGTTTTCCTATAAAATCCACACACTTGAAAACGATAATTTAAAAAATGGCAACAACATACCAGGAACTGACACCTACGTTTTCGCTACCTGCTGTTTACAGTAAGAATCCTTTTTTAGGAGGTCAAGGTTCCTTCACTGTGGAACATCACGTTTCTCCTGTATGTTTGAAAACAAGAAGCTGGAAATGTTACACCTCTACTGTAAGACAAGTTCTGGTAGCACTTGGAACAAAAAATGATGGCCTACTTGCTGACATGAAACCAGAAAGTAAAAACTCTTAATCTTCAGACCTTCACCCTTTTGTGGTCTCATTCCCCAATACCCACCAGTATTAGGCAATTAGAAAGAGCAGATAAACAAGCCTCAGAAGAAAGTAGAATCAGGATGTAGATTCAAACTGTGTAGTTTTGATGGTGTAACATCTACTACCTTGCTGAGATGGTAGTACATTTTGTAGATGATAAAGAAGTGGAGTTCAAAGACTAAAACACACTGTCAGTATCTGAAGTAGGTAAGACGCTATTTCCATGACTAGGAAGTAGCTAACAGACCAGTGTGACATTGGTATCTTTCAAAAGAAATTTGAATACAACTTGAAATGACAGTATTAAAAATCCCAGTAATGGCTGGGATGCCACAGCACCAGAGCAAAACGCCTCCAAGGAAAACCCACTCGCCACTTTCTAAATACAATTCTTGGACCGAAGAATATTGCAAGACCTGTGTCCTTACCTGACAGACAAAACCATCTGTCTCTATCTTGTCCTGCATTATATTCAAGCCTATGGAAATATCAGTAATTTAGGTAACAGCAGCAGCTTCCTCTGCAGGATCTGTACAATACTTTAGAGATGTAATTTGTAAAAGTTTGCCCTGTGTATATTGGTAGTAATTTACATGCAAGCAGTAACTCTTTCACACACGACTGTTCCATGGGATTACAGTACTACAAATGTCACAAAATTCATGCTTAATATGCAAACTTGATTATACAAGTGGCAGGATTAATTTTTTTAGGAAAGCTAAACACTGCAGAACTTTAACACACAGCTTAAAGAATTTTGTATGATTTTGTGGAGTTCTTTAGTGGCAAGAAATCACAAAATTGTCTCCTACCTTTTAAGTCTGCAGATACTTGCTTTGGTGGAATCTATTTCTCTTTGATAATCTCTATGTAGAAAGTTCTTTATTGCTCTCTTATGACTCAGCTAATTTATCACCACATTAAGTATCAGTCTTGCATTTAATCATTTCCATTTTTCTGACTGTACTCACGGCATTTTAAGTTGCAGGAAGCAGTCAATGACATCAAAACTATTTTTTAAAAGATTTTGTACATTTTTAGGACTCTACAAAGCAAAAACTTGCTCACTGCCTTTACCTCACCACTTCTCTGGTCTGTGGCTTATATACATACTCTCCGTATCATTTCATTCCTGCATTCTCATGTAATTTCAAAGTAAGTATTTTAAATGCTTGAATTTTTCAATACTATCGTATTTGAAGCTCTGGTTATCTAGCAGAAATACAGCTGCTTGACCCAAAACTGAAGACTCAAAACCTCAATGAATTTACTATTCATGCTGACCAGTTTTCTTTCTCTAGACCTTAAAGGGGACACATTGCACGTGGGATACTCAAAAAATGCAGTAGTGTATTGGTATCTCTCTAGGCACATTACCTGAAGCAGTCATCATGTGTTCATCAAGTTTGAAGTTAATCTCTTTCCCTGTTTTGAGATCCTGAAGATTCAAATATGTTCAAACATGGTGCAAACTTGACATTAAAAGATAGACATTTTTTTTTAAAGACAGAAAAATCACTTCAGAACACATTTTTGCTAGTTCAGGTGTCTGACCCTGTTGCAGTGTTCAACCTTCTGACGCTTACTTCCATTTTTAAAAGCTAGTGAAAAGATTCAGGCACCATATTGCTTTCATTATAAGCAGCTTATTGTTGAGAGAAAAGAAATGACAATAAAAGATATGCAATAAACCTCACTTCTGCTTTTTTATCTAACTTTTATTTTAGGGATGAGCAAGTAACTTTTGTAAGTGTAGTATGAAGATGCCATTTCTGCCTAGTTTTAGTCATACCACAGTTCTCCAGATAGTTTTTAGATAGCCTTCTTCATTCCTGCATCCAGCCAATATTCATGGCCTTTTTAAAATAACATTTCCCAAAGTCTTCTCCATTTCTCTTACACTGCTACTTTTCAGATCACAGCATAAAACCCAGAACAGCCCAATAAAAACCAAGGCCTCAATCAGCTGTGATTGCTGCTTGTGCATGAAAATCCTCACAGAGACAGCGAAATACCACTTCTTACAGGGGAAACAGATTTTGGGCCTCACGTGTCCAGAAGTACAGCAAGAAACAAGACACAGAAGAACAAAAAACAGATCTTAAAATATTAGATTACTCTTCTGGTGAATCTTGCAGCAAGGTTTTATTCATTATCCAAAAAACTAACCAGGGAACCCAAAATGTGCACTGACACTTTCACGTGACGCAACTCTGGCATTGCCAGATGGAAGTCTGGCAACGCTCTTCAAACACTTATGTTATACCATACATTCTCAGAAGCATCTTCTTCCTTTAAAGGGAAAGGTAAACTAGGACCTTCTCATCTTTAAGTGGCAAGTGCTTTCTGCCTGTACTAATTATAATTCTTTCAAGTCTGAAAAAAGCACAGAGAATATTATAAAATAAAATGTAATACTTTACTTTTCTGCATCTATACTGTTTCAGTCTGATACATTATCTACAAATGCATAAAACTTAAGCAACATTGTCCAATGCACTCAGAATGGTCCCGAATTCAATTACAAGTAAACCACATTAAAGATTTACTGTACAGTAAACAAATGGGTGAAAAACTGTAATTTATTGAAACTCATAACTCAAAAAATATAAGATGCTGTAGTGTACAATATGTTACACAAAGCACCCTAGGGTGCACATTCAAGTCAAGTAATAACTCCATCGCCCCCCAAACCCTGGTACCCTAGTACGTTCCATATACAATCATGCACATTTACTCTTCAAGAGGAAGCCCCCAGTATTCTGATGTGTTTTATAGCACCAAAATCAGCATAGTCCATTGAAAAAAAATGGGGAGCTAAATTAACTTGACCAATACTTTTGACAGATATTATACATTCATGGAATTAAACAGTCTAAACTAACCTAAACAGTGTGTACTGTAAGAATTATTGTTCTAATTTGAAGTTCTCCCCATATAGCAGTAGTGGAGGCAATCTGCTCTAAGCAAAACTACTTATGTACTTCCTACACAAAGCTCATCTGCCTTTTTTGTTGGAAATAAGTCTATGAGGGGTGTGGAAAACTTGGATCTTTCAAGAACAACTACTGGTCTTAAGTAATGAAGCTGTTTTAAGGCAAGGTCTCCACAGTCCGTTAGGGCCTTGTCCAAGATCGCCCTCAAATTTTCTAAAGAAGGGGCAGATGACGATTCTGACAACAAGGGCTGGATTTCTGTTAGCTGCCCATGATTATTTTGGGGTAGGATTACATTTTTATCATTTACAAAGTTGTTTATTGGTGTATCCCCTTGACCATCTCCCTCTTTTTGCAAGGTTTTATCTACTGGCAATTGCTCAGGAGACTCCCATTCTACTACCTCATCTAAATCATCATCATCGTCATCATCTTTTCCCTCACTTTCCTGAATAAATTTTAAAAATGAAGACTCAAACCCCATTGGTTTATATGTCTTTAAATCAAATGGTTTGGACACTGGAGGCTTCTGAAATTTGTCTTTTGTAGCACAAGGTACGTTTCTTTTTGCATTTTGATTAACTGCACTATGCTGACATCCTTCTGGGTCTTTCTCTCTTGGCAACTCTAATTGTAAACTGGAGAAGTAAGAGCTATTCTCTCTTCCGCTATTTTCAGAAAAATCTTCAGTTTTACACATAACCGTCTCCCTGATGTTATGCTCCTCAAAGCAGGTGTTCTTTGAACTGTGGTTATATTTTAAAGTGCCTGAATACACAAAGGCACTTGCATCAAAACTCACACTACTCGAAGGACATCTTTTTTGGTCTTCATTGCTTACATCTTGAGGATCACAGTCAGTATTTGGAACAAGAGGTTTTTCACTCTCCTGCACACACTCAGATTTAGATGATTTATCCTCTGCACCTTCTACATCTTTTTTACAGTCTGAAGCTGTTTCAGAGCAGGACTGTTTTTCAATCATTATGCCACATTTAACGCAAACAACAAGTTTCTGAATCCGTTGCTCTATATACATATTGGTCATCTGATGTGTGCGCTTATAGTGCCTCACTATACTGCTTTCCAATTTGACAACAGACAAACATCCCTGAACCATGCAAGGGTACTGGGTCTGGTTAGACTTCTCTTTGCACATTTGTAGGGCTTCCTCTTTTGTTTTGAAATTCATCAAATGCTTTTCTCTACTTCTGCTAATTCTTTTAGATTTTTCTTTTAACTGCTTCCCATTCTGCTTGCTTACATCAAAACCAGCTTTCAAATAACTTTGTTCATTTTTTTCTTTATCTTGATTATCTTCCTCCTCCTTCTGATTTCCAAAAAGACTATCATAATATTCACTGTGTCGGAAATATACATGTTGAGAGTAATGACTGTAATTTGTGAAAATTCGATCACAGCCATTAAGGTCACAATGGATTTCAAAATCTTTGTTTAATTTTTCTTCACTAGCATGTTCTTCTATTAGGTGCTGTTTAAGCTTATTAAAGGTATAAAATACAGCAGGGCACTGGGCTTGGTTACAAGCAAATCTTGCAGATTCAGCTTCAGAAAGCAGTTTTTGATCCTCTAAGTGTTCATTGTGGAAGTCACTACAATGCTTAGCAAGAGCTTTAGAACATAAAAAACGCTTACCACACTCTTTGTATTGGCATGCAAATATTTTTTTACATTTGACAAGTTCCCTTTTTGTTCTTGCTTTGTCTTTTTCTAAGCAGAGCTGTTCCTTATTATACTGGTGAACGGTTCTATAATGGCGAATCAAACCTTTCTGGTTGGTAAATGCAGAGTTGCAACTTTTATGTATACAATGAAATGGCTTGTGGTACTTATGCAGTATATAGCATAAGTTTCCTTTAGCAACTGTTCTTTTGCTTCCTCTTCCCTGTCTTACTTCCAGTTCTTCCCTATGACTGTCCAGAGAAGCTATGTTAGATGTTTTTCTTGTTACGTTGTCTGTCTCTTCACCGGACTCCAAATCTGTCTCAGAACTACAGTCTTCCTTTTTAGGATGACACAGCTGTTCAGAGTGGTCTGAATGTTCAATGAATTCAACATTGCTCGCACAGAGAGGTGTTGCAACAGTGCTATTTTTATGCATGTCATCTGTACATAAACCTACATGATCAAATTTTTCATTAGAACATACCTTATGAGCTACCCTCTCACAGCCAATTTGATGTTTGTTTCTATAGTGAATTCTAAGGTGTGTTTTTCTGGTAAATGATCTTTGGCAAATATGACATTTAAAAGGTGAGTACCGATGCTGAAACATGTTTAACTGAAGAACCATTTCCTTTGAATAGTTATGCTTTTTAACATAATGCATTAAGAGAGCTTCTCTGGTCACAAACTCACACGTACATCCTTGACATTCACAAAAAAATGGTTTAGCTGCCAGTTGAGTAAGGTACTGGCTGGGTAAATTATTTTGTTGCTCTTGAAGCTGAAATTTTGAGGTAGTTTCATCTACTGACTCAGGGCACTTGGCATCCCTAGATGAATAGGACTGTGAAGAGCCCAAAAAAGGCTTGTGTCTTGAAGAATTCTGAATGTTAGAATTTTTTAAGCTTAGATGTTTCAAACCCAACATTAGTTCCAACATGTTATCTTCAATATTCGATTCTTTGGAATTGTCATAAAAAGATGTTTCTGGGGAAGAAGGACAAGTTTCGTCCTTGAGGCCATTGCTTCCTTTAGCATCTATAGTATAATACAAGCTTTCTGGAGAGTCAGCATTTGTATCTGAATTATGACCTAACTCTGTACTGATGTCTGTAGGGGATTTACTGTCCTGAGCGTCACTCAACAGATTGAGAAAGTCTTTAGTTTTCATCTCCATATTTTTTTTACCTTTAAAGTTATAGGGATGGGCCCTGCGAAGATGTTTTTGCATACTTCTGGAATTTTTGTGTGTGGAACAGCAGCCTTCAAAACCACAGGACAGTTTTTTTTCATCAAAGCACACTGCCACATTGGAGCACTGTTGTTTCACATCTGCTGCATGGAAACCTCCTTCCTGGGACATGAGGAAACCTGGAACTGATTGATTGTGAGCCATTGTTTCAATCAGTAGAGGAGACACCTGGCCTTGGTTTACTACAGCATCTGTGCTGTTGTCCCCACAATGAAGACTGCAATTACTTTCACTGTCTAGATCTTCACTGTCAGAGACAGCTTCTTCCTTAATCTGTGGAATTTCCTGAGAGCCTGAGGGATCCAAGTTATCATTCAGACTGGAATTTTCAGATTGTTCAAGCAGCTGAGACTCTGGAAGATAACTGCATTTGTCTTTTGAAACTGACTCTTCAAGTCTTAGTGTTTGCTTCACTTCCCCATTTGACACGTCAATATTATGTACTGCGAGGTGATTCTGAAATTCAGTTTTTGAATAATAAAACTTTTTGCAACCAAAGAAGTTGCAGGTGTACGATGCATCTCTGAAGTGCTGTGCCTCGTGATGGTAAAGTTGCCCTAAGTCACTGAAAACAATATTACAGCCATTTAGTTCACATTTATAACGAAGATCATCATGTGTTTGTTTGTGATTGAGAAGCTCATTAACTGACCCAAATCTAGCATAACAATCCATTGACACACACATATACGGTTGAGGTCCACAGTGCACGCGTTCATGCTCCCGCAAATGAAAGGATGTCATAAAGTGTCGGCGACAGAAAGCACACTTTTCTCTCCTGTTTTTCATATCCAAGTAGTGTTTTGCGTTCTCGTCGTTGTTTTGATGTTCAGCTTTCAGATGTACGCTTAAGTATTTAAACTGTTTAAATACTCTAGAACAATCTGTTCCGGGACACGGATAGATGTCTCTGTCTTGGAGCTGGCAATTTTCCAGTTGGCTAAATGTGACATATTCATGTGTGTCATTTTCAAAATTTTCAGGCAGCTGTGGCTGATGTGACTTTTCCTGAAATACTGGAGGTGGGCTACCAGAAGCTGTTATCTTTTGTGGTGATCTCTCTTTTTTCAGTATTATTTTCTTTTTAGGTCTGTGTGTTCTACTAGGTGGCATTTTAACATGTTCCATTACATGTGGTACAAAGAATTCCTTTCTCTTGAACTTTTTTGTACACACCGGACATGTATAAACACCGTCTTCCATATGCATCTTAGAATGATGCAGTATTCTAGCCTCTATACACTCCCTTTTGCAGAGCACACAAAAAAATTTGTACTGAAGCCATCTCTGGTATCTTTCTGAAGAACCAATTGGTTTTTTTACTCTTGCTTTTTCTTTAGGATGGTTTATTGCGTCTTTTCCATCATAATATTTATGTTCTTTTGTCTCATCATAGTCACTAAAGAAAGTTTCTAACATGTCAGTTTCATTGATTGACATATTACAGCTTGCATCATCCTCTGAATCAGAAGCTACTTTCCCTAACAGTTTAAGGCAATGTCGCTTTAAAGTCTTCCAGTCCCAAAATTCAGGATCAAATGGCCAATATGCTTTTAAAGCTAACAGCAGCTCACAACGGAGTGAATTTGGAACCAGTGCATTTTCTTCATCAAATTTTTGATCTGGTTGCATATAGAGCTCTTCCAATACATTAAATCCACTCAAAGTTGGCTCAAGTAAAAATTCTGTGAGCTGACAAGCTCTTCTGACTTCAAGGTCTTCTGGTAAAAGGCATGCAATTGTTTTACATACTGATGTCTTCATTTCATCACTTCCGTTTGATCTGATCTGAAGGGCTCTCACACATAACAAAACAGACACAGCAAGTCCTGCTTCTTCTGCCTGTTTAAAAAAAACCAACACAAACAGCCACAAAACAAATGTTACTTTTCTTTGGTAAGTACATTCTCTCTAAAACTGTTCTATGACAAAAAACATACAATGAGAGCATCCATAAGACAACAGCTCATTCAGAATGTATTCAGGCTTCTGTGTGTTAAGTGCCCGAGTCACTGAGCACACTCTAAAAACTTGTTTATTTTATGTGAGGAACCTCTTCTACTTTTCAAGTGAGATGAGTCACTTCACATTTAGTGCACTCTGTGGAGGAGTCACACAAACTAGCTTAGGGATTAGATGTTGCAAAATATTTTTCTAACTCATCTGTCTCTTCACTGACTCAATCATACTAAATCAGATGCCTAAAAGAGAATGGTGTAATTCTTCCATTGTTTCTATAGTGAATTCTGTATGCATTCTTTATGCGGAATTCTATTCTACCACAGCATCCACACAGGATATCGGTACTGTATAATAAGGAAAGTAATGTAAATTCACACCCTGAAACAAAATAACCTTCAACAGCATCAGCAGTACAGTTGCAGAAATTATTTCTGAGGAAGAAAACTGGCATTTCACTTCCAAACATTTCTGAGGAGTTTATGCAACTTTGTGGTGCTGCTCAACAGTATCAGGAAGACACCTACTATTATTATTCACATGCTGATATTAAAAATTAATATATTCCAAATTCTACATGGACAAAATTGAAAGTTACCTTGTTCCAAAAACATGCTTTTCAGCATAAAGTATCTGAATGCATGAGGTAACTATTTAGCCATCATTAGTGAAGATACCTAACAGTTAACATCTTTATAAATAGTGTGGAGAGATGCCATGTGGCTAACACAACCACATCCACACCAGCTCAGATGGTAAAGATCCAAAAGAACTAAGAACAAGCTAAAAGAATTAGCAATCTCTCACACTCTGTGCACCACCTCTTGGAAGTCATACAGTACTGCTTTCATTCAATAGCTTAATTTGATAGATAGCAATAAAAAAGCTAGTTCTGCAGGAGAAGAAATTTTAATCTAGTTTAGCAGGAAACACAGAACTGGTATATAGTTACCCATGCATTCTGCTTTATATATAAAGTGCACATTCACGCACGTTTTAAAAGTAGAAATAGGCCAGCTTTAGAGAAACTAGGAGCAAACATTTCTCCGTGCAATCACTACCAGAATTCATCTTTGCCAAATTAGAGTTCTGGACTCTCCTCTATGATCTGTCAAAAGGACAATCATGTAACATTTCTGATCTCCACTTTGATTCTAAAACGGGGCTCTGATATTTGCTCTTCTCTTATCAAATCACACTTTATAACTCATTTAGTTCACAGGATTAACTCCAGTCAGTGAAAGAGACTCCCAGGCAAACAAGCCTGAAGCTGGAGAGAAATTTAATTGAAAAAGGAATCTTGTCCGTTTTATCCATAATCCATGTGATGCTTTAAGCCTGAATTAATTCATGTTCGTATAAGAATGCAAAAAGATGAGGAAAATTGGGAGGGTACTGTTAATTGAAACATTCATAAAACTGAAGTTAATGTGGCAAATTCTACTCTACATGTGCAAAACTATGCTGTTTTTCAGAAAGAAATATCTGAAATATTTTTGGAAATGGTTGGTTCCTAAGGAAAAAATCCATATCTAATTTAAGGTCCATGATCCGTATAATATTGTTACTAAACTAGTTAAACCCCTGTTATCACCTAGTTTATTTTTCCTCCATTAAAGTATGCCCAATTCTTTTTCATTCATAAATACCCTCCACAAATCTACTCTCACATAGTGACCAGACACAAGAAATTTCAGTCTAACCAATTCAAAGAGTCAGAGTAAACATCAAAGGAAGACAGAAACATCCTCCTGAGCAACTAGCCAGATTAACCACAGCTATCCTTTCTGCTTTGCTTATGAAGAGCATACTGTATTTGCCTGCTGTGTAGATGGATCAATTAAAGGCTTTCCATTACTCCTTAAACAGAGATTATGAGTTAAGTCCAACTAAGTTAAGCATATGTTAAGTTATGAGGTATGCTGTTAAGCATTTCTTGAACCTTTCTGCAACCTTCTAAAGATCTACATGAGAATAGAGGGCAGAAGTCCAGATGTGACTGTATCACCCATGTTGAGGAAAAAGTATTTTCTCAGAATGCAAAAATGAGACATTTCAGCCAAGTCTCCGTCTCTTAGAGATGCTGCAGAAAATTGTTGCTGTTCCTCACTTCTAAAAAGGCAGCAGATCAAAACACAGCTATGCTTTGTTTGCCAAATACTGTCATACTGTTAATTCAGAGTAACAAACAAACAAACAAACCATTCCATGCTGATTGAAGGTCACTTCAATGTGTCAAGCTGACACAAAACTACAGTGGCAGGCATTTTTCAAAGATTTTTATTCGTAAGTTATTAGGCACTTAATCGGGAAGTATGAATAATGAAATAAGTTATATTTCATATCAGTTCAGAAGAATTATTAAGAAAATAATAAATTCATGTAAAGAGTTCTGGCTGTGTCCAAAGACTCTAGACTGCAGTTTACTTACTTCAGATTGTATGACTCTTATCAAGAAAAATAAATGCTGTAGTGTCTTGGCAATGATGCCAAATTGACGACATCTCTCCAAAAAGGAATCTAGAGAAGGATCTATTCTTCTCTGCAATTTGCTCCAGAAAAGTGTCAGTTCCCTGCAAAAAGTTCAAAGTAAAACGTAAGAACATTGCAGATATACACACACAATTTGTCTAGAGTCTACACACTTTAGTTCAGAGTTGATGCCACAACAATTTAAGCGTTACTAAAAACCAGCACACACTTCAATCAGGTCTCCATCTCAAAGAGATGCTCAAGGGAACTGTTATTGTGCCTTACTCCTAAACAAGCATCAGATCCAAACACAGTGTATCACCTGTTAGTTACTGGGGAAAGACACCAGCAATGGGATTCAACTCACTTAATGCAGGCATCTATAGCTGCAAAGATTTCCTTTCTAGACAAGAAAAAAAAAACAACCAACCCACACTTGCAGAGCCTCAACATTTCACATAGAAATTTAAAATAGGTAAGATGAATCATAATGTAAAGTAGCCACTTCTCCCCCATTAGGCAAGTAGCTTAGATGTTGACACCTGCATTCAAATGATGTAACTGCCACTCAGTGCTTTAAAAGATACCTCTAACAGAACGCACTTTGTAAAGAGTTGCATAAAGGAAACAGAAGCTGAGGGCTCTGTCTGCTGTCTGAGCAGTTATGTGCTTTACTGCTCGTACCCTTTGAGCACAGAGCTGTTCTGTTAAGCAATTTATTGTAACCTAGGCAACACAGCCATTGAATGATGTAATCTGTCACCTTGTGTTGCTTTACCATCACAACGAGTGCAACAGAAAAGCAGCAGTGATAGGATCTGCATCTTTTATATCACTTGAAAAAAGTTGTTCTTCCGTTCCTTTAGTAGGGTAAACTTCACCTTTGCTAACTTAACCACTCTGTGCATCAAATGATACCTGTAGGTTTCTAGATGCACGGTCAGTCATAGTCTCTGGAACCAAAAATCATGAAAACACACCTAGGCAAACTTGACACTCAATATTGGCAAGGTTTTTCCTTTGAATTATTGCAATCCTACTCCTGAATCCTAAGTCAAGGGAAAGAGAATAAGGCCCTGTTATGGATCTACCTGGGATACCAGTAAATATTGTCCATTTTTGTGCAATAACAGGTTTTTTTCCCAGTTTTTATTTGTTTGGAGCTTTTTTTGTTTGTTTTGTTTAAAGGCCTAGAAATGCAATTAACAGCCTTTCATCAGGAAGAGACAGCTGAGAAGCTGGATAGGCCTACAAGAAACTAATATACAAGCAGTGTAATTCAAGGTTTTAAAATTTTAAATCCTAAAACAGAATTAGAAAGGAAAAAAGGTAGACAGGCAGAATATCAGCAATTTACTCTACTACCCTTTAGCACCAAGAAGCGGACAAAATGCAAAATTTAATTGAACATCAAGATGGCTAAAATGGAAGAATTGTCTGAAGGGAAGCTTACACAAGGAAGGCACAGAAAATAGAGATATATATAATTAAAAAAAATTAATTCTGGCTTACCACAACAGAAACAAAACAAACTTGAAAGAGTTTACAAGGACATTTTGTCTATCTATTCAGTACATTTATATAGTTGGGAGTTGGAACAATAGCAAGAAGGGCTTCACTCTGGATAATCCCTTATTCCTATGAGCTTTTAGCAAAGCAAGAAGTTTTCAGTGTTTGCTCTGTTCTCTTTCTCATCCCATCTCTCTTTCTGCAAAGCTGAAGTACATTGTTGGAACAGGTTCTCAAGGATAGTGATGTAGAAGTGTTCCTCAGATAATCTTCACACATACAGAAAGACAAGAAAGGACAACTCTCAGTATTTTCCATTTCAAAACTGATGTCTGGCAGCGCAAAGAACAAAGAACTCCAGAGAGACAGATATCTAGTAATAGTTAGAAGTAAAAAAAAAAAATCTTACTAGCATATCAGACCAGAAAGATGTTTTTTGAAGTTATGCTTAGCTACATTTCATACTTAATGCCACTTGTGTTAATACTAAAGATCACATTATTTTATTATTGATGAACTGCCTGACTCCTCGGAGACTAAGACAATCAGCTAGCTCATAACTACTACCCAGAGCAGCACTACTTTTTAGATAAAGTTCCAAAGATGGCAGATAGATATAAACCTAAGTTTGCTTCATCTTCAGCTGTGAAATGAAGCTGCTCTCCAACAGCACTAATTCACACACAGGGTTTACTAATCTTCTCTTAGAGGTACAGGACAAGCTGAGCTAAGCTAATGAAATAGCTTAACCTCTCCAGATATGCAAGAATAATAAGAGGTTTGTGCTGGGTTGGAGAGTTAGCACTATGCCGTCAGACAGATGCTAGACAGTGAAGACAGGAGGGAAGGGAGGTAGATTTTCTCTTTCTACACTGAGAGTGATATTACAGCTGAACAGATTTAACAGCTTACAACTTCCACAAGCACCAGCGTTGCACTTCTTTGCCAGTACTTGTCTGGCCAAATGGTAAACTAATCAAGTATTACTCTTTAGAAAGCTATACACAGTTTTGGCTGGGTTAGATGACCCAGTTAGATGTAGTGCTTACTAGAGGACAGATGAGCCAAGAGCCTGAACAACAGACAAGACTGGTGCAGCTAGCACTACAATACGGCAAGAATTTATCTTCCGCTTTTTGGCAGTGGCAAATTGTTAGGACAGGCTCAAGTATGAGTATGGCACCAAAGCTCAGTCTTCACCCACTATGTCAGACACTCATCCACACTAATATAGTCTCAAAAGAATCTTCACTTTCACCTGCTGTTCACAGCTGTCAAAAGGACTTCCTTTGTCTAAACAAGAATACTTTCAATCTGGATCACTTACGCTGCTTCACTCTGACACTGCATAAAGCAAGATACGGAGCACAATGGGAATAGGTGGCTGGCAGCAAGCAGGATTGCACTGGACAACACTGCTTGCTTACGGTGTCTATAAAGGTCAGCCAGGGGCTAGCTGAAGATGTTTCATCAATGTACTGCTCCTCTGAAAATCAAGGACATGATCCAGAAAATTCTGCAGGGAACAATTTTATTTTAAGGATCCTACAGATGAATGGAACATTTCCAAGTACATATGCCAGGGCTTGTCTGTTGAACCGAATCCGTAACAGCACACAGGGAAGATGACCAGCAAACAACATTGTACCAGAAGGTCTCTGCTCGTCTTACTCCCTGCTCTCCTCTCAGAGATGTTTAGTAAATGTTTTAGTCACCACTTAGTTCTGGTCTATCAAATTACATAATGCACCAGAAGTACACTATGAAAACTGATCCAAGTTTGTATCATTTATTGACTTGAAACACCACTATGCAGGCTTATGATCAAATACCCACAACAAGAAGTTACATTTTATTATTAACAATCAAAAAGGTGTTAATGACATTGCTAGAAAAATTGTAAGTAGAGTCCAAATCAGTAGCATCACAGAGGGAAAAAAAACCAACAAACCCTTTCAACTACAATTCTGTCTTTTTGAACCAGAAAGGACCTTCTTTGAAGTGAATTAATTGCTGCCCCCTAAATCCAGCACTGGTCACAGAAAGGAGTATGTCTCAGTTTACGTATTCAATTAAGTATTTAATTAAGTATAATTAAGTATATAATTTAAGTGTATATTTATGCTGTACTTAAGCCTATATAAAGGCTAGCAAGCAACCACTAGCATGTGAATACTCCACACTAGTTTTAGCTGTAGGATTAGGGTAAATATGCGTATTGCAGCAAGTCTATCTTAACATTTCCTGTCATTCCAGCCAGCTCTGACATTTGTCACGCTACTTACTAAAGCGGAGAAAGCAATATTACCATATCTCTTTTCCAGGGTACTGATTCAAGTCAGCTCTGCAATGATTTCAGTTTGTACGGAGCAGAGGCTGCCTCATTTTTATGAGCCATTAATATCCACTACATCTGTAATGTGTAATCTCACACCTCATCAGTTAAGATGGCTGATCTGACAAAAGTAATTCTCCAAATTAGAAGTTTTATGTTGTATCAGTCAATTGACTTCATCTACCTTGTGGCTAAATAATCACTGGATCTGCATCTGCCACAAGGAAAGTAGGGTGGAGGTCAATAAAAAAAGGCGACTGTCAAACAGCAGCTCACCATTAGACCAGCAAGGCATCCTTATTGTCAAGCAACAGTACTTTTTTAAACAGAATTAGCGGTACAGTCTCAAAGAAATCTGATGGTCAAGAAGTATTACACCAGTTTTGCAAGACACAGTCTTGTCAGAAGGTGAACTTCTTCAATCCGGGCTCCAGCATCCTGGAAGCTTTGCTTTTCAGTGAGCACAGACCACACTGGTTGTGTGCAATTCTGTTGTACAAGGAGTGCTATGTAGAGTAGTAGAATTTGAATTTATACACCTATACAATTTCGGTGTTAGAGGGAAGACTTCATTCTCCTGTCTTGTCCGTGGGGAAGGCAGCTGGAACTTGAGGAGTTTATCCAGACAGCAGCAGAAGGGGCAACTGTCACATGCATGGACATAGCGGCACAGCCTGAACCAGCACCTTTCATCTGAACAGCCACTAGCAACAGTGCAGCCATAATGACATGATCACATCGTGGGCCAGACTGGCATGAAGATGAGAAATCTACAGCTCTAATTGAACTCTCCTGACTCAGTCAGGACAAAACATAGGCTAGACAGAGTTACAAGACCTGAAAGTTTCATTCAAATTCTAAGTAGTTTCAGTTCAGACTTCCTACTGCAAGGAGAAAAAAAAAATAAATAAAAAAATCTACCAACACAGTTGTCAGAAAAAAAAAAAAAAAAAAGATATCTAGTATTTATTGCTACAGAATAACATTGCTGAAGTCTGTTCTCCAGTCCCAGTAGTTTAAAAGTCTCAGCTACACATGAAGTCCAACTTTCTTCATTTGCACACTAGGGATACAGCTTTTAGATAGAACTGCTTAACAAGTCTCCTTAGAGAAAAGTAAATCATTTATTTCATCCTGAAAGAATGTTAGTTGTTGTTAATTTGTTCTGGTTTCTCTTTAAAAAGAGATCATGTGATGGACTTCAGCCTCTTATCTCTTTGGACGTGGCTCTAATCTAATCCCAGATGATACATTTCGGTAGTGAAAAACAGTCAGCCCCTTAGAACTTCTAAGTGTGGTGGACTCTCCCCTCTTGAGTCTTCCACAAATTCATTTCTTTCTACAAGGCATGATTTTGCTCAAAAAGACATTTCTGGCCTGAAACAGAGGTAGTAAATACTTCTGGCCTTTTTGTACAGATGACTGGACCAAGCTAAACTGTCGATCATCCTGCTGACACTTAAGTGCTATGAAAACTTTTCTTAATGGCTTTAAAACGTGGAGTGAGGAAATGAACAATGCCACAGCTGACCAAATCCAAATCCGCAGTATATACTTGAGACGTCTGGTAATGTGAAGCTTTATCCAGATTGGCATTTAAACAGGAGAAAACCACACATTTAGCCATGCCATGAAAGCAAAAACTACAAACTCATTTTGTAAGGGGCAGAAATCGGCTTCCCTGCTTTAGCTCTACGGGTTTGCCACTGCTGAAACAGGAATGCAAAAAGTTCTGTTATCTCCAGCTAGTTAAGAGGCCAGAGTAGTTTTACAGCCACAATTTGGCCACAATCTTATTACTACAGTTCTCAGAGTTCTAAATTTATAAAAATATAAAAAGGCTTTTGGGGGTGGGGTGAAAGTTAAAAGGGTGCTGCCTCTGCACATTCCCACTACTTACATCTGTGTGGAAGAAGTGAAAAAAGGCATCAAACGCTCACGGGTCTAAGTATTCAAGATGGAAGAACTGAATTACAGCATACGTTGTGGAACCACAAAGCTTCAGGTTTTAATAACAACCCAGACAGCACTGATCCAGCACTACTTACAGAGCTACTAAATTGCTGAAGCATTACTATTAATGCCAACAATGAGTACTGTTTCATTTTAAATTATTTAAACATTACTTTTGTCTAGCTGCTCTATTACTGTAGCAAGATGAGTCCTTATTTATTTTGTCACAAGTTATCTAGAAAGCACTTCAGTCTGATGTACTTCTCAAGTTAAAAGATATATCCACTTTCTCTACATGGTTTTGTACTCTATTAGTTCCATTGTTTTGCACTGAAGCCAGTGAGGAAAAGTAATACTTATTACTTACCAAGAGCAATACACATTTGCTGTTTGAAGCTGATGAGTAAGGTATGTTGTACAAAGAATAAATGCAGTGTTTTCTTGTCCCTCAGATTCCAGATTACATATGATGTCCAGCACTTCTTTGCAGTCCACTTTTGCAATCTTAAAGAAAAAAAAAATTTAAAAGAAAAGGCACTTTATTCTCAGCATGTTTACAAAAGAAATGCGTGTTTACTTTATCAAAGGAAATGGTCTCACAAACACAAGAACAAAACACTATGTCTCCTTTCAATACCCAGAGTTCATACCACACCTTTCAGCTACAGAATAGCATGAGAAGTTCACATGTTAGTTCTGATCCCTTCTCAGTATTAGTTTCCTTTAGGACCATCTTCCATTTTGGACAGCTTAGAAAAATACTTCTGTACAGGCAACAGTCTATTTAAAACTTCCCGTTCCTTCTCTGCACTTGCAGGCATATCTGTTTTCCTTTTAAAAACTAAAACCCAGGTGCAAAAAGGTCAAGAGATGTGAAAAAGACACTCTCTTGTCCTCTTTGTAAGTGCTGATTCTGAACAATCACACTCCAAAGCTCGATGTTAAAAATAGAAGTGTTTAGAGGGGAGACAAATCCCATGGAAGTTCTGGAAAGCCTACTTAAAGGCAGTACCTATCCATGGTTGTCAGAAAAGCATTAGCTTAGTTATAAGCCAAGTATTTTAGCTCATGAACAGTAATTATGAAGTGCTTTTACTATGAAGACAACACTATTTTTAAGATGTTTTTCCCCACCAGATTTATTCCACTTGACAGAATAGGCTATACTCAAGCAACATCTACTGTAATCAGCAGTTGCTGCTACAAGCAATAAAACCTCTTGTTAACCATGAAAAATGATAAGATAGAAAGAACAAAAATAAGTTAAAACATACCAAACTATTTTTCACAGAAATCTAATTCAGCAGGAAGAGCAGAAGCAGGTATATTACACCAGTTTTCCATACAGGCTTGACATTGGAGTTCACTGAGCAATGTCAGCATTTTCTAAGGTCCACTGACATTTGGTGTTCAGCTGGAGACCCATGATTGACCTTTTGCAGCAGACATTTTTTGAGCAATTCACAATCTGGAGGTGCTTGCAGATGTGTTAGGTTTGCATTTGAAATGGTAAGATGTCGCAGATTATTTTGGCTGGGGGATTTTCACACTGACTTACCTCTGGCAAGAGAGAAACCTCAAGAACTGATTTAAGTGACAATGCTTTGCTAAGAGGATAGATATCATTACTCCTTCCGTGTCAGGACTTACAATATCTGCAAATCAAGTGTCACCTCCATCAGGTTGGGGAAGATGGAAAAGCAAGCCCATACCAACGGCCACATGAAAGAATTTTGAAGGTGCACAAGAGAACATGGCTGTTCTAGCTTACAGATTTAAAAAAAAAATACTGCTGCATACTATCTCCCTCCAATATCCTTTGCCAGCAGTACCTTTATGTTCTCATCTACCTTCAGTACGTATAGGCCCACAGCTTGTGTGGGAAGTCTAGTTGAATATAGATGTCTGGTAGCTGGGCAACTCCAGCCTTCTCACACCTTCTTCTTCCACCTCCCTCTACTCATTTATTCTTATTTTTTTATAGATTACAATTTCCATCAGCACATTTTATAAATTAAATTAAGGAAACAAAAGCTAAGTGACCCAAACTTTTGTCTTTGATAATTTCCACAATTATACACTGCCATCTCCTCAATACTGCAGCAAACAGTCTTAAATAATACAAGAGGGTCCCTGCAGTGGTTTGATAGAAGCCTCATCTTCTAGATCTTGCTTTTTAGAAAGAAAAAAAATTGTCAGTGCATGTAAATATGGAATGTGTTTCCTCCACAAATCTGAAGCTGACATGCCAGTCTGATCTACTTGGCCAAGCATTACTTGACAGAAACCATGCTCAGTTTCCCAGTTCCATTAAAGGAACAATCACTAAACAACAATACCACTGTTTTAACAAATACGGATTTAAAACCTACTTACTAGGTTTTCTTAGGCTACAGAATGATAAAACCCACATTTTTGCCTTGTTGCTTACTCAGTAGTTAATGTCCTGAATATGAGTGAGTTTGGCCAATTTGTTTTCAAGTCTCGTTTATTCCAAACTTTGTCAATGATCCATCTCATTTCAGACCTTGGTTGGGGTTTGTAGTTTGGATTTGGGTTTGTTTGTTTTTAATATATATAAAGACAAAAAGTCCAAATGCACAGCTTGAAATCGTCTGACAATATCCAGTCAGTCACTTAAGTGATACACAGACACTTACTAAATGAAAGTGTCTTTACTAACCCTGGAATGCTGACCAGTGCTTCTGTTACTCTGTTAGAAACCCAACAAGACCAACAACTGAATGAAAGTTCAGAGACTACAGAATGAACAGTACTAAGACATTTTAAATTAGAATTGTTGAAAAATGCTGTCATTCTCTCCAGGTTCCATTAACAAGAAGGATGCTAGTTTACTCCTCAAAGTTATTCCATGGAACATACAACCGTGTAAGATTTATCTTGTTTGACTTCCATGTTTGAAGAAAAAGTTTTAACACTACAAGGATATTTAGTTTCTTATGTCATCATAAAAATTTCCTAGTACTAACCTAAGCCTTCTACCAGTTTTTTAGTAGGACATCACGTTAACGCTCCTCAAAAAAGGGACACCCAATCTGCTTATCTAGGGAGACTTATGCTCCTTTCAGGAGCTAGACATATACCGTGAACCAACAAAAAGCAATTTAGTTTCAGCTCCGGACTGTAAATTCCCCCTAGCTGAGTTGGGACAACATAGTCTTGAGTCTATAAATGCAGGCTACCCTTTTGCAGCATATTACCTTATTTACATTAAATAATGCTGCTTACAGCTACAAGAATTTGGGAGCTGCTGCCTCAAAGTTATAATAAAAGAACATGTTTTATATCAAAAGCATTTCATTAAGCATAGACAGTTTGCAGGGCAAGGAAGACTTAGGTTAACTTTTTGTAATCTTCCAATCAACTTGGAAATTACTGAGGGAAAAGAACACTTGGTTTAACGTGACAATGGAAACAACACAGTAAGTAAGAATATTTTTGCAAGCAAACTCCTGATAAGCAACTATCCTTACCCAGTGTTTTAACAAGCTTCATTGTCCTTCCCTCTTGCTCTTTTAAGCATACAACCCAAGAACAATTCCTTTTTTTGTAGGCAGTGGCTGGAGAGGGCCTCCTAAAGATGGCTGTTCTTAAGCTTGCCACTTGAATTTTTTCTGGGATAATGGGTAGTTGCTTAAATTCAAACTTCAAGTGCTTTACTCTCAGATTTTTGAATGGTCTTACTGAAAGAAAGTCCAGACTAAAAAAAAAAAACCCTACTTTGATGATAAGAGATGGCTATAGGGACCTCAAATACAATATAGCAAACAACCATACTGACGTTCTATAGAGGTCACCAGTTACAACTGAAACGATCAAACTGGCTTTAATTTTAACCATTTGTTTCATTTGAAAACCCAGTTTTACTGCTACATGTGGCTGGCACTTGCCTTGCACAGAATGCCATCTTAGACTATGGAACATCTGGGGCTTCATGCTTTTTGCAATAGTAAGTATTAACTACTTGTCAAATATTGTGCAGGAGAACCTCTTTAATTACCATTTTAATTGGTTCAATAAAATTGGCAAATTCAAGCTAACCAATGAAATCAGTAAGCCAGGCAGCAATTCTTAGTTCTGCTACTTTCTGTTTCTCACAGAGCAGTGTGAGATTCTTGTGAACCAATAACTACATCGTCATATTATTTGGTACATGTATGCCTTAGTATCAATTCAAGGTACCAGAAGGTACCAGAAATGCAAGGGACAACTTTATATATACACACATACATATATACACACATGTACATCAAAAGCATGTACGTGTGTGTATGTATGTTATTGCCTATAGAAAGAAGTAGTTCACCTGCCTTCACTTTAGGAGGTCAGCAATCTAACTTCCAAGCTTGACCTAGCCATTCCAATCACTTCCAGTTCCTGGAAAGGGATGACAATATACTGTCTAATCTTCCAAAACAATTTCTTTCTCTCCAATCCTCCCCAAACTATCTCCACTCATAATCATCCCTTTTGTAATTACTTCTACTTTCTTAGCTAAACCCTATTCCTCTATCTACCCCATCCTACTCTGAACTTCAAATTTCACTTAACCCTTGTTTCTTTTATTACAGTTAATTCCCTCTTCCTCCTGCTGGGTTTTTGATCATTGCCACCTCTTGTTCACCAACAGCTGCCATTCTTTGAGTTCTTTGTCTTTCAGCTTTTTTTTTCCATCTCTTTTCTCCATTTGTCATTAGACCTGATAACTCTCTACCTGAGGAAGACAACAGGTAACATGTAGATCTAAAACAACTCTCACCTTCTGAAAACAAAGGTGGAAACAAAAGTGTTTTAAAATTCTCAGATTTCAACAATTCTGTGAAGACTGCCAACTACACAATACCCGTGACCAAGCATGCAAAGAAACATCACATGCAAATCCTCATATTGCCAATTATTTATGTCAACTTTCTGGCAGGGTAACACCATTGACTTTACACTTTTCACAGTGATGGCTACAGGTCCAGTTTAGTCAGTAAACCGTACTGTTTTAAGATACTGCTTTAATGCTTAGTGGCTTCCTTTTCCCATAAAAGGTTTAATTAAGTGATTACCATAATCTGAGTCAATTCATCAATCTGTGTTCTAGCTTTCATACTTAACTAGCAAGTAAAGACTTTTCTGAGAACTTAGGTAAAACAGTTACAGCTACACTTCACAACTCTTAAGTGAAACCGAACACAATTTAATGTGATTTCTAGACCATTCATCATTAGTAGCCAATCCAATCAAAGAGCACCTTGCAAATTACCCATATATCCCCAAAGCCTGCAGTACGCAGATCATGTCTGCGGTGAGCTGTTAGATGCACTGATTGCTCCTACCGTACAGCAAACTGAGGGGAATCTGGCTCAAACTGAAGAGACTAAGGGTACACCGATCCTATTTTTTAAAAGAAATATTTCAAAAGGAAAGCTTTTAAAACAGTTTACAGCATAACAAGAACAGTCCAAACAGGTCTGCCACTTACTCAGGAAGTGCAGACATCAGACTTGCAATTTTTTTTTTTTTTTTTTTTTTAATATGTGAAGCTTCCACTAGTTTCACAGAGACTTACTCAAAATGTTCAAGTCTTGCACTAAAAACTACACCAAACCCATGTAACTAACGAGAACAGCGAGACTGATAAAATAACAGATGTGT
Organism: Aramus guarauna; assembly: GCA_013400195.1. NCBI lineage: Eukaryota > Metazoa > Chordata > Aves > Gruiformes > Aramidae > Aramus > Aramus guarauna. The sequence continues at coordinate 47,502 of VXBL01009102.1, read as the reverse complement.
GAGATCAAGAGGCAACAGAGGCAAGAGTTGTATTACTGCTGTTATGATTGCAATGTGTTAACACAAATCGTTACTGTTACTGTAAGAGGAAGACTTACTGTAAGAGAAAGACTAACTTCTAAAACCAGTTTAGGGTTCTGGAGCAATAACTCTAAAGAGGTTTTTGTTTGTTTTGTGTTTAGGTTGTTGTTTTGGGGTTTTTGGGGGGCTTTTTTAACCTTTTTTCTCCTAGGTCAGAATGACTAGGAGAGAAGTAACCACTCTAGTACTAGTACTTGAGTCAGAAAAGACAGCTTTCCAATTATATTTTGCTTACAAGGGGAGTGAAGTTACAAACTTTGCTTTAAGCTTTCAAACACAGCTAACCTAACAGATAAAAACATACTTAACTACACCAGCAGTTAATACAAACATTCTTCCCTGCTGAGGTCTGCCATAGATCATTTCTCTTTTGGAACTCTGCTGCAACAGTTTCACTCTTGAGCTTCAGTTCTTAGCATTGCAGAAATAAATTCTAAAATGCTTGATAAATAGACATTAAAAAGGGACTATGGATTACTAACCTCCTTAATGGAGTCTTCATTAGGCAGCATAGAACACACACATGTGATGTAGGCTTGGCGAAAAGATGAAACATTTGCAATTTCTGGAGAATCTGCACACAATTTTGACAAGAAAGTTGCTTGTGGGATGCAGTTTGACTTCATCAAATGTTTTATTCGCATCTGCAGAAAGGAAGGCCCTTCTCGTGTAATCAATTTATTAGCTAGGAAAAGAAAAAAGCCTTTGAGAATACACCAATTCACAGCTGACAACTGAAATTGTCTTACTGCATTCACACTTCATTTTATTACAAACTTGTATGGTCAGCTTTCTTAGGAAACTCTAGGTGTGATAAATAGTGACAGCAATAAAGGGAATATTTTCTTCCCAGTTCAGACCAACTGTGGAGGGAGAGAATGCTGGGCTATAGAAAACAGACACCACCCCCAACCAAAAGATAGCATCCATTAAGTCAGCAAGGAAGTCTGCCACAGCAGTGGCTAAAGGACACTAATCAGACCATATAATATTTTGAACAAAACACCAATAGTTTAGCTGAGATTCAAAAATCTTCAACTTCTAATTGTACCTTCACATTCCAAAGAACCAAAAATATTTCAAACAAAGCATTTTTCAACTGGAGATTTTTCCACCCAAGTTGTTACAAACCCCACGTAATGGCAAAATATACAAAATTAAATTGAGGGTGAAAATGTTATCTTTGCACTACTTTAGAAGAGTTGTGTTTAAGACATGTTAGACACGTTCTAGATCAACCAAATACATCTAATCATTATAAGACTTGATGAACTAATTCAATAGTAAAAATGTAATTTCATATTATTTTTGTAATTAGTTTGCAAAATTTACTTATTCTGATGAAAAAACCTCCCAGATTTAGTATGATTCTCTTTCCAGGTACTTGTGAGAAAATATCTCAGGTTGGTAGGGACCCATAAGGACCACGGAGTCCAACTCCCTGCTCCTCACAGGACTACCTAACACTAAACCATATGACTAAGAGTGCTCTACAGACGCTCCTTGAACTGACAGACTTGGTGCCACGACCACTTCCCCGGGGACCCTGATCCAGGGACCAACCATCCTCTCAGTGAAGAACCTTTTCCTGATGTCCAATTCTGAACTTCCCCTGACGCACCTTCATTCCATTCCCTCATGTTCTATCACTGGTCACCAGAGAGAGATCAGCACCTTCCCCTCTGCCGCCCCCCTTGAGGAACGTGTAGACTGTGATGAGGTCATCACTCCTCAGCCTTCTTCTCCAAGCTGAACAAACCAAGGGACCCCAGCTGCTCCTCATAAGTCTCAAAGCCTTTCACCATCTTCACTGCCCTCCTCTGGACACACTCTAATAGTTTGATGCCCTTCTATTGAGGTCTCCAGAACTGCACCTCAAGGTAGGGCTGCAAGATGGCATAACTACCTCCCTTGACTATGCTGTGCTTGATGCACTCCAGGACACAGTTGGCCCTTTTGGCTGCCAGGGCACACTGACTCATTTCAACTTGGCATCACCTCAAACCCCTAAATCTCTTTCAGCAGAGCTGCCCTCCAGCCTCTCGTCCCCGAATTTGTATGTATAAACAGGTTTACCCTGTTCCAGATGGAGAACCCAGCACTTGCTTTTGTTAGATTTCATACGGCTAGTGACTGCCCATCTCTAGTCTACCGAGATCTCTCTGTAAAGCCTCTCTATCCTTGAAGGAGTCCACAGCTCCTCCTAATGTAGTATCATCAGCAAACTTAATGTACATTTGACTCCTGCACCCAGATCATTTATGAAAACATTAAAGAGCACTAGCCCTAAAATTGAGAACTCAGGAACACCATTGGTGACTGGTCATCAGCCTGATGTCACCCCATTTACTATAATTCTCTAAGCCCAACCCATCAGCTAATTGCTCACTCAACGTATTATGGACTTGTCTAGCTGTATCCTGGACATTTTATTCAGAGAAATACTGTGAAAGACAGCATCAAAAGCTTTGTTAAAGTACACGTACTGTGCCTCGGCTGATGAAATAGTATGCTTCAAGACAGCTGTGGTGCTATTTCCAGCTTAAATAGCTGCAGAAAGGCTTGATACTAGTCTCCAGATTTTGACATATTGCATAAGACCCTTGAGAATTAAGAAAGAGGATTCATTGCATTCTTACACTGCATGCAATAATACATATCAACCAAAGAACAAACTGTCTGATGCTTTGTAGAAGAAATTATGGAAATGCCTGAGATGTTATGATAAAACACATATTAGAACTGATGTTCTGCAGCAGCTGTAGTAAAGCCTGCAAGAGACTCTGAATTAGTCAGAAATTTTACTTTAGAATAACAACTTATTGGAAGAGCCATTGCATAAAAATATTTCACTACATTAGTATCTTATTATTACTATGTCAGATGTGTAGCTAAGAAACTAATAGTATATGCATTTCTGAAAGAGAGGATTTTATATAATAAAACCCAAGAAAATTCTCATGCTTTCTGCACTTAAATTATTGTCTAAACAGAAAAAGAACATGTTCCAACAGACACTACACTAGCTGGCAGAAGGCTTACAATGTGCACCTAAACAGAAAACTCATTTCAGCACACACTTGTAGTAAGACTTAGTAGGATTCTGCAGAAGTCTGCTTAGTGACCCATTAGAGGTCATTTTAACATTCAAGTCTATGGTACTGGTTTTAATTTTTCACAGGAAAAACCTCTGAGCAGTAAACTCTTGGCATAGCTGACACTGACGCTTTACATTAAGGTTAAATTCAACAGAGATGGTAAAAAAAAAGCTGGCTGACCAAGAGACAGTCTGCAATAAGATCTCCAGTTGCTAGGAAACAAGCTTCCTCTCTTTCTTAAAAATTACATCTATATATGACACTGTGCTTGAAAATTTATCAAGAAAAAACAATGCTTCAATATCCATCCTATTTGATGTACGAGACTGCTACCAGAACAAGGTACTCAAGATGGGAACAAAGCTATCTATCCATGTGAAGTATACACAGACATGTCAGTAATGGTTTTTAGTGCCCACAAGCATTCAAAGCAGTTCTGTAGCCCCTGTTCTTACAGCTCTTGGCTCACAGAATACTAAAGTGTTTTTTTAGGTCCATGAGAAGAATAGAAGAAATACTAGGGAGGAAAAAAAAGATATTAAATTTACTTGCTCTCTGAGAACAATTTAGATTCCTCTTGTTTCTTCTTACACAGCTAGACACGCACTTAGCAATTGCTCAAATTAAGTTTTTACCGACATGTCAGAGCCAGCTAGTTTAGACATAGGAAGTGTTTTTACGAATACCTGCAGTCAGCCAGCCAAATTCAATGTTTTCAGGTCAACAGTCACCCTTCTATCTTTAAGCACAGATGAGAGAAACTTGCTCATGAAATACAGGAGGTGGACTCACTGCTGGTATGGACAAGAGGGTCTTAACTTGCTGCATGTGCACCCCCTCTTCTCCCAAGGGTGGAAGGTCTGTGCCCCTGGGCCGACTCCTCCACACCTCAGCGAGTGTGTATTGAACTCTGCAAAGGAGGCAAGTGACAAACTGAGCTCCTGTCATGCAGATGTAAGTGATGAAGGTAGGAGCGAAAGTCAGGTATCTGACTAGTGATTTATTTCTATCTTAGCACTTAGTTTTCCTCTGAGGTGTCTATTCTTTTCCAGCAGTCTGCCTGGACAAACCTCCCTTTCCCTAAAAAGGGAACAAAACCTCATTTTGCTGCCTATTCCTCAGAACAGTTGTTTTCCGCTCAGAGAACCTAATTTTGTACTCAGTCCTAAATCTGTTATATTTCCAAACATGTGTCTCAGATTTTCTGGTTCCTTCTCTTCCTAGACCTCTTGCTGTGGTCTGTTCTGTCCCAGTGTTCTACCAAGCATGTCAGGATTGAAACAACTTACTATAAAAATCAATGCAAAGACACCTTGCAACTCTTCCTCCTCCAAATTCTTTAGAGTAGTAAAGGGTCAGTGCAGTTTAGATATACTCTACATATATCTAAAAGGCTCTCTTATCCCAGGACCAAAAAGTAAGGCTAAGAGATTCTCCTCTTACCCAAAACACTTGCAGTGTAAGATGAATTTAAGTTATACCACAATATTGTAAATACAGCCTTTATAAAGCATGGATGGCACTAAGGCATGAAAAGACTCCGCAGTCATTATGAGAAACCTACAAGAGAAACAACATCTTGGGTGAGCATTTCCACTGAAAGTACCTCTGGCACAGGACAACAATGTGCTAAAGCCCTGTAAAATACGTTAAGTATGCACGAATGACATTGCTGTCTGTATATTTTACAGACAGCAGTGTGGTGGAGAGTTCTCCCAGCTTTCCTACAATCAACTCATGTCAACAGACGTGACAAGATGTTGGTATGTGCTTCACACCGCAACAAGCTCACCCTAACCTCTTTGTTTTTCCTGAATGATAGTATTTGTTAAGGCAGAAAAAAAAAACCCCAAAACCTTGAAATAAGAGTATTAAAGCCAGCTTTGTGTCAGAAGTCAAGACTGCAGAACAGCATGTATTACATTCACTTTGGGATGCTTATATCATTTAGTCATCTAAAAGACACAGGCAGCAACAGTTTTTTGCAGCCCTTTCCTCAAGTAAATATTCATGCCCAAAAGAACCATCCTGAGCCACTGGCAGTATAAAACAGCAACAACCACCCTAGACACGTGGCAGTTTAATTTCGTAACAGCCACAGAAGCAGCAGGCAGAATCTAAACTGCTTTGAAACTTTTGCTGGAACAAATTTAGTAAGTTATATTTACAGTGGATATCAGTTCCTTTTCAGGGCCAGAGATTAAAAACGTTTTTAAAAATTAAGAATTCTAATCAAGAGAGACAAGGACACATCACATCATCTTAGATTCAAGTAAGCATCTGATGATCATTAACATGAACTACCAGTTCACAAAACAAAGCTCCAGCTAGGCACACTGAGCTACACTCATATCTGGCTTACCAGTGACCCACAACAGCAAAAGCTAGAAATGCTTTTCAGACACACACCACAAAGCCAAAAAATCACGAAATACAAGCTATTCAAAGAAACTAAGTTTTAGATGACTGAAATGGCATCCATTTACTACAACATTTCAGAAGATACTTTGTGAAACTCCTGTTGTACTGAAGGACAAAATGGCAGTTTGACTAAAACAACTGAAAAAATACTGTGCTAGAGCTCTTTCTGCAACGCTTACTCGACATGTCTAACAGCAGAACTGTCACCCTTGCTGTGACCTCTAGAAAGTGCATTTTGATTCCTGCTATTTCTATAAAGTGGAGCCTGGTAGTCAGAAGAGAACATTACACAGATGAAAAGTGACACGAGTAAGAGAAGAAAGACAAATATGGTAACTAATCAGTGACTTTATCTCCGATTACAGCTATAAGCATTTACTTGATATGATTCTGAAGGTAAAAAAGGATTAAGTTAATCCAGTGGACATCTAGAGATAGTTGTTTAAATCCCAGCTCCAACCATGTCCTACACAAGGCCAAAAGAGCAATTCCAGCTACCTAGACAAACTTTCTGCAAGCCAAATGGTATTATAGCAGCATCTGACTTCCTGGGGTAGAGCAAAGAAAGGACTGAACAAAGAAATGGAAGTAATACAATCAACAAGATTTCACTAATTACAACACATGGTATGAAACACCTTCATGGATCAGCTGGTATTTCAGCAATAACTTCTGGAGTCACTGAATTACACTTATCTGATAATGTTAAGATGACAAACCAGTTATATTAGCAGCACAATTTAGGAATTAAAAGATTTTTAACACCATAATTTGTTGGCATAGAGAGCAGGGTTTCTTTAAGTTTTCAGTTTGCCTTGCACCAGAGTGTAGGGTATACAATCTGGCACATTCATTTTGCCTTCTGGGAAAAGAGTACACTATACATATGATCTCAATCTATTTCTCTCTTCCTGTAATATTTTAGAGTTTTTACGAGTCACAGTGACTCGCAATATGCATTATTTTGGATTTCTTTGAAATGTTATTGAATAGCTGGCAACAATTACAGGAGACTGAATCCTATGCCCTACGTTGTCTTTCCCAGTCTTACATTCTCTCCTACAATCCCCTGCAAATCTTCAATACCTGTTCAACATGCTCTTACTCTCCCGAGGCTACCAAAACCAAACCCAAATAAATAAAACCCCCTCCATCCTCTGTAATGTAAGGTAATAGAATTATTTAACTACTGAAGCATTACTTTACAGTATTTGTAGCTATTAAATATTCTCATTTCCCCTCTTGCTATTTTCCCATTTCCATTACTAATAATGCTACTACTATGATCTACCACTTTCACAGTATTTGCTGCAAACCAGAACAGCAGGAACAGGAGAGCACTCTCATGTGGTGCTCTGATGCATTCAGATGGCTTAGGAAGCTCATAGAAAGATCTTTTAGATATGTCTGAGCAGCTAAGTTGCATGTCAACAGTCCATAAGGATGACACTTTTCTCAGTACATCTGTTCTTTGATACCCTGAAAGCAAGCAAAAAACCAAGCCAAGGTTTCCAAGATTGCCACAAGCGCAAGACACTCTGTAAGAAGCAACATTTTAGGCAGATAATTGGCTTCTTAAAACTGCCCTTTATTTAAAAGGTCTGTTAACCTTACGATTTACTTGAGAAACCTTCCTTTGACAGACTAGTCTAACAAGGAATTCCAAAGTCACATTTGGACTGTTTAAGCATGCCTGTGAACTACTCCAGACTATACGAGAATGCACTTGTGCAGTTACAAAATTTCCAGAAGAGCTCTAATGAATGTCCTGTTGCCTCTGCTTGCATCACATGAAACAAACACCAGTGAGGACAACTCTTCTGGGCATGTATTCAGATCTAGTTAAACAGACAAATGTGTACTAAATAAAGACCACTAAGAAATCGATCATTTCAAGGTTTCCAAGTGACCTCAGAAATGGGAACCTCCACTTAGCCCAATTCAACATGGTCAGAGATGTGTCAGTCAATCAGTTTGTCAGCAGAAACTTCAATCCAAATTAAAAGCCAAAGGACTGAATAAACTACATCTATCCTATTACTGCTGAAGTCAAGAAGTAGTCTGAACCATGTCAGAGCTAGCTAACCATTAGCCCTCACCAGTACACCACTCTCTGAGCAAGAGATTTTTCAATAGCTGAAGGTTTTCAGTAATATGGACCAATTTTGAAATGCAAGTCCTTTAGAGTACAAATACACTTAAGAGCAGCAACTGTGCAACTGGATGGCCTAACAATACTACAGATGAAAGACTCCAAGGCAGGACATTATGGAATGCAATTCTTTTCAAGCCATGTTGGAGATGAGATTAAATGCTATTTGGAGTTCAAACGTTTCTGCCATACCACTGAATATCTGAAGTGAAGGCTAGCAAAGACTGCAGCCCACCCATGGCTGCCTTAATGCTCTCTAACAGAGAAGCAACGTATCCTCTCAAATATCCTTAACCTGTTTCTCATTTATTTATTAAAAAGTACTAACTTAACACAACTCAGGCTACCCAAAGCCAGAAAGAAGGATTCTGCTATGGAAGAAAGCTTGACTTAAAATCCCTTTTTGTACACCTTTAATTTTTAAAAAATATTTTAAGCTCTTCTTTCCCCCGTATTATATTTAACTTTAGATTACCACTGAGGTAAACTCTGGTCTTGCGTACTGTTAATGGGACAGTTAAAAGAAATATCCACAAGTACTTAATGGTATTGTTAATAGATATGAAAACATTTCAATGAGTAAAAGAAGAGAGTTTAAGAGAAGACATTAAAAAAACCCCACCAAAGTGACACTAGAAACTCCTTTTTCCTCACCTCTCAATATTTTCTGATTCAAGATCTTATTTCCATACTCTAAAACATAATGAGCTTCCCAGCCCAGAGCTTAATAAAACGAAACCTCCACACTCATGTCGCCCCTCCACATGCATCCTTCATGCCTCTGAAAGGTGTAGACATACACAATTCCTCCTTGTGAAGCATTCAGGAAAGCATTTAAAAGCACAGAGTTAGGAAGAACAAACCACTCTGAGCAGAATTTCCATATTTTAATGATGGAAAAAGAAATAATTGGTTTTAAAAATGGAGTTTCAAAATATTCAAACTGATGTATAGTATAGCCCAAGCAGAGATACTTTAGCAAGGACATTTTATTCAAAGTGCCAGTGAGACAGTTTCATCATAAATATTGTTTAGCAACATAAGAATACTATTGCACAATGCAATTTAAAGTACAACTCTCTTCTGGCTTGAAATCACTGGTTCCCCACCAAAACTGCACCAAGTAATTTCTTAATAACTACTTATCTCTAAAAATCACATTCTTACCTTCCTCAGTTTCTACTGGTTGCTGGGATAGAATTTTAAGAAGAACTGGATTTTTCCATACTCCTTCCCTTGTGATATCCACCAATATTTGGAGGTTGTTATTCCCAAATTCCAGTAAAGCATCATGAGAATCCTACAAAATGTAAAAAAAAAAAGTCATTAAAAGTCTTTGCTATAAATTAAACCAGTGTAATTTTACATTACCTGTCCTATTATTCTACTGTATTCTAATAATTTCACATCATTCTTGTAAGTCATTACTGTTTTGGCATGTTTGCACTGGGATTTTAACAGTACAACGTCTTCTCACTTCTCTAATCCTACAGCAAAATTTCCCAATTTCAAATTACTGAAAGTTAATTGAAATGGATTAACTCAAAAAGCCTATTCTGGAGTTGTAACTCTTCTACAATTTTTGTTTCTCCATGTACACGTGTACATATAGATAAAGTTACAGAAATTCTTGTATAAGAGACAAAGGATGATTTTATATCAAACCATTTAGTGCCATTTAAGAAACCAGAATGAAGACCAAATAGTTTTCAAAATTAATAACAAAATGCCAAGAGTGTAAAATTTTACGTTTAGCGTTAACACTAGTGAGATGAGCCAGTCAATTCACTTCTCTGAGAATTATTAAAGCCATCACTCGCTAATCTGAGGAAAGGGCAGGGAGGGAAGGGGCGAAGCTACATAAGAAGCAGTGCAATAGGAGAGGCTCAAAAAGAACTCTCATCTACCAGAAGGGTGAGGTTGGGGTCATATGAAGTTGCAGGCTTCCTGGTAGTTCGAGATGCCACAAGTCTCAGGGAACTTGAGGGAAAGCAGAACACGATATACACACAGCAGAGACTACTGTACAACACTCACAAACCAGACCAGACTAGATCATGCATAATTTCCTTTATTAAGATGCAAGCATCCTTCTACTGGATACAGATATGCCGTTTTCTTAGAAACTAATCCATGTCCAGTGTATTTACTCTCAGATCCAGGGATTTGCAATCTTGAGAGTTTTGATGCTGTGAAGGCTGACCCAGAAACCCTCCCCAACGAACAGGTCTCCAGCTGAAGTTCATCCACCAAACCTATATACACAGCACAATACTCAAGAGTGATCAAAGCCCTACCACTTTTAATTCTGGAAATCTGAGGAGTGAAGGAAAAAAAAAAAAAGAGACATTACACATGGAAAGAAGTCTAGAGTCTAACAGAGAAGCAAAAGCCAACTGTTAACAGATTCCATCACTTAATGTCCCTAGCAGGAAAACCGATCTAGGGTGACTTGCACTGAAAAAATTAAAATATCACCACACAGAATTTCCTAACACTGACCAACTGAAGCCAACTGTAAGCAATTTGTGGCTACACGTTCAGTAAAAATGCTTCACACATCAGTCACAACACGTCTTAAGTTTAAGAATTAGTGTGATACATAACAACGTCCCCTAGTTCTAGCGAGCCATGTTTTAAGTTGGCAGTACTTTTAATACTATTATCAACCTCAGGTTTGCTTTCGATAGCCTCTGTTGTATCTTCTATACACACCAGAATCAATTCCATGTTCTGATTTATCAGAATTAAGTGCGGCTAATGCTATGACCACTTTGAATACCAGAATAATCAAAGAGCGTTATATCATGGGCTGTTAAGACAGCAATAAACTGCATTCCACATTGCAACACAGATGTGTTTTTCAAGTTCCTGAGTCACCTTCTATAACCAAGCAAATTTATTATGAAAATACCCAAGACTTTTCCATTAACCATTCACACTAAAAGGCATCTTTGCATTTAATTATTAGATGCCCTTTAATAAATTAGATATTGATGTTCAATATCAGATGCTAGTATCAGACCAACTTCAATGTTTTGATATAACTATCAATTTCCTTTCTAACACTGCAGCAAACTGCACTCCATAAAGCAAGAACACTGGGTGGTGTTCTGCAACGCTGGTATCAAGTATCTGTAGGAGATCTTGTCAGAAGCAGCACAGGGAAGTCAAGGAAAAGTACAGCATATTTTGTTATGTTTCCATCTAAGCTGATAAGATAGCCCAAAATGTATTCCTGATTCCAGAAACTGGTATTACCATACTCTGTAGCTAGCCTAATCTTCTTCCTACACTGGTCATGACATTAAAGTGACATCCCAACTAACCTTTAAACAACAGGATTTCCAGCTATAACTCATCTTTAATGTAACAGGCAAGACGGGAAAGGAGGAAGGAAACAAAGCAAGTTATCAGTTGTCATTGTTAGAATCCTGTATAAGCATTTGCCACCTCCAGCTGCTAATCACACTTCATATCTCACAAGGTTTGGTGCTTGACAGGGACTTGGATCTGGGATATTGCAGAGAAGCTGCCAAGGCTTGTCCTCAGATTATCACCACTTCCTGCTGTGGAGTAAATACAAGGTTCTGGGGGCCAAGCAGAAGGACATGAGCATCCATCTGGTTTTCTTCACTTTGCTAAGGAAAATATAAGACTGAAAGTAAAAGTAAGGCCAAGGAAAGTGTGAGACCAGCTCAATAGGACAGAGCATGAAGTAACAGGACACTGAAGAGGCTATGGTATTCAATAACTTTGCCTCAAGTTTTACCGTTAAGGTCCGTACTCTGACCTTCCTGGCCCCTACAACTAGTTGCAGCATTAGGGGCAGGGAAGGGGCATGAAGCAGCACAACAGACATTAAAACAATCATGTTAGCATCCACAAAGCCAAGGGTGTCAATGCAGATCACAGATGTCACTGCAAGACCAATACTTAGCTCTGAAAGGTCATGGCCACTGGGCAAAGGTTCCAGGTGACTAGAAGAAACCAGCATGCCCATTTCCAAGACCAAGGGGAGGGAGACCCTGGGGAACTACAAGCCAGTCAGCATGGCCTGTCCCCAGAAAGACTAAGGGGCAAATTCTCCTGGAAACCACATCCAGGCACCTGAAGTACAAAAATGGACTCAGAACAACCAGGACTTGCCAAGTACAAATCATATTTCACCAACCTGACTACCTTCTGTGATAACAGGCTACAGATGACAATATCAAGGCTTCTGACAGTCTCCCATATTATCTTTAAAACCAAATTGTTAAAATATGGAAAAGTGGATAATAATGCAGGTGGAGAAATCAGCTCAACTGCCAGGCTTGGAAGGTTTGTGACCAATTGTACTAAAACCAACTGGCAGTTATCTCCTAGTAGCACTTCTCAGGGGTGAACACTGAGCTGATACTTTTAACATCTTTATTAATTGTCTCAATATTGTGACAAAGAACATTTTCTGCCAGTCCACAGCTCATACAGAACTTGGAGAGGAGGTGACACTGGAGGGCAGGGCTGCCATTCAGAAAGATGTTCAACAGGCCACAGAACACCGCTGACAGGGACTCAGTGCATTTGCCTGTGTTGAGCTTCAAAGTGTGGCACCTGGCACCACCCAAAGTATCAGCTGAGGCTGGTGACCAGCTGGCTAGGTTCCAGTTTGGCACAACAGGCCTCTAGGGTCTGTAATTTAAGCGGTCAGCAGTGAGCCCTTACAAGGCAAATTACGCTGACCAGTTTCAAATAGAGTATAACCAGGAGTTGGTGAAGTGGTTATTCCCCTCTGCTACTTTTGAGACTCCACTGGAGTACAACACTCAGTTTGTGGCTGTCCTGTACAACTCATTTGCCATAGTGAAGCAAGTCCAGCAAAGGCCACCACAGGGCCTATATAAATCTGAGGAAGAGAGAGTGAAGAGGGAAATTTTAGAGCTGTCTATCTTTGCTATACTCCCCAGTAGGTAGTTGAACTCCTCTTTCCGTCTAGTGAGTGAGTTAACAGACCAGTCACATGAAGGGAAATTATGTGAAGTGTGTGTGTGCAGGAAGTGTATCATTGTTTAAATACCCCACTCTGAAAGGACTACTCAAAGTCTGCGCAATCTCCATTCTTAGAGACACTTAGAACTTGGTGGGGCAGGACCCCAAGCAATGGCACTCAAGACAGCCCTTACCACAAGTGAAGAGAGGGATTAGATAACTTGAGCTACCTTCCAGCTCCAGCTACCACATGATTCTTCCACAACAGACACCTTCAGATCGCTGTACGCTCAATGCATTTACTAGCACACTTAGTGGGAATCAGGTCTTCTGCCCCACACCAGTTCTTCTACAACTGCAAGAACAAAACCAAACTAACATCAGAAGTGAGTGAAAAAGCATACATTAGGAGTTTTTTCCAAATGCAGACCTTGACCTTCCAAGGAGCACCAAAGTTAAAAGCCTCACAGCTGAATGCAACAATCGAGCAGTTTCGATAACTTTAACTCTCTCATCTTCCTTAGCAGTACCCAAGATTTTCTGTGAATACTGCCCCATGGTGATTTTAGAAGAAGAGTTGGCAGTCTTAGCATCTGCAAATTAGCACCAAGTATGATGTTTTACAATGACTGATTTCTGGCCTTGAGCCTGAAACATTACTTGCAAGGTCATAGGAGAAAAAAAATAAATTGTTGGAGTGTCACAGCTGCACCCTGAAGATGCAAGTAACTTTGTATGTTCTTAATCAGAGCCCAAACTGCTCTTAACTAACAACACAAAGACTATTACATGAGCTACAACACACAAAGGTTTCAGGCTGTATTTAAGCATTTGGAAACATCACTTAAGCAATCCTTACACTCACATAGCTGTTCCTCCTCTCAAGTCCTTCCTTCCTGTGCAAGCTGGATGAGGAAACCAAATTCAGCAGAGAGCACCTTGGGGAGGAGTGGGGTTTTTAATTTTTAAAAAACAAAACAAAAAGCATGATCAATTCCCCACTTTACACACAGCTAAATGCCATGACAGTAGAAACAGGCAGGTGAGTGACAGACTTAATGCTTAAGCCAGTGCTGCTGCCAAAAGATGCTCAAGTTGTAGCCTCAGGACAGCTTTAAAAATGTCAGTGGATAACAACAGACTGACCTAAATTTATATTTATGAAGTATGCAACCACAGTCCAGAGTTTCCATAAGTGGCAGTTATGATCATATAGGAAGTCTATGTATATCATTTTACGCTCAGACTTGGGTGATTAAGAAAACAATTACAGGAGTGCTGGTAGAAGGGATACTGTATCTCACCTACAAAATAAATACAAGCCCATTTTGACCACCTCTACTTTTGACCCTTCTCAACTGTACAGCACCATGAATTAAGTCTTTCCAATACAATAGGTAGACAGAGCAGCCATTGTTCATACTCCTCCCATATACTAACATTACAGCTTTAATCTGTATCAGTCTCAAGTGTAGATCAGGTCAAAGACTAAATCCAAAAAAACTCCATCAGCATTTAACAGCCTATGACTTCAAATTTCACCTGGAAGACTGAACTCAGTGATGGTATTATTTATATGTTCAGATTCATCACAAAAAGCTTCAAAGCATCAATAATAAATAAAAATTTAACAATTTTACTGCAAGTTTTGAGAATTTATGCCATTTCCTGGCATCAGTTGAATAAAAGCATATAATTCAGACACTCCCAGCTCTTACTGTTGAGTAATAGTTTAACAAACATGAGAGAGAATCACGTCTTAAATTACCAGTGCTTTAACGTACTGAAAGGTACTTCGGTACTGCGAGACACATAGCTTTAGGAACCCACAGAGAGCTCTCAGCACGTTACGCATAGAGGTGTCACCCCAGTATCTGTTCCAGTAACTTCAAGATATTTATCAGTGCAGAAGATTGACCTACAAACAGGATTTTCAGCTCTGCACAGTTCTGCAAGGCAAAGAAAGGGAAACACTCCTGGCAGTATGAACTCACCCTCTCTACTGATAGGACAAGGTTGTACCCATCCTGGCCGCAGCAAGCACTCGCCAACCAACAAATGCCAAAGACCCTACAAGCAGATTTTGTAATGGCACATTACACTAGCTGAGATTCATTGCCTCTTAGTGATACTTATCCCAAGTCCCTCTACTACAGAGTTGCGTGTTCTGAAGAGCTAGAAGCCACTGCCTCAGAGAAACACAGAACAGACCGCTTATCTGCTGGCAGAAGACGTAGCTGACAAGAAAAATAACTATCATACAACTTGGTCAAGGGTGAGGTACTAGTATTGAAAGAGATTGCTATCCCTCAGGTTATGACATTTTGTGATCCAGAAATCCAGTGTAAACAACATTTCCCCAACAGCAACTCTTCCCTAACCTGAGGGCTTCAGGATGCAGTACAGAGCTAGTAGAGTCCAGTTCAGGTATGAGGATTATTCACATTGCAACATCTTTGTATTAAGAGCTAAATGAAGAATTAGAAGGTGAGAAAGAAAGGGCCTGTTATACAAGTCAACTGATTTACTGAGTCAGCACTGTATTTGAGATTCAGCATATCAATACCGAAATACCAAATATGAAATTCACCAACGCATGTAGCATAAGTAACTAACTACTGACAATACACTCCACTTCTATTCTAGATGCTTAGCTGACCCTTTCATCATTGGACCTACTGAAGAATATAAGGCTAATATTAATGGAAATATTTATTAAAAACTACTATGAATACTTCAAAAGTCTTTGAAGAAATCTAATGCAAAATTTAGGTATATAGATCTCATTAAGTTAGGACAACACCATAAAGAGGTCCTGAAGAGACAGACACAAAGCACTTCATTCTAGATGATTATCAGGAAAGAATAATATAGTAAGAGCCTATGGATAAAGTTAAAGAGAAGAGGCAATCCTTGGAACAGTTTACTGAAAATACCAGGATTTTTCAGTCCTGGCAATTTAAAGCAATCAGCAACTACAAGTGTCACAGAAGTTTTTTGTTTACCTTTACCCGTAATACACAACTTTTCTAAGCTCTTTGTAAGGCTTGAAGGGAACCCTGTTCTGCAATCCATACTCAATTCCCACGATAATACATCTCTACTCCCACTAAAGCCATGTTTAAATACAGTGTTTTATCTTCCTTAACTGGCCAGATTACATCCATCCACAGTACCTCTCCACTGAATTCCTCCCCCAGATTGAGTTTACCCATATCAAGGGCCCTGTTGTAATTCTGCCCCAAACCTTTCACTCATATTTTACAGGCATCCTTTTGCCTGCTGCCACTGTACAAAATTCATGCTGAGACTCCTGACATACAATCTCACATCTCGTTTTGCTTAGAAATAAAGAAAATTGGGACTCATGGGGGACCACAGTGTGTAACTACTGTTATTTAGGATGAAAGAACAGACAGGTTCAGACACTAAATAAAGCTTTTGATAGCATTTTGTATATAAGCTGGACATCAGTGAAACTCCGTTTTCAGCTTTAGAACAGCCCCTACACCTTGCTACTTTGAAATGCAAGCCCTTACCTTTTTCACTCCTGGGATGAAAATCCGTTTGAAGTTTCACTGACTCTCACTACCTATACAGATTGTTATAGAGCAACAATTACTGCAGGCAGATGTGAAAAATACCTCTGTCCCACATCTGCTGAAACCACTAGTTACATTTGGAGTTATATTCCTCATCAGTCACACTCGCCTCTTTTGTTAGGAAACAAATCAGCATATTCACATCTGTCGATCTGGGGCATGTGCTAATAGTAATTTTGCAGTGTTTTGCTACTGGATTTGCCCAGAGATTGGCACATTAACATGGTCACAGGCTTTAAACCTACAAGTCCTCACATGATGGTCTACAAGTGATTCCTGTCTAAAGGTCTATACTGTATGACTGCATACTCCTCTGTTAACTCCCTTCTTCTCTGATGAAGAGTGGGTTCCTGCTTTATTCCAGGGCAGGGTACAAATGTTATCATTCTCATATTTCTGCAAGAGTGCTACTTCAAAAGCATAATTAAAAGTACCTGTTTGTAAAAGTTCACAAACTTCTTCAGCACAGTTTCAGAGTACTACCATGCTTAATAAGCTTTGCCCAAATTTTTTACTATATGAACTATGGGGAGCATTAGAGTGCAAAATGTGGAAGCCATAGTTTAAAAATAGTCAGTACAAAAGGGAAGTATATTGCTACACCTGGCAACACCAAATTGGGCAGTTTTGTTGATCTGCTCAAGGGCAGGAAGGCTCTACAGAGGGATCCGGACAGGCTGGAACGATGGGCCAAGGCCAACTGAATGAGGTTCAACAAGGCTCAGCGCTGGGTCTTGCACTTGTCTTGCAACAACCCCAGGTGATGCTACAGGCTTGGGGAAGAGTGGCTGGAAAGCTGCCTGGCAGAAAATGACTTGGGAGTGTTGGTCAGTGTGAACCAGCAGTGTGCCCAGGTGGCCAAGGTGGCCACCAGCATCCTGGCTGGTATCAGAAACAGTGTGGCCAACAGGACTAGGGCAGTGATCATGCCCCTGTACTTGGCACTGGTGAGGCNGCTTAGGGATGTGGTTTAGTGGTGGATTTGGCAGTGCTAGGTTAATGGTTGGACTTGATCTTAAAGGTCTTTTCCAAACAAAACGATTCTATGATTCTATCTTGAATTTTCCCTTAGTTCTAAAAGTTCACATGAGAGATTTGGGCTTGTATCACCCTTCTACCTCTGGAATTTAATAGTTTTCTTCCAACATATTCAGCCTGAATAAAGTTATCTCATCTGACTAAAAACTTGCTCTCTATTGACGTAAGTATCAAAGTATCACTTGCTTCAGAAACCTAGAAACACACATGCTTGTTACATTATAGAAATGTTTCTCCTTGGTAACAACAATTCTCCTTGCAGATCCTCCAGTTAAAAGCTAGTAATTCTTAACGCTGCTTTATACCTCTTCTGTAATGGGAAAGAGTCTGTATATGCCTTCCCATACTCTAAATATGAGAGAACATCTTGTTTCAGGTCTAGGCCATCTCAATTAGAAACTTATTATATGCCTTTTAGTGTATGACAAGTTCATAAGGCTTAGTGGAGACCTCATCACCATGTTCCAGTATTTAAAGGGTGGCTATAAAGAAGATGAAGACTTCCTTTTTACAAGGGGTCACATGGAAAAGACGAGAGTAAGGGGTACAAGTTACTCTGATCGGACACAAGAGGAAAATTTTTCACAGTCATTGGAATTATCTCCCCAGGAAAGTGGTGAATTCCCCAGCACTGGACACTTTTAAGATTTGGCTGGACAGGGTGCTGGGTCATCTTCTTTAGACTATGCTTTTGCCAAGAAAGGTTGGACCGGATGATCCTTGAGGTCCCTTCCAACCTGGTATTCTGTGAGTCACTCCTCTTTATCCAATGACAACTGAGTTAGTGAATTTAAGAGCTACCTTGGAAACAGTAAGTTTCAACTTCTTCCATCAGCCCTAACACAAAAGATGAACCTGTGGCTGACTACCCTTATTTGTGCCATCCCCACAAATGAATGCGTTGGGAGCACAGATCTAGCCTCTGCAACACAACGGCTAATAGCTACAGACTATGTGTAATAGACGGCATAGCTGGGTAATGTAAAAAACTGACATACCTTCAAACTTGATTCTGGAGTGCTGCAGCGTCCACTATGATCTCCTGTAGTCACCAAGGGAGTCACAGGACTTACGCACCAGCACTCAAAATAAAGGACAAATCTTTGACACCACAAAGACCACAGGATCTAAACTGTACCTACTGCACTTCTTTCTACTACCAGTACATGCCACACCGAACTGTTTTTAGGGTTGCCATGATAGTAAGTACTCCATGGTATTTCAGGAAAATGAGGTCTGTCCACACCTGCAGTCAGTCACAGACCACCTCTGTCCTTTCCACTACTAGCAGGACTACAAAGCTCTACTAGTCTGTTTCTCTCAGTTTAAAGCGTCAGGTTTATTCATCTTCAGTCTACTGAAGTTTCCACACCTGCCATTTCCCTGACTGCAGGTGAAACAGAAGTAGAAGCTTTTTCACAATCTCCATACCTGCATCTTCAGAGCTACTACTGCAGCAGCAGCTGCCAAGCCTCAGGGAATGAGGAAATCCCGTCATAGGGGTATAAGGTCTTGTGATAAGGTCTGCACAAGGACAGCTGCAAGGTCTAAATTCACTTCCTTACTACTACTACTTCCTACCAAAGTCTTCACTTCAGTAACTTGTACCCAATATTAGCTTCCAACTTCATCTGTCACAGTTAAAGACAGAACAGGCAATAACAGCAACAGATCAGTCCCTGGTCCTGGAATGGTCTATTAGTACGCACAAAGCAAGACTACCACTCCTGTCTTTCAGGTCCATGAGGAACACAAGTCCTTGCAGACAGCTAGATACTACCTACAAACAAAACCCTTGAAAACATGTATTTCTCCTACATAGTCCATAGTAGCCATCTTCATTCGAGTGTAGGAATTGTAGTATTATGAGCTTGTTTCAGCACCACCTCAGAAGAAACACTTCCAGGAACCACCCGAACTGAAGACCTGTACTCTTACTTTCATCACTCGCAAATCGGGTATAGACACTAACTTGCCACTCAGATCTCCACAAAAGCTTTTTTAGTAATCTTCCGAGTAATACTTCAGAGCTGTTACATCACTCCATCTAACTCAGTCCTTCTCTCACACAAACCATTAGACAGATCAAGATTTGCTACAGTTCACTTGCTGCAGTTCCCATCGATTGTGTGGTTACAGATCTGCCATTGGGCCTAAGGCTGCCAATACTGTTGTTGTAGTCAGTCTTTTGCTGCTCAGAAATTCTTGCTGCCTAGAAACAGCAATGCAGGACATGTGGAACTCATGGGAAGGGTAGAAGTAGAGGAGAACAACAGCAGCCTTTTTTTTTTTTTTTTTAAAGATACGTAAATTGGAAAAAAGAAATTCAGAACACTTACCTGTATGGACTGATGGAATCCTAACCATGCCTCATGTGGCAATTCACTTTCAGGAATTGAAAGCAGTAGCTCAAAACAACTCCTGGAAAAGTAAAAACCAAGTAAGCAAGCTACCTGAACACATTCTCTTTTGTTAAATAACATTTGTGGCACATATTACTTAGCATTCAGATAAGAAGTGACAGTAACACTGAAACATGTTTGACTGCACAAATCAGTTAAAGGCCAGGAACAGCCCCAGAATCAGGCATGAGTCACCATATGGAAAGAGTACTCCTTTTTAGTATGCACAATCTTGCTAGGATAAGATTGCAGCTACTCTTATAATATAAGATAGTCTGTTCAGTGTGGCTCAGGAATGTTGCATTACAGAATTTTTGGTCTTTCCTCTCACAAAGGAATCCTAACACTCAATCTGAATAAAACTGATTTGATACTAGCATGATCTCTCTGCGCCTAGAGTGAGAATGAAAGCAAGCTTTACCTAACAAAGTTTCAGTGCTGACTTATATAAGAAAATAAAACTAAAGAACAGCTTGACAGAAAGACATATGCATCAGCACAGGAACGGACCCACAGAACGGATTCCTAGAAACACCTTATGAGTCCTTGATAGCATGGAGGGGCAGAGGGACAAGGGAGAAGCATTCAAATGCAATGTGCAAACTGCAACAAGCTCAAGAGTTTAACAAAACAAAAAACCCCCACCCACATTAATCTGAACATATTTGATATGTATAACAAAGTTAACAAAGATCAGATTGTAAAATTCCCAGTTCATTAATTCAGAGAGCTGCTGTATTTGCATAGCTCAGTTATTTACACAACACAGGTAGACTATATCCCCTTATTTCTTCATTAAACCAAGCTCCTGCTTAAAAATAGGACACTAGTCACCCAGTCTTGATTTTACACCCAGGAAAGTTTGATACATGCCATTTTCCATTGTGTCAATAATTAACGTTAGTGTGAGTCAGCCCCATCACAGCGGCACGTGAACTTCTGCTGTGTATCAGGTTTTCCAAATGAAAATTCAAGAATGTGGGAAGGGATCAGAAAGTTTTAGTATCTCTGAAATATCCATCAACTTTAAGACCTATATATTCCATACATAAGTTCAGATTCCAAAAACAGAAGGGGGGAAGAAGCAAGACCTACTTGATATCTCCTCATTTAGACCATCAGCTCAACACTATCCCTTTTCAGAAACAAAAGGGAAACAATGGTATGTATTTAGCACACTCATCTCATTTCAGGGAAAAGTCTTGCAGAACAAGAATCTCTGTTTTCTAGGAGACAAAACAATGTCATGACCACTACCTATGTTGTTCTCAAATAAGGGTTATCTAGCCTTGTACGAAATGTATGGATTACCTAAACCCCAACTGCTGCACAGAACAATTTGACTTAAACTGTGTTAACTATGACACTCTCTCTATTCACAAGATTTACACACAGCAAAAATGGTCTGACAAATCATGACAAAATAAGGAAAGAAAATTGGTCTAAGGCTCCACATAGAATAAATGCACTGAATAATTGCTATAAGCTACACCTACATTGTTAGATGGTTCCAACTCATGCTATTTTTTCTTGAAAACCTCCACTCTCACATATTAAATAGAAGATGACAGGACAACACATTCAGTCTAACCATAGATAGAAGAGCTGAGCTTAGGGGAAGGGGAAAAGGAAGAGATGATCATAAAGCAAACATGAGTTTCAAAACTGCTTTAGTACCCAGAAAGAATTACTTTCCCCCCCTCTCTCCTGACTTTTGATATATACATTGAACAGTTACCTGCAAAATGTTATGCCTAATCATTTTTTAGCCAGATTCTGCAGTCACATACTTAAACAAGATCAAATGGACAAATATTGGCTATCCTTTTCACATTTCAGAAGTTTGCCTTCACTGCCCAGTCCTGTTCCTTTAAATATGGGTTTAGACCTGCAAAATCACAGAATGACAGAATCACAGAATGGTAGGAGTTGGAACGGACCTCTGGAAATCATCTAGTCTAACCCCTCTACTAAAGCAGGATCACCCAGAGCAGGTTGCACAAGATTGTATCCAGGTGAGTTTTGAATCTCTCCAGAGAAGGAGACTCCACAACCTCTCTGGGCAGCCTGTCCCAGTGCTTGGTCACTCTCAGAGTCAAGAAGTTTTTCCTCATCCTGAGATGGAACTTCCTGTGTTCCAGTTTGTGCCCAATGCCCCTTGTCCTGTCACTGGGCACCACTGAGAAGAGTCTGGCCCCATCCTCTTGACATCCACCCTTTAGATATTGATAAGCACTAATAAGATCCTCTTTCAGTCTTCTTTTCTCCAGGCTAAACAGCCCCAGGTTTCTCAGTCTTTCCTCATATGAGAGATGCCCCAGTAACCTCATCATCCTTGCTGGACTCTCTCCAGTAGTTCCCTGTCTTGAACTGAGGAGCCCAGAAATGGACACAATATTCCAGATGTGGCCTCATTAGGACAGAGTAGAGGGGGAGGAGAACCTCCCTCAACCTGCTGACTACTGTTGAGGACACCATCCTCATCCACCCAGCTGGTCATGCCACCATAGAAGGCTATCAGATTGGTCAGGCATGATTTTCCCTTGGTGAATCCATGTTGACCACTCCCAATAACCTTCTTTTCCTCCACATGCTTATTGATGACCCTCAGAATAAACTGTTCTATCACCTTTCCAGGGATGGAGGTGAGGCTGACTGGCCTGTAGTTTCTTGGGTCCTCCTTCTTGCCCTTTTTGAAGACTGGAGTGACATTGACTTTCCTCCAGTCCTCAGACACCTCTCCTGTTCTCCATGACCTGGTGGAGAGTGGCTTAGCGATAACATCGCCCAAGTGGCCAGTCCTTTTTTCCACATTCTGTAAACTTCCTTCTTCCCTCTGAGTTTTTCCAGGAGCTCCTTGCTCATCCATGCAGGTCTCCTGCCTCCTTTGCTTGATTTCCTACTCTTTGGGACACATTGATCTTGAGCTAGGAGGAAATGCTGCTTGAATATTGACCAGCTCTCTTGGACCCCCCCTTACCTTCTAGGGCCCTAACCCATGGGATTCTCCCAAGCAGGTCTTTGAAGAGGCTAAAGTTAGCTCTCCTGAAGGCCAGGGTTGTAATCCTACTTATTGCCCTGCTCCTTCCATGCAGGATCCTGAGCTCTATATCATCTCATGGTCACTGCAGCCAAGGCTGCCCCCAACTTTCACATCCTTTACCAATCCTTCTTTGTTTGTTAGTACAAGGTCCAGCAGCACCCCTCTCCTCATGGACTCCTCTACCACCTGTGTCAAAAAGTTATCATCAACGTCATGCAGGAACCTCCCGGACTGTGCGTGCCTGGCGGTGTTGCCTTTCCAGCAAATATCAGAGTAGCTGAAGTCCCCCGCTGACAATCAGGGTTTGTTATTGCGAGGCTCTAAACACTTCTATCAGGCAGAAAATAAGACAGCCTTCATCACTGTCATTCAGTAATTATTCACATCATCAGGCACTAGAATCTCAATCATTACTACACCCATGAAAAAGTGGGCAACAGGATCACCAGCTATTCCAACTGCCATAGGTCTCAGTATCATAAAATAATCAGGACCTACTTTTCCCTTGTACTGAAGTTTGGGAATGCAAGTTAATTCACCATTCCAGATGTCTAGACCCAGGTGATTGCTACTAGACTATCAAAACCAACTTTACAGAGTCTCACAGCACCTAAACTATTTTAACATAAGCAAAAACCAACCAGCCAGAAAAATCCAATTTTCAAGCATGCCATATAGACACTCTTTTCATCAAACAAAAGATTTGCAAACTTTACGGTCAATGTGCTTTTCAAAAGCCTTTTGATGCACACCTCATTTTCAGACTTAAGCAAAGTCAACCAGTCCTATCTACTTCTACTCTTAATTCCTGGAAGTACTAGAATATTGCTTTTTCATATATATGATATTGGTTATATAAAGCATCCAGTTCAGACAAAACGGCAAAGCAAGGTTTTACAAATAATTTTTCTGTACTTAAGCCTTAATTTTAAGGTGCTACTTGGACAGTGAAAAAACCCTGAAATTAGATTTTTTCAAAGCATTGGTTATACAGAGATGACAGTCTATAAAGATTAAAGGGATGATTTATGCCTCAAGAGTTACTGTCTGTCGTAGTAACACAGGACTGAGCTGAACCAAGAACCAAAAATTCTTTTCTTTGAGTCCTTAAATCTTCCTCAGGATCCCAACACCAAGTACTCTGGTTTGGACATCACTCCATGAGAAATCTGGAGCTCTGGGTGTATAGCCACCACGTAGAACAACTTACAGCACAATTGCAAAAGTAATATCCAGGATATTCCAATTACAATTTCCTTGCTAGAAAAATAATTAGAATGCTAAGTCAATTTCCTAGGTTTTTGTTATAAGAATTCACTCAGACTGATGCACAAAGGTCAGCCAACCTTCCCTACTGGCAAGGGGGAGGAATGGCCATTTAGCTTAATTCTTCCTTTTGGTCCGTATTATAAATACTTCAAAATGCATACCTATCCCTGAAAGCCCATTTCCTTCTTTATTGTAATGCAACTAAACAGAATTTAGGTATTGTGGCTAAGACCACAGATCAAAATACCAGGATCACTTCATGAAGCGATCTTCACTCTACCAGTACCACTACAACACCTACCTACACAAAACTCAATTCCAAACTTCAAAACACAATTTTTGCAAATAAACTGTAATGAGTGCTTGAATGCTTCCATTATTTAGAAATCATTCATCTCAAACACTCAACTTCAGAAATATCTTTTAGGAGAAAGTCTCCTAGATTTCAGTTTATTTTGGAAGAAATAACTACAGGCAAAAATCAACACATTATTTCCAATTATTCTGTAATCACTTTTACCTCATTCTCTATTATCTTAAGACAGAAATTTTAAAAAGTAAATTTTAAAAGCTTTCAGAATTGTGTTCATCTTTAGATAGTATTAGAAAACATTTTGTGTCCTAAGCTTCTCTGAGTTAAAAAGATGACTAATTATACATCAGATGATCAGCAGGAATAGTTCATATGCTGCCAGGAATTATCCTGCATTTGTTAAGAGTTGAGTTAGCTCTTAATAATAGACAGCAGAGTGGTAAATGCAAGTTGGTGAATCCAATTACAAGAGTTTATTAGGTTGAAAAAAATGCTTTGTTAGATAGACAAAGCAGCAAACAGTCACACGTGCCTCCTCTCAGAGGTGTTATGGAAAGCAAGCACACTTTCTGGAAGCAAGATGTGTTAGACTCAATAGGTATAACCAGCAGGTGAGATAAAGCTCGAAGTTTGAGGTAGACTAGTGTTAGCAGCTGAATTCAGTTTTGCTACTTAGACCAGAGGACATTTGGATCTTTCTCTTTTGATGGTTGAAAAAGCATATAAACACTTTCTCAGACGCAGAAATGGTAAACTGCCTTTCAGACCAGTGCCAGCACAGCAAATAGGAAGAAGTAGAAAGCAGTCAAATATTGGCTACTGGCAAACACAATGTGAACTAGGAACAAGTCTCTACTTTAACTTTAATCTATTCATCTTCAGACCATATAAACCATTCCCAGATGGAAGTAAAATTTTCATACTGATGGTAACATGAATGGCACACATACCCCCTCACGCAGTATCCTCAGAAAAAAAGCACTCACAGAAGCTCGAGAGAACAATCAGCTTCAAGAGCTTCCTAAGATACACAAGGATAGCTAGCTAACCAAACCTTGGTGAAAGACACCTTTGGTATGGCTAACTCTTTATTAATTCTTCTATAGAGGCAATAGCTTGGTACAGTAATATTGGGGGGTGAGGGGAACGTGTTGTGCTTTGTGGCTGTGGAAACAAGCAGTCCAAGTTCTACTTGACAAAAGCAGCTAAGTCCCTTCACTGCAATGGCCAAGAAGAACATTCCTGTTCCCCCACAATCATTTGCCAAATCTCTTAACTACAAGAACAACCACTCCAAGCCCTCCTTCTATTTCCAAGGGATAGACAGTGGACCAACAAAGTCTCACACTGCATCAGCATCATGTTGCTTATGGGGAGCACAGCCTCTACGTCATGTTAAGGTTTACTGTGAACACACAGTTGACCTGGTCAGGTGGCAGGGAAAGCCACAGTATATTGAGTTTTGCTGTTACTGGCTCACCCTGCTGAGAAGTATGTCAGGAGGAGGAAGTTCTTTGCCTCTTCTACAGGAGGGATGTTGGAAGGGAAGGAAGATTTCAACAGTAAGTAGAGCACTTTTACTTTAAAACAGGAAACATGCTCATTTCTCCCCAAAGTTCAAGTTTGAAAATACAGTGTGTACAACAGCTCTGGTAACCCAACTGTCTCCCCCAAAATCACAGTCACATTGGAACAGTATGCTTTCACATCCCTAACCAGGTAATAGTCTTCCTCCCTCATGGAACTTATTTTTTATCTTTAATTCCCTGCTCTAACTTCTCTCCCTCCCTTGGAAACTCTTATGAAAGAAAAATGTGGGAGAGTTCAGTTAGGTATGCCATTTACCTCACCCTATCTGCAACCTCATTCGTTGTCTTTCTCATTCTTTAGACGCCTCTCAAATGTAATCATAACAAGAACAGGGGAGATTCCAGTAAGTCATCCTCTCTACTGTCCTGCACCATAAAGTCTTTTGAATGTGCAAGCAACAGCAAACAAAGTCCTCACACTGAAAGATGGAAGAAACCGTATCAACAGAAGCAGAACATTCCGATTTTTCTCAACAAGAGAAATTTCGACACAAAATTGGGATTCTCACGCCAATATATAACAGTGGCAAAACATATAGAAAGTACTCCAGGTACAGATGACTTGCATACAAAGATAGTAAAAGACAAACTTTAAGTGACACAAGTAGGAAACAGCAGAGTACACAAGCTAATTAAGAACAATATGATGAAGATGCGAATACTCTATCCATAAAGGGACAGTCTGCAAAAGCAATTAAGATATTTTGCCAAAAAATATATGTATTATGTAGCAGGTAAATGATCTAGCAGTTTATGTCTTCAGTTTTGATACTAAGAAGTTAAGACAGACTTTTCCTGATTTCACATGTTTTCCATTCTTGTCAGAAGGTTAAAAAAAGAAAAAACAAAAATCACTTCTTGTTCGCATATTTCTCATAACTCAGAAAAAAAAATTTCAGTGCATCATATGGAGATATCTGCTCTTGATTTATATTGCAAGTTAGTACACTACAAAAAAAAAGAATTTGACCAAGGAATTAATTGCAAAAGCCTTCTCAAAAGGAACACTTGACTTCAGACCACAAAGCAAGTAAGCTACTGATACAAATCAAAAATAGTCCATTGAAAAACTGTCACAGAATTACTTTTATTCTAAGATGATCTTTACATTCAAGGTTCTAGATCTTCACCTTCCCTCCTCCTAAAATGAAACCTTACCAGCAAGGAATGACCAGGACATAGTTATCCTTCTCTGGCTGAGGGTAGTAACTGATTATACTCCAATGTATGTGAAAGCCCTGAGGCTACACTCTTCAATTACAAATAGCTGCTTTGCACTTAAAACAGACTTTGAGGAACTACAAGTTACTCCAACTTAGCTGATGGAGGGTAAAATAACTCTCTCCTTTGTTTGAAGAATTGCTGTGCTTTAAATCATGTCTACAGACACTTGTCAAAGAGCTCAGGCTGAGTTACTCTACTCTGGCTATCCTATAGCAACAGCCACACACACAACTTCGATTGCCATAAACACAAAACAGCTTATCCTTTTCAGAAAGGAACATGCTCAGAACTACCTTGCATTACAGGTAAGAGGACACCTGAAAGCAGCAACTACAGAGCAAGTGATACAGGTTTACTAATTGATGCATGGAAGTCTGCTATTAAAGCTTCTGTTTAATGAGGACCACACTAAGCTTTTTCTACAGAAAATAATAATAATTTTAAGAATGTTTAAGAAAGAACAGAACCTTCCTAATACCTGCATGATTATCCAAATACAGAAGAGCAAAGCCTTACCACCTGTTCACATTAATTAACAAAATGCTCAAGTACATTTTTATGGTATGATTAAAAAAGTACTAAAGACATTTACCAGATAATAAATCATAAATACAGTTGTCAAAGTATTACACTATTTCAACAACTTGCCCTTTCATTTATAAAGTACAGTTTGGTTTTTTTGTTTTGTTTTTTAAATATTAATGTACCAACTTAAAACTTACAGCACTAGCCTGCCAAGTACCAAAAGAACATCTTCACATTCTGTAGTCAAGTAAGGTCGTGCATTAGCAAAGCTTTGGATGGAGATTCGGTATACTTCCAAAAAAGGTAAAATATGTTCCGATGCACCCCGACTGCCAGCATACTGAAGTAGTGTCTGAAAGAAAATGAGTTATCATTAGAAGTTCTTATAACATACTTTTGTCTAAAAAACAAATATCAATATGCAATATCAAGCATACACAGTGGAAAAAACCTGAAGTGAGAAGTTTTTGCCCTGAGTGAAATTTAAAAATAGTAGCTTTTCTCCTCAACAGAAGCGTTCTTTTGTTCAAAAATATTTTAATTTATTTTATTATTTTGATAAAGTTATCAGAATTTCGACTGGGGAGCAAGCTCTATGCAATCATCAAAAATGTAATCTGTTAAGTTAAAAATTCAGGGAGAAGTTCTGCATTCAGCTTCTTTTGTAAAACTGCACGGAGACAGAATCACATATGTAACACTGGAATCTTTATTACTCATGAGAATGCAGAAAAATAGGCAAGAAGTTCAAGATTAAGAACATTATTCCAGCTGTAGTATTTTAAAGATACATGTATTACCCATACAGCAAACATGAAGCCATTAAAAGGGGATACAAAACCAGATCAGACCATTATGTAGCCATTTTTCAAATGTAAAATTACCCCAGATTCTATGACTTCACCATAGCAATCCTAGATAATCCAGGCACAGTACTGAAGAAACAATGTAAAATCCAGCCAGCAAATCAAAATAAGTTTCAAAGATCACCGCAGAGATGACAGTAATATCTCTCAACCTTTTTACAACTTCACTACATTACCACATTATTTTCCTAGAGGTTATAAAGTAATATTGAGAGCAAGCAGGGCATTGAGCTAAGGACACCTTAGCTCTACTTACAGCTTTCTTCACAAGTAACATCCCTTCTCTGTACACATGCCCTCCTACAACTCCAGACCAAATATGCCTGTGCTCTTACCAGTTACAATCTCTCTCTCGTGCTGCACCCTCTCTAGACCAAACAAGGTACCAATCTTAAGGCAAGCTGTGAAGAAAAAAACCCAACAATGAAAGACTGTGCTTTGTAGAACCCTTAGGACCAAGACCAAATGGAAAAAATAGTTCAGAGTGCCCCACCCTATAATTCAATACAAGCCAAATTGTCCTAAGAGGATGATCCAGTCATATCAGGCTTCAAATTACTTCACATTGGGACTCTGACACAGCAAATTTATTTTAAGATCTTAATCAAACACACGATCATACCAGATTATGACTGGAAAGAGGACACTACTGACCAGACTGTACAATGACCTTACTAAAACCAAGTGCAGTCATTATAATGGCCAGAAACTTCTAAGATGAAGTCTAATTTTCAACACAGCAAGAAATAAGTGGCCAGATGCACACTATTTTGTAGATTATCTGGTGCTATGTCAGTGATCTAGCTATACAATACTAGTCCTAGGGTAAAAAAAAAAAAAAAAAAGGCAGACATCAACTAGACTGACACAACCAAGTGTGATATTTAAGAAAAAAAAACAAACCTATAAAAAAACCATCTAAGAATCAGTAAAAAACAAGATAATTTTATAGGTTATTCTCCTAGAACTCAGTATCAGTAATGTAACTCCTAGGTGAATGAAAGTACAAACTCTCCAAAAAAACCCACACAATATTTATAAAGAGTAAGGAAGGTGGGGGAAGGCAAGATTGGAATTTTACAGAAATCATCTTTAAACACAGCACAAAGTTCCTTATCAGAAGCAATGAATGACTAGTAACTAACCAGTCTAAGTGCTTCTCCAGCAGATTAATGAAGAATTTGATAGTGTAACTCAAATTATATATGGCATTAGAAGAATTAAGTTGCATTCAAAGGCTGTCAAGCAAGAAATACTCAACTGATGACTACCAAAGTCATCTGTTCAGTGAACCCAGCAGTAACGCTATCATTATAGTGACTACAAAAATAGAAGATCAAACATACAAATCTCCGTACTTTTCTAAAAATATATCCATTAAACCCAAACTATTGAAAAAGCCAGATTTAGTGCTCAATATTTTGACAGACAGATCATACACTATCTGGTCTGTGTAAACCATAAAACATGGTAGAATATTTCCTAGGATTAAATAAATTTACTAGAAAGCACTGCACCCTTGGTTGAGTGTAATCCTAGCATTCAGATCAAAGTCTTTCAGTTAAGATTAGCAGTTTGTTGAGCAGCTATTTACGAGAAACTTCTCCCCAAACAGATGAGCAATGATGGTTTCAATGTGTAACAGATTCAAGGCAAGAGACTTATTAATAGCTTGAACTTCAAAGATATGTAGTTTTGAACATTACAATGTTATTAGTATCAGGATACTGACAAATAACCAAAATGCAATAATCGTATTACAGAGGCTCTTAAAAGCCCTTCTGCTATTTCAGAAGCAATGTAATTAGAAGTTTTATTAGTCCACTACAGACTTTTCCTGGCAGTCTATACACAAGACAAAATTAGACAAATTTTAACTTGTGAGAAATACACAATCTGCATGCTTAATGAACAGTCAAGTAACAATTTTATAAGCAATTACTACCTTGCAGTCTAATTACCTGAAGAGAGTATTCCAGCATTTTAAGTCTGGTTAACACACATCCACTTACACTTCCTCCTATCCTCCTTCCTTTGACTATAATAACACATCGAATTGGCAAGTGGAGTGAGCAGAGGCCACACACATCCACCCACCATGTAATCTACAGACCAGCCTAGGTCCCCAACACTGCATAGATTCTCACGTCCTGCAATGCTGGAATACCTGTTTAGCTGCANACCAATTTAAACATGTCCAAGTTGCCTGACCTGTTATTACAGCTTTAAGTCTCTGTTTAAGAAGAAAACTTCCACCTCTTATTAAACATACCTGATTACAACTGACAGTCCTCAACTGTGTCCCCTTTAATAATTTCAGAAAGCCAACAGGTGCTGGGTATTGGCAGATGGGATGCTTTGATGTCCTACAAACTCTGCTTCACTGTTAACTGTTCTTCATATTTACGACAGCACAACCTCAACCATAAACACTGTTCGTTCTAGTCGGCTGTTTAGGTACATACTGAGCTTCCCAACAGACATGTTTTTCCTAAGGTGAATATGCAAAGCATTCATGCTTGTACAATATAAAGTTGCAGAGTCAACCCACTATTTAGGCTTCATGAGTTTCTTTGCTGGGTTATCCCGAACAACAAACTTGCTTTCCTGCTCAAAAAATAAAGAGATATTTAAGGAAATCACAACATGCAGCATCACTCCCAGGAAGAGCTACTGGAAAGCTGCACAGGGCAGCAAAAGTTTACATGTAGTAAAACACAGCATCCAGACAGCTCAAAGCGTAGGAAAGCTACTGATTTGGTTCACAGTCTGTGGTGTTCCAACAGCCTCAGTAACTTCCACAGAAAAACAGAGCACCTTTCGGGACCGTGCCACAGATGTACACACAGGATGGCAAATCCGCGCTGTACTAAAACATTTCAGCTGCCCTTATTGCCGCTACTTCCCAAGATCATATTTAAGGTCAGTTAAATTCAGCTTCTCTCTAGGCGTATTCTGCTGCAGCTCAATAAACTTATGACAACATACCAATGGTACCCTCCAAGTCAGTAAGTGAAATTCAAGGAGCTCAACTTAATTTTCTATTAACATCCCCAGTCAGAAGGGGAAACCAAGATGTAAAATTATATCCTAACCACAGTGGTTTGACTGCACAGTGACATCACAAATTCATATTCCATTTAAGTTGTTGCATGACAGACTAGCAGTTTCATGTTTTCCACTGTATCTCTTGGTATACAGTCATGACAATCAGAAGCGTCCCAAACTGATGGCAACCCAAGACAGGTTTTTCATTTTTATCTCTACTATCTATCACAGTGTTCTAAAATGAGAGCACCATACAATAACAGCACACAGACCTAGAGAGGTCTAAATTTTTTGTGGACAGGGTTTGGGTTTTTTTTGTTTGTTTTTTAGATAACAGAACTGTCTTTCAAACTCCATTGCTCAAGTGCCTCTAAAGCTTTATCTGCACCAAACTAATCTGGGCAACTGGACCTCTACACAGTGATCATCTTGACAACCTCTATTAAGTGTTAGTTGAGTACTTGTTTCAGTGTTCTGATGCCACTGGAAACAATTTTAGCAAAATCTGAAACATGGAGAAAGTCACACACACTGGGCATGTGTCACACACACTGGGCTCCATGTAAAGGCAAGGTCACGGATCTTAACAGCGCGCTTAGCTTGGGACACATATAGCAGCATCCTGCAGTATGAGAAGCAAGCATTTTGAAACCTAACAAATAAACTCCTTCTGTTGTTTGGGTAAGTGATGAGCTAAACACCCTCCCAGAACAGTATGGCAAAGTACGCAACCTGTGCATGTAAAATGGAAGACTATGAAGGATAGTAACAGTTATCCATAGCACACTAGTAGGACTTTTATTTGGCATTCTATTTTGCCATTCACCATTCAAATACAGTGGCTGTACCAGCTGAGGTGTACGCTAGCTCGTAAAACTTACTATTTTTTATTTTAGAAACCACAATCTCTCCAGATTTAACAGGGATGGCTCTCCAACCCAGCAACCTAACAAGAGCTATTCAACCTTAGAGCTCACAGGAAACGATGCTGTGGGGGAAGCAAAAACTAACTAACCATGGAAAGAGTTTACTTAAGAATAAGTTATCTCCGTCACTGCAACTTCAATCAAGTTCAGCTCTTCTTCTGGAAGTCAGTGGCTCGATTGAAAAATTGCTGATCCTTAGCGTGAGTTGCATTAAACAAGTATTCAGACAAGATCAGTGGACCACAGAAGCTCGCTCAGTGCCTTAAGTGAGCTGCAGGCCTTCGCAAGCTAGCAAGCATTGCTTATCCCACGGCAGATCTCAGTCAAGGCAGGACACAGCGTTCTGATCCCGAGGCGGGTAAAGGAGAGCCGGGGTCTAGGAACTGAGAAAACGCGGTGCGGCCCGCCTGCCCCAGCCAGCCTCCCCAAGGGCTACCAGCTGTGCAGGCCCGTGCGACCGGAGAGCCCAAAGGCGAGCGGCTCTCTCGGTGCAACGGGCCCGGGCCCAGCCCCAGGCCGGCAGCGGAGCGCCCGCGGGAGCCCCCCTCGGGCAGGGCGTGCCCCGGCCCCATCCCCGCCGCCCGGCACCCGGCCTGCAGTTCGCGCCGCGGCCCAGCCCTGCCCGGCCCCTACCTGGCAGAAGCCCCGGCAGTAGGCCCGGGACGAAGCCTCTGACACCTCCTGCTCGCGCAGCTCCGTCTGCAGCT
>VXBL01009102.1:0-14199 GCA_013400195.1 Aramus guarauna | reverse complement strand
CCCCCCCCAGGCGCGGTCCGGGGCCGGCGGGGCGCGCGCGAGTCCGGCCGCGGCTTGAGGTTGTCGCTCGGCGCGGTCTGTGGAGAGGGGTTTCGCGGGGCCTTTCCACGGGCGCTTCTTCCCTCGCTACGACGCGGAAACGCACCACCACCCCGGAGGGTATCGGCACCCGTGTTCGCCGGGAGGGGCCGGAAGTTTTCAGCCCGCTGCTGGTCCCAGAGCCGGCACCAGCAGGTACCCAGGTGTCGTAAGGTAATTGCAGAGCGAGGTTACCTGAAGGAGAATGACGAACACCGGGGAGAGTCAACTGTTTAACTTGGATTGCACTGACTTTAATCTCTTGTTTAAAAGCTCGTCGTTGCAAGCAGAACGTCTGTGAGTCCAGGCAAGCCCGGAAGGTGCCCAGCCAGAGGAACGGTGAATAGCTGTTACCAAGAACTTGCAGCGTGTCCTGTGAGGGGAGACGGCCCGCTCGTGGGCCAGGAGGCCCCGCAGCCCGTTGCCACAGACCCCTGTGCCTGGCAGGTAGACCTGCCGGGGTGAAAACCAGAGAGCGAGCCCAGCAGGCAAGGCTGCGAAACCTCGCAGGAAGCAGTCGGTGCCGGTGGGGCTTGCTTTGACCGCATCTGACTGCAAAGGGAGTATCTGTAGCCCACCCAGAAGTAGAGGCTGTAATGGTACACCGTGGCCTGGAGCTCCCAGGCCAGAAGTCTGCTGACAGGCGTTTTTGCTTTCGTTGTTTGTCTTGCTTAGGAACGAGGAGAGGTGAAGTCCTAGCTCTTTTTGCAGGTTAAAAAAAAAACAAAACCAAAACACAACAAAACCCACAACAACAACAAAAAAAAAACACAATGAAAACCCAGCAAAAAACATTTTCCGTTGGTTTTAGTCTGGGTACCTCAAAGGTGTGCTATTTCCTTTTTGGATTTGAGAATTAAGGTCAGGGAGGCCCCTCGCTTGTCTATGAGCATATGGTTAGGGGTTTC
The DNA here is from genome assembly GCA_013400195.1 of Aramus guarauna. NCBI lineage: Eukaryota > Metazoa > Chordata > Aves > Gruiformes > Aramidae > Aramus > Aramus guarauna. Next base: position 13,213 of record VXBL01009102.1, on the reverse strand, counting down.
TACCCTCCAGTGAGATGAGAATCTCTCTCCTTTTCATACTCTGCCTAATTGGGCCTGAACAGTGAGAGGGAAACATCTCTCTGTCCACCAGGTACGAATTACCTACTTGTTTCCACCTTAGTGCAAAGGCAAATGTGAAAGGGAGGGGAGTGGAGAAGTCAGGAAGACCTGAGGTGAATTGACATGGGACCATTTATCATAGAATAGAATCATAGAATCATCTCGGTTGGAAAAGACCTTTTAGATCATCAAGTCCAACCGCTAACCTTAACCTTGCCATCCCACCACTAAAGCATGTCCTTAAGCACCTCATCTATCCTTCGTTTAAATACCTCCAGGGACGGGGACTCAACCCCCTCCCTGGGCAGCCCATTCCAGTGCCTGACAACCCTTTCTGTGAAGAAGTTTTTCCTAATGTNCCTTCTTGGCCACCTGGGCACACTGCTGGCTCATATTCAGCCGGCTGTCAACCAGCACCCCCAGGTCTTTCTCTGCCATGGAGCTTTCCAGCCACTCTTCCCCAAGCCTGTAGCGTTGCATGGGGTTGTTGTGACCAAAGTGCAGGACCCGGCACTTGGCCTTGTTGAACCTCATACAGTTGGCCTCGGCCCATCGATCCAGCCTGTCTAGGTCCCTCTGCAGAGCCCTCCTCCCCTTGAGCAGATCAACACTCCCACCCAGTTTGATGTCATCTGCAAATTTACTGAGGGCACACTCGAGCCCCTCGTCCAGGCCATTGATAAAGATATTAAACAAGACCAGTCCTAGCACTGAGCCCTGGGGGACACCGCTTGTGACCGGCCGCCAACTGAATTTAACTCCATTTAACCATTTGGGAAGCTTTCCCTAGTTGCAAGCAGGTTGTATGATTTCAGCTCATAGCTTTGTGATAGGAGGCAAGTGGAGTGCTTAACACCTGGAGAGATGGGTGAAAACTAAGAGGTGGGTTAGTAAAACTATTGTCCTGCAGATGTAAAGCCAAAGGGGGCCTTAAGAGGTGTCCTGGGAAAGAGAGATGTAAAACAAGAGCCTGGAGATCCTGGGCCACAGATCTGCCCATGAGTTTTTTACATCCCCATTATTCTCCTACAAGTTAAATGGTTCTGTAATTTTACTGTTGGGAGAGGGTGCCTCTTAGATACCAGTCTGAATTGCATGGTAGCGTGAACAAGGCTCTTTAAGTATGAGAAATCTACTGCTAGAGGAACGAGGGGTATTGTTCCCCCTTCAGAATGGACCCTTCCCCCTTTCCAAAATCTGGGAAAGTCCCTTCCTTGCACAAGAGACATTATATGGGGCCACGGATATAAGGAAAAGCTTTTTAACTGTGAAGCAGTGAAGCAGGGTGCCAAAAAAGCTTGTGCAGTCTCTCTTCTTAGAGGTGTCCAAGACAAGACTGGGTAAGGTTCTGAGCAATCTCACCTGACCTCATAGCTGACCCTGGTTTGAGTAGGAAGTTGGACTAGAAACCTCCTGGAGTCCCTTCTGTAGCCAAAAGACAGGCCTGTAACGAAGGCCTGCTTGTATTATATGTGATAAGAAACTATTCATCGTTACTTCAGGTAGAAGGCTAATGATTCTTAGCATGAGCACCTGCTACCTGTTTTGATACCTGTTAATATTGAAATATTAAGATCAATTCAAGCGATTAGAGCCATTGCTCAATAGATGTAACCAAACAAAAGGGAAACCATTGTAACTTAGAAACCAATTAGTTGTAAGATAAGAAGCTCTGGAACAATCTCATTTTAATCAGCTCAGCCTTGGAAAAACAAATGCACAAGGATAAGGAAGTTACAAGATAGGCACAAAACCAACTTTGAAGGATAAGGTATACATGATACCGGGACTGTCTGAGCCTTCAGCTGAGGACCCCCGACAACCATCCGGAGGTGCCAACAATATGTGCGGAAGACATTAGCATATGGTAACGAGTTCCTGGAAAATCCATTAATGTGATAAGCATTACTCAGAAATATAATGAATACGTGTATTAACGTAGTATAAATACTTGTTAGTTTTGTCCTTTGGGTGTGCACGTTAGCAGGAGTTATCCCCCGTGTACCCAGCACTGCAATAAGGAATGCCTGCTTTCTAAAACTTCAAAATAAGTCTTAGAGAGTGAATTATTTTGCTGCTTTCTGGTAACACTGGAATTATTCTGTCATTCTACTGACATTTTTCAGTTTGGTACAGAGTCCTGGGCAAGGAGCACAAGAAGGTGAGTGCATAGCCAGAGAAATTGTCCTTCTCCCTTCTGTGCTTGCTCGTTTCCTGTTGTCCTTCCTCTCAGCTGGAAGGGGCAAGGGACATCTACCAGGCCTGGTCTGTCAGTGCCAACACCTGGCAGTGGGGGGAGGCCAGAATGGACTCCTAACGGCAGATCCACAAAGTCGACAAAGAGTGACCAGGTCATCAAATCAGCCGGTAGAGCTGGCGGGCTTGTGATGGTCCCTGGGTCCCTGGGGAATGTTGGTCCTTGGTTTCTGTCTCACACTACGCTCGGGAGAGAAACGCAGCAGCCTGCCAGGCACACTTGGCCTAGCACATCTGACTCCCTTAGCTGTAGGCCACCGCAGCCCGCTGCCAGGCCCTCCGCATGCCGGCAGCTCCCCCGCCCATCACCCCTGGGCCCTGGGGGAGAGCAGCCAGTTGTGTGATCCTGCAGCACGTCCATTACATGGAGCAAACGCAGCAAAAAGCCAACCTGAGAGCCAGTGGGTACAACTTTCAGCCTTATCTGTCTCGCAGCAGCTATTAGGAAAGGAGGGAGGAGGACAGATCCTTGTAGAAAGGCCTCTTTTCCATTCCTTCTCTTTCCTGTTTTTAACCTTCTCCCCTCTCTCCGGGTATTGATTCTGCTCTCCTGTTGAAGTAGAGCTGGGGCAGAGGAAAACCTCTGCATTTCATCCTCCAGCAGCAGGATGACCACTGAAAACAGGCAGCGGGAAAAAGTGGGGATCTGAGTACACCTGGAGGCAAACAGCAGACATTGCATGGAGGGCAGTGGAGGATGACAGTGGAGTGTTTATATGTATAACCATATATATAACAAAGATAAATGCATTATATATTACAGAGATAAATACATTTTATATGTGTTTGTACACCTTCATACCTATATGTTAGTTATACATGTTTAAATGCATACATATATATGGATAGATAAAATATGTTTATCCTTACATATGTGTGAGACCCATTGAAGTAGTTGGTAGATGAACTATTCCCTTTACCCTGGAGAAACATTAAAGGCCCTTAGGGCCAGGACATTGTCCTTAGCCCATATCTGTCCCACAAGGGGTACCTGGCATTTAGCAACTCCTTGCCACTGTTTGCCAGCTGAAGTCCAACCTTTTTGTTTGTACACACTTTTTATAATATAGCTACATATATATACATAAAAAGGTATAAAACATTTTGTTGGTTGTTGGGGTTTTTTAGTGAGAGATAATAGAATTACTTATAAATTTTAAACATTCACTGAAAGAAAATTACATTACAATAAAATGTGTCTTCATTGGCCACTTTTTCTGCAAGTCTTTGTTGTGGTTCAGCCCCAGCCACAGCTGAGCACCATGTGGCCGCTTGCTCACCCCTCTCCCCCGGCAGGATGGGGAGGAGAATGTGAAGACAAAGGCAAAACCTCATGGGTTGGGATAAGGACAGGTTACTGGGACAGCAAGGGAGAGGGAAACAACAACAGTAGTTAACAGAAAATGCAGAACGAGCGATACACAATGCAGTTTCTCACCCGATGACTGTACAACTCAGATCACACACTCAGATTTGTCCTGAGAGCACTGCCCCTCCCTGACTAGTCCCCTTTGATGCTGAGCATGATGTCATATGGTACGGAATAACCACTTTGGCTAGTTTCGGTCACCTGTCCTGGCTGTGTCATCTCCCAGCTTCTGGTAAAAATTAGCTCTCTCCTAGCTGAATCCAGGACAGTCTGCCACGGAAGCTTTAACAGGTCTGGGGTGAGTGTGCATTGAAGGGGGAACAGGGCAAAGGGCCAGCCCTGTGAGTCAAATCAAGGGACCTCCTCTCAACCCTGGCTCATCTAAAGGAGAGACTCATCTGTGAATCCAACTGAGAGGCCCAACCAACCTCCCTCCCTACTCCTGCTCTGCTAAAAGCAGTCTTTGTCCTAGCTAGGCATATGTTTCACTGGCACAAGGTGATGGCAAGAAAAACCTGTATGAATTTACAGACTTTTTAGAATTATGCTCACTTTAACTTCAGGCTGTTATACCACAACTAAAATTTTAATTCTCTGCTGTCATCAGTCATGGATATTTAGCTTCAAAAAGATTTTAGAGAAGAAATGGCATCAAGTGGGGAGAAAAAGATATGCACACATTCACTTATGCACAGAGTACTACAACAATTAATAAAGTCTTTCAAAATCAGGAGCATACATTGCCAGAGGAGTACAGCTGAAGAGCCAGGAACCTGTATGCAATGCAGGGAGCTACCATCAAGGTTGGACATTCTGGAAGATACCCAGTAACACCAATGGCCCACTGCTGGAAAGTCACCTAACTCACCTCTTATAGGCAGGAAAAGCCAAAGTATAAAATAGTGTTTGTTTGAATGAAGTTTCCATTTAAATTGCTTTCTGCCTCTTTTGCCATTTCTTTCTTTCATCCAGTCCTTTCTTCTATATATCTGCAGGTACAGAAACCCAGAAGTTTCTTTGCTGCTCCTGCCAACAATGGTGGCACGTTCCCTGGAGAGCCACAGAAATGCAACAGCATGCAGCATGAATCTCAGCTTCCCCCCCCCCCCCCCCCCCCCTTTTTTTTTCCTGAGTGACTAATTCTCATTCTCTCTTTGCCCTTCTCTTTGAGTCTTTCTGTCAGCAATGTTTTGTCCTCAGGGCACAACCAAAAGGCCCATCTACTTTGACAAATGAGCTGAACAATCAGTGATCTAGAAAGAAATTGCAATTTTTCTACCCCATAAAAGCCTGCAAATAACATTTCTAGTATAAACAATGCCCAAAGAAAGTGTTCTAATGTGTTTCATGAGACCCTGGGCGTGAAGGTTGTACTGTGTACTTGTGGCCCTCCTCTGTAGCCACTGTAACAGGTCCATGTCTTTCTTGTACTGGTGACCCCAGAGCTGCAATTATTGCAATTGCAAATAATTGCAATACTGCAATTATTTGAGTGCTACCATCTAGCCAATTCCTTATCCACCAAGTGGCCCATCCATCAAATCCATGTCTCTCCAATTTAGAGACAAGGATATCATGTGGGACAGTGTCAAATGCTTTGCACAAGTCCAGGCAGATGACGTTTGTCACTCTTCCCTTATCCACCAATGCTGTAACCCCATCATAGAAGGCCACCAAATTTGTTAGCCACGATTTGCACTTAGTGAAGCCATGTTGGCTGTTACCAGTCACCTCCTTGTTTTCCATGTGCCTGAGGATAGATTCCAGGAGGATCTGCTCCATGATCTTGCTGGGCAGAGAGGTGAGACAGCCCAGCCTGTAGTTCCCCAGGTCTTCCTTTTTTCCCTTTTTAAAAATGGAGATTCTCCTTTTCCAGTCAGTGGGAACTTCACCAGACTGCCATGACTTCTCAAATATGATGGAGAGTGGCTTCGCAACTGTGAGTCCCATTGTCTGATTCAATTCTTTCTGGGGTACCATGTCACCACAAAATTTGCCTTTCAAGGCCTGAGATGACATTTTGGGCAGTGGCATGGTTTACAGGGTATGTTTCTAGCCAACTGATAGTTGCTTCCACTACCTTGGCTTGGTGTGTTCATGGCAGTGGTCCAATACAGTCAATTTGCCAGGCCTTGCCACATCAAAAACTCAGCCACCACCCTCTATTCCAGAGAGACTTTACTCGTGTGGCTCACTTGATTGCAGCATGTTTCACATTCATGAGTGACTTGTGTGCTGGCCTCCATGGTCAGGTCCACCTCTTGATCATGAGCCCATCCATGTCCTGATGTGTTGTGGGACCATCAAGCTGCAAGTACCTCACCCTTACCCTCCCAGGTCCAGGTCCACCTTAGCTACTTCAATTATGATAGCTGTTCATTGTTTTGATGTTCTTCAGTGGCACAGCTCTTAGGCCTGTGAGCATCTATATGATGTATCATTAGAGCAATGTTTTCTACCCAAGTAGTGATGTCTTGCCACAATGCAGCAGCCCAGATGGATTTACCACTGTTAGTTGGTCTTCATCCACTACTGTAGCCACCTCCGTAGGGCATTAGCTGCAACCTATGAGTTGGTATAGATAGAGTTCTGGCTACTTTTCTTGTTCAGCTATCTCTAGGGCTAGTTGGATGAGTTTCACTTCTGCAAACAGATCTGACTCACCTTCTCCTTCAGTAGCTTCAACAGCTTCTCATGTGGGACTCTACATAGCAGCCTTCCACTTCCGATGGTTTACTATAACACAACAGGATCCATCAGTAAACAGAGCATAATGCTTTCATCTTCTGAAAACTCACTATCTGGTGGTGCCTCTTGGGCATGAGCCACCTCCTCAGGCAGTGCTCCAAAATGTCTGCCTTCTGGCCAGGCCATGATATCTTCCAGGATTCCTGGATGGTTGGGTTTCACCACTTGAGCCCACTGCATGATCAAGGTTATCTGCTTACTCCATGTAGCACTGGTTGCATGATGTGTAGAGGGGATGTTGCCTTTGAACAACCAGTGTAGCATGAGCAATCACAATGCCAAGAGGAGAGATGCTTCAGTACCAACAACTTCTTAAGTGGCTCAAATGCCCTCATATGCTACTAGTATCTCTTTCTCAGTCAGGGGTTTCTAATCCTCGATACCCATCTCTCCAAAACGCTAATGGTCATCCCTGGGTTGCTCCTGATGTTTTCTGCCAGAAGCTACAGGTGAGACCACGCTCCCCAGCTGCAGTATAGAGACCATTTTGCACAGCTGCTCCTGTCCGGACAGGCCCAAGAGTTACCACATGAGCCATCTCCTGTTTGATCTACTCAAAGGCTTGTTGTTGCTCAAAATACTTCCTCTTTTTGGTTACTTGATACAGAGGGCTCACAAGCTGACTATAAGCTGGAATATGCATTCTCCAGAATCCCACAAGGCCTAGGAAAGCTTGTATTTCCTCCTTGTCAACTGGTGGTCACATAGTTGCTATCATTTTGATCATATACATAGGGACATGATGATGTCCATCCTGCCGTTTTATCGGTAAGAGCCATCTACAACTTTCAGTCCTGGCACTTACGCTGTGGGAGAACTCACTGGATAAATTTAATTTTGAAGCTGGGCTCTGTGAAATGTAAGATACAGTGAGCATGTGTTACTTGGCTAGATAAGTGCTGAGCCCTGGTCCTGGTGGTACTGTGAAAGGGGTGCCAAGGCAAGGTGAGGGCCAGAAACAGCTTTCAGTCCTGACACTTACCCTTTGGGAGAAGTTCCTGGAATATTTCCATTCTGGACCTGGGCTCTGTGAAGAGTGGGAGTGAGTGTTATACCCCTTACATGTGTAACCATGTTTTCTGTTTGGGAAATGTTAAAGTTAGGGTTAGGATTAGGGTCACCCTCAGGGTATTTTTGATTGGACCGTAAGGATGTAAGTTCAGTGTTAATATTAGGGTTCGGATTACATTCAGGTAACAAGTGCAGAGCCCTGGTCCTTGTGGTACTGTGAAAGGGGTTCCAAAGGAAGGTGAGGACAGGCAACACCTTTCACTCCTGGCACTTACCTTTTGGGAGAAGTCGCTGGATAAATTCATTTTTGGAGCTGGGCTCTGTGAAGAGTGGTAGTGAATGTTGTAACCCTGACATGTCTATCCAAGCGCAGAGCCCCAGTACTGGTCTGACTGTGAAAGGGTGCCATGGGAAGGTGAGGGCCACGACAGCTTTCAGTCCTGACACTTACCCTTTGGGAGGAGTTGCTGGACTATTTCAATTTTGGGGCCGGGCTCTGTGAAGAGTGCGAGTGAGTGTTGTATCCCTTACTGTACTCTTGTTCAACAAGGCGAGCCATATGAAGAGATCAGCACTTGCAGGCTGGTAACTGATCTGTAGGGCATATGTACTTTGGCATCTTAATCAGAGTCTCCAAGCGAATTTCAGGAAATGTATGCAATTCCCAGATACTAATGCTCACCTACTATTACATCCTTCCTTCATTTTAGTTCTCCCTCTGCACTCTCTCTTGGTGAGTTCTTTTCTGCTTTGCTGGCTTCCTTATTTCTTCCATTCTATACAGGACTTTGTATCACATGGGTTGAAAACATAGTACTTAAGACAAAAATCCCATCCTCTCACTGCCAGTTTAGTCACTTTCCTTAAACTCTTCTTCAGTTACATTTTTTTCTCTCCCACTTCACTTGTCATGCTTGTTATTTCCTAGAGCAGTGTATTTTGTCCTACAGGAAAAGGCAACAACTACCCCCTACACAGGGCACAGAAGCTGAGACCAGTCCTGCTTTTTTGCTTTTTCCCTCATCCACTTTCAAATCAAAAAGACCAGAAGTACACAATTTAATGACGCAGATCGGTGCCCACCTTTGAAGCTGCTAATGGCCTCATTTAAGTCACTTTAGGAGCACAAGGGTTCACACTATTTATTGAGATCCCCCCTCCAATAAACAATCTATCTTCGTTTTTGGTGTGGGTTTTTGTTTGTTTGGTTGGTTGGTTGGTTTTTTGGTGTTTTGTTTTGTTTTGTTTTTAATAAATTGATTTACGGGACTGTTTTGCAAGGCCATGAGACTCACCAAGTACTGTAAGGTATTGATTCTGGAACCACAAGTGGAGGGAAAATAACCCCTAAGACTATAAAAAATAGCCAGCAATAAAGTCTGGAAATAAATGCAGTGTGCATTCCTGTGTCTAGAGATCTACCCAGGTCGTTCCTAGCACAGCCGATCTCAAACCTCTCACTGTTCCTTGGTGTGGTAATGCCCTTCTGCAATGCTGGCGTTACCACTCAAATGGCAATAAAAACTTTACAAACAGAAATGTAGTTTAGAAAGCCAACACTGGTTTATTCAGCACTGGGTGCATGGGGGAATCTCTCCTCCTAACATTCACACCTAGTCTTCAAGCCCTTACACATTTATACCCTTAGGTTACAAAATTACACTTACATCACTACAAAATTACATTACATCACATAGTTACCTTATTGTGATTGGTAAAGAGCTTTCTCGCTTTTATTTAAAGCTATAGACTTAGAGAAATTGAAAGAGCATGCCCAGTGAGGAATGGTCGTACCTTGAAGGCAGGTAGCACGGTTAAAAAAGGAATTTTCTCTGGCAGCCTTCCCTGTAAGTCATTATTTGCCCACCCTGCCGATGGCAGCAGGGTCTCCACTCAGCTGCATGGTGGAACAAAGACGCTAAAAATATTAACAGCAAAATAGGAGTTCCTTTTATCTGTGCCAGAGAATAATGGCAACACATGAGAAAGTCGAACCACTGAAGTGTGAGCTAAGATTTTCATTCCTTGTTTCTTTTCCAAACACATTCTTTTCATAGCAAGAAACAGACACAGAGGCAAGATGTTCATGAACCAAAGGTCAGCATTTTTTTTAACCTCCAAGAGTAACAAGAAAAATTACTTAAGCTTTAATGAAGACCTGAGCTCATCAGGGAGTCGTTAATACTTAAAGACCTGTTTTGGGACAACTTGTACTAGCAAACAATCTACGAGACACAACTGTAGTGGACACAAGTGAGGAGATCGTGAAGTTACGCATCCTGCATGCAGCTGGGACGTGTGAATCAAGCTGGAGAAATTTCACAGGCATCAGGGACATTGCTAGTCTAACAAAAAATAGGTTGGTTTATTTTATTTTATTTTATTTTATTTTATTTTATTTTATTTTATTTTATTTTATTTTATTTTATTTTATTTTATTTTATTTTATTTTATTTTATTTTAAACAATACTGTGTCCAGCTGTCAGGAATTTGTTTCTCTGAGTATGGCTGCATCGATCACTACACTCTGCAGAGTGTCATGGCAGCTAAAGCCAAGACAGAAGGTGGATGACACTTTCAGAACAAATCTGATTAAAACACGTGAGGACAAATCCCAGCCAAAGGACTGGAGTCTGAGCAGCAGGCAGCCTTGCCAAACCTGCACTCTCCCCACCTCCTGGCTGATTTAGCCCCCTCCCATCGCAAAAGGATTTCTTCTCTTGAGAACAGGGCATTGAAGAACTGTTGCAAATTGTGGGCAGGAAAGAGCAAACATATCTTTTCACCTTCAGCTTTGACATTGCTTCCTTTCTTCAACACCAGCATTTGGTCAGCCAGCCATTCTCTGGACCATTCTCTGCCTGGGCTCATGACAGCCAGAAAGGAGGAACAAAATCTCAGTTAATGCAGGTCACCAGGGCCTTCAGGAATAGCAGGGAACTGCTTCAGGGCATAAATTGTTACTTAAGAAAACATGACTTGAAGTCGGCAGTCTGATTAAGTTTATCACTTTGCATCCTATTCCATTTGGGTTATTAGCATTGAAGGTGGTGTCACAAGTAAGAATAAGAATTGCCTCTGTTAACCTGGGTATAAAAACCCAAAGTGAAACCAAATCAGAGAGATGATCCTGATTGTAGTGACACAAGGGTTCCTTGCAAAGGATGAGGATTAGGTACCCCTGACGGGTTTTACTAGATCTCATCAAATACCTTTGAGAACATCAGTTACAAAACAATTCCTTGCCTAAGCTCATAAGAATGAGAGACTGCGAAAGACTGAAGTACCATATGGTTTTCAACATCCCATGAAACTTAAGAATAACTCAAAACAGGTTTTCACAGCTCATACATGCCCATGCTACTTGAGTCATATTTTCATTAATCCATTCATGCACTGCTTGTCAGGCTATATTGTGTTCTCAATGACTTCTTTCATGTCTGAAAATTCTGTTGGGGTTGGCTCAGGTTGGTCGTGCTGGGGCTGTGGTGCTGCTCGCAGTTGGGGATGAGTGAGGGGGCGGTTTCAAGCATGGGTTAACAGCAGTAATAAGGGCTTGTGCCTTTTGGGTCCGACTTTGCCTCTGAGCCCGAACAGCCCTCAGGTGGCCTTGGTATTAGCAACTTAGTTGTAATTGCCTTTAAACGAGATGAAGATAAATGAGGACCAGGTAGGAAAACCACTACAAGACCTGACATGGGTGCAGACATTTCGTAAAAAGGACATAGGTTAAGAAATGGAAAAGAAAGCACAAGTGTTAGTCTACTTGTGCCAAGACTAAATGGGGAAGGTCTCTCTCTGCTGCCTATATTTAACTTCCCACAAAGCGCAGTGGAGAAAAAATCTACATGGGATTAATACATGCATTTTGTTGTTGACAACAGTCAATGACCCTTTAATGAATCTACCTTTTTAGAGACGATCTTAATAGTCAGAGGGGCAAGACAGTTACCTTCTTCTATCCTGAAGAGAAGGTACACAGAGAAGAAACTTGCCTTAGTAAACAAAAATGTCTCCCAGTAGGGAACTGATGCTTCTATTATGTTATTGAAATTATTACATCCTTTTCAAAATTACAGTCAGAAAGTGACAATGTAGAGTTGAATGGAATACAGGAAGAGTCCGCATATATGAGCGTATATATAAGAGAGGGGAGAGAGTTTGTATTCTCAGAGGAGTTTGGGATAGGGGTCCTATGAAATCTATTCGCTATGAGGATCACAAGTATTCACCATCTCTCAGGTTGGCCTACTGTTGCCCAGCTAAAAATTTGTCTCAGGCTTCTGTACAAAAAGGGCAGCCAGCTACAAAATCTTGGCATTGTGCTTTAGAAATCAGCCACTCTCAGAGGCCAAATTGTTGAGATTGATCCAGGTCACCCATGTGTCCTAAGCTGTCATGTAACTGCGATCAGAGGTGGAGGGAGTATATTTGTTACATGGAAGAGCAATATCATTGCTCTTTCTAGGTTCTTAAGCTAAGCAATTGCTTCATGCTTCCATCTGGCTCCTAGATCTGTGCCCCTCGTACATGTGTGTCCTGGCTCTGGCTAGGATAGAGTTAATTTCACAAGAAGCCAGGACAGGTAAGCCAGGCTGGCCAGGGGCTATTCCATACTATGTGATGTCATGCTCACCATAAAAGGGGGCTGGTCGGGGAGGGGCGGGTTCTGCTTGGCTCAGTCCTTAGATTGGTCAATTGCTTTCTGTTATCACTCATTGTGTATCTCTGTTATCAGTACTGTTGTTGATTGTTTCCCTCTCCCTTGCTGTCCCAGTAAACTGTCCTTACCGCAACCCTCGAGGCTTTTGCCTTTGTTTGTCGGGTCTCCTCCCCACCCCGCCAGGGGAGGGGTGAGCGAGCGACTGCGTGGTGCTCGGCTGGGCCTAAACCATGTCAGTGCTTTTTGGTGCCCAATGTGGGGCACGAGGGGTTGTGATAATGACAAGTCTGACCCAACTGTGTTAAAACAAAGTTGTTATAAGCATTTATAATGTCATTTAAACAGTCGCTGGTCATAATGACCATTTGGTCCCATGGCTCTTGTTTACTCTACATAATCCATGTAATCCCTGCGGCACTGTTTATCACCTCAGGGAGAGGAGTTCGTGTTCTCATATTGTTGTTGGTGTGATATCAGCTTATGATAAGATGTCATCAATGGTCANTCTCTGGTGGTCGTCAGTGGTCGTACACCCGTTTCCGCTAGATAACCCTCTTCTTGCGGGCATGCGCAGCATCCTTCTTGTGGGCACACCTGTCCATAACAACCTACTTCGTAAGATTAGTATCTCCAAAACTATTGTTCAGCTGGGTAGGGACTGTACATAGAACATAGCAGCATTGTACCTTGCCATGGTCAGTTCACTCCGTTACCTATTACCTTGGTTACAAACTAATTATCTCAGACTGATTCTATAGCTTTTGTTTCACAGCCTTTATCCCACGGTTACAATACCACCCAGGGATTTTCCCCAAGGCTGAATAGTCAGGGCTGGCATGGCATGTAGGAGAGTATGGGTGGGTATCTAGAGACCTTCTCACCCCAATGGTTTGGAGCTTCACTCCCAAACAACTGCAAAACCCTGATAAAATGGTAGAATATTTGAAAGACAAATGTTGTGAGCATCCTAAGGAGACACAACTTACTGCACTGTGGTGGGCCCTGGCCATGATCTATCAAACACTACTTGATGGTAGACAGCACCATCCGGGGGGGAGAGAGAGAGCAGACTCCAGCAATACGAAGAGACCCTTTCTTCCTCCCT
>VXBL01009100.1:0-31328 GCA_013400195.1 Aramus guarauna | reverse complement strand
GTGAGAGGGACTCCATGCTGGAGCAGGGGAACAATGAGAGGAGTCCTCCCCCTGAGGATGAAGAAGCGGCAGAAACAATGTGTGATGAACTGACCGTAACCCCCATTCCCCATCCCCCTGTGCCTCTGAGGGAGGAGGAGGTTTGAAGCTGGGAGTGAAGTTCAGCCCGGGAAGAAGGGAGGGATGGGGGGAGGTTTTGTACGATTTGATTTTATTTCTCATTGCTCTACCCTGTTTTGCTTGGTAATAAATTAGATGAATTTTCTCTCTAAGTTCAGTCTGTTTTGCTCATGATGATAATTAGTGAGTGATCTCTCCCTTCGTTATACTTTTTCTCTCCTGTCTAGTTAAGGATGGACAGTGATAGAGTGGCTCTGTTGGGCACCTGGCCTCCAGCCAGGGTCAACGGACCACACCCTGAAAAAAAAGAAAAAAACAACAAAAATGAATATTAAACTTGCTGACATTGTTCCTGAAAAGGATGTTCAGGATAATGAAGCATTCTGTCTTGATCTTTCAGTCTGTGATTGTGTATAAATTCAGACTTATTTTGTCTATGCATTTAAAGAACAAACCTCAAGTTGTCTAGTACCAATAAATATTGGTAAGCAGGATGATGATTTTTTCATTATGATTTTTTTTTTTTAATTGAAATAATGGATTATGGGATCATCTAAAAGAATGATGCTTATTATAATGTATTTATGAATGATAAGGAAAAAATCATGTATTTTTGTGTTTTTCCTTTAACTTGTTCCAAATTTCTGCTCGTTGATTATCTTCTCAAATGTTTCTGAAACTAGTAAGTTTGTTTGTCTTTAAGAGATATTTGATTATATCACTTCACTTTTAATTCTACTATTTGTAAGTTTAGTGGCACACTGCTAAGTGTAGAATTCAAGGTATTTTCTTTTCCTTTTCATTAACATACTTGTTAATAGGACATCAGGAGCATGGCTGAAGGTGATTTTTTTTTTTTTTAATACTCCATCATATGCCATGGATGAATTTATTTTATGACAAAAACATACTGTTCAACATGCTTGAGTAAAGCCATATAAAACTGCAAATTCATAGCAACATAGCTACAACTTGTTGTGCTGTGTGTATACTGGTTATCTTGGTGCTTTCTTAGTGTTCCTTCAAAATGCTTCACTTTTTTGTTTCATGGAGTTTGTTATCCCATTTGTTCTTCCCCAGAACTGCAGACAATCAATTATCCTTGTGCACAACTTACACTTATTTTAGCCTATTTAAAGCGCCATTTGTTTTAAAGAGGTAGCACTTTCTGTATGCATGCTTGATACATTAAACAATATCAGTTTTATTGGCTCCAGTCTTATTTGGTTCATTGCAAGTAGATGCTGCATTACATGTTTTCTGCCAGTTACCAGGATCAATACTTCCATTTCCTTACATGACTTCATGACAACATTTTCTATTTTCATAAGTGTTGATGAAAGAACTTCCCATGGTGGCCTTTCATACCAGTTGGTCTCAGTCAAAACACATCCACTATTTTTAGGAAAAGATGACAGATTTCAACCTACCGCACAGCAGATGATTTGGTTAGCTATTTCCTTGCCATGAAAAATCATCATCTGCTATGTGTGAAATAACAGACATTAGATTACAGGCTAATAAACCATACTTCCAGGATAATAAATATTCACTTTCTCCCTGTTATAACTTCTTGGAGACCTTTGGCAAAGTAATTTTGACAATAGATACAATAAATCTGTTAAGATTAGCTATCGAGCACTATATACCATAATGTTACCTACATCCCAACCACTGCTCCCAAAATTAAAACAATATATATACTTGCACATCCACATTCTAGGGCATGAATTGATAACTTATTTTATATATAATATAAAGAGTAGAGAATATGCAAATAATTCCAAAGACAAACACATTACTAAGAATCTATTACGGCTAAAGTACATTTCTTCCTTCACCTTGGTTATCCTGAGACCAGGACGAGAAACACAATGTTTCTAAGAGTTTCATCTACTCATGCAATCATGAAAATTGTGACAGCAAAAAAGACCACCTGTGTTTCTGCTGACCTCTACTTTTTCTGAATAATAAATGTCAAAGTAGAACATCTGGGACCCATACTAAAAGACTTACAACACTTGGAGTTTACCACCTTTCCTGAGGCAAACAATAATTTGACCGAGACAAGTTTAGTGTTAGATCAAAGCTGGAGCACTCTTTGACACTAATGTCTCTTTTCAAAGGTCTGCATCTGATCTGTGTCCATGGATCAAGCCATCTCATGACAACTATTTTCCTGCTGAAAAATGAAGGGATGGCTGATGGATGAGACAAAAATTCAGAGAAGATGGGGCCTAGATAATGAGACCCACTTGTAGAAAAGATACAAACTTCAGAAGTAATTGAAAAATTTATTTCTCTATTTCAGACTTTGTAAATAACTTTTTTCATCCATATGATAGCATCTTTTAAGGGCTTTTTTGGGACTTTCTCCCTAGAGAGGATGAAAAAAAAATTCTTTAATCTATTTAGATTGTAACATTAAATTGGAGGCATTCAGATACTGTACTGTTAGGGCCCAGACAGATAAAGTTATTAAACAAATGCCGCAGATAGATGGACCAATAGGAAAATGTTTGACTGTATCTGTGCTGCCACTAATTGGATGTCATCCCAGGAAATGCTTGTGTCAGCCTATGACAGTGACTTTCAAACTATACTGTGCTCTGCATCTTTTGGGTTTTAAGAGAAACTATCTAAACTTCAAGTTAAAAAATGTGCCACTTATTTCCCAAACTGTTTAATTTTCATTGATTAATTGTTGGAGCAAATCACATAAGCACATTATAAAATGGCACATTCACACATGCCATATTTTGCATACAGTTTGAAACAGCTGGGGTGTGATTTTTTCCATTAAAATGGTAGTGGTTTTTAAAATCTACTCCTCTTTTGGAACGCTCCTCATTCTAAAAAAAAAATTTAAAATAAAAAAATCTTTAAAAACTAAAAAAAAGCGTTATGCCCAGTCCCAAAAGATGTGTCAGATCAGTGAAATTATACAGTAAGGTTTATGTGATAGAAATGCTCAACAGCAAAATCAGTAAAAGGTGAAGAGGATTTTTATAACTTTTTGAAAATATATGTAATTCATGTGTCAGACTGCACATTGCCTTCTGTCTGAGAAATTCAAGCTGCAGTCTGAGTGTTAATTTTCCTTTCCATTTAGATATGATGTGTTACCCTGAAGTAAAAAATTCTGAAAAAAGACTGTACTACCCTTACTATTGTAATGATCTGTGTCCATCTCTGGACAGCAAGATTGTCAGGCAACCTTATGTGTTCAGCAATGTAAATAGAATTGATGACCTCTAGCCTCAAGAGCACAGACTTCTACCTGATAAGCTGAAGAAGTAACTTAGGAAGTAAAAAATTAATTTCAGTGACTTACACACATAACTTTATTCAGAACCAAATCACAGCATAACGTAAGAGACAGGCAGAGAAGAGAGAATGTCTAGCTCAAGGTAACTACATTAAAAATAGTAGCTCGCTCTGGTCCTCATCCAAAACCCATTGGAATCTATTAAACCCTGCTGATACCTTTTTTTGGTGTCACAGTCCTCAGACTGTGATCTTGCACAGTGAGAAGGCAATGCAGGGATATATTTTGTCAGTACTGAAATGAGTAACTTCTGTGGAAAAAAAGGATATGAGAGAAAGTGTTTTATAACAAAAGCTAAATTGACTTGTTCTTTGGTTAGAAAAAATGGCATGTAATTCTTCACTTCTCTGAGCCTCCTTTAGCTGGGGAATGGAAACGATCTGTGAAGGATGCCAAAAATGTGTGGTTGGTTGTGGATTTTTTTTTGTTTTGGTTTGTTTGTTTGTTTGTTTGTTTTTTAAGAACAGCTTGTGATAGTCCCTACATGGACTGTGAACAAGGCTCATAAGCAACTGAAGTAGAGACAAACAAAGGCTGTGCAGTGTTCTGGCACTTCCCCTCCTCTTCTAGTAGTTAGAAAAAGTGCCTTACAGCCAAACACATCTGGGTCCCAAGAGCATATCAGTTCAATATTCAGTTTTTCAGGGAATAACGGTTCAATATTCTGTTTTTCTTCTGGGGTTAAAATGGAAGAAAAGCTTACTTTTTCTTTATTCCTTTCCTCAGCTTTCAACCCTTAGTCACGCAGGCACCTTTTTTTTTTTTTTTTTTTCCTCTGACAAGCTGCTCTTCAAAACCTACAGAGATCATGCACTTCAAAGCAGCTGGGAGCTTCAGCTGATGCAGGGCACAGTCATCTATTTAGACAGCATAGTGACTCAGAGATGAATTCAGGAGACCTAGTTTTAATCCCCAGCTTTCTAGAGAAGTTTTGGCAACACATTTCTGTGTGCCTCAGTTTCCACAACTGTCAAATGAAAAGAAGAAGTGCCTACTGTATAGGTGCATAATGCAAATGAATTAGAGTGTAAAAGTCACAATACTGCCCGGTATCTAAGCTGAAGCTTTGTACAGTGAGTTGAGCACAGAATTTCTTTTTCATATACTGTAACATCTAATACTAGGTCAGGCTGGTGCTGAGAAAATTATTTCTGTGTTCTTGGACATGAAAGTAGAATTAAGGTCAGAAGCAATAAAAATGCACAAAAATGGAACACAAAACTCTGTTAAAAATCAAGCCAAACATTTCTACTTGTATCCAAAGCATCTTTAAAAAAAATGTAAAATAGAAAGCCAAGTCTTATGATTTTATGTAAAAATCATGGTAATCACTAGCAACCTGGAAAGAAAGTTGAGGAATAAATCAATTTGTCAGCCAGGTGGCCGTTAGTAAGTTTTCCTGAGGCCAAGGATGCATATGGCTTAGAGAAACCCAATTTGTTCATAACCCGGGCTGCTGAAGCACAACTGCAGTCCAAGTAGCAACAAGGTCATCAAAGGTTATTTGTCACTCTTCCCTAACAAGCTGTTCAGACATTTCAGCATTCATATGCAGTGTCAGTACTGATGCAGGTCTCCCAGATCACAGTTTGGTATAAATGATAGTTTCACCTGAGCTGAAATACCTCGGCCATCTGTACACCTTTCTCACGTTCAGTCCTTCTTCCCTGGAATGGATACAACTGGCATATGCTTATGCATCCCTTCACCAGCTACGTCTTTTCAGGGGAGAAATACTGTTACTCCACACCTCATCACTGCACATGGAAGTCATTTTCAGTTCTCCCATCAACCTGAAATACATCCTCTACAATATGCAAGTACAGCTATAACAAAAGTATCTTTTGAAATCTCAGTGTTTGATCTTAAACAGTTAAGAAAACAAATTAGTGACATAAACTTCAAAATGATGCTTGTATATAAACAGATGAGCAGATTCCTGATAACTAGTATATTCAGCTATGTTTAACTGTGCTTCAGGTTGGCAAGTTGCCTCTTAAAAGTTAAGAAATACCAAAATTAAAGTTGCCCAGACAACATCAGTTCTCCTCCTGCTATATTTGCATATGATAAAACAGCTAACTACATAATTCTGTGTTTGTTTTTTGGGGTTTGGGGGGGGTTTGTTTTGTTTTGTTTTTTCCTATTGGCCCTTTATCTCACCCCAGAAACAGCTGAACATTTCCTTTTACCTTCTTCAGTCTATGTGTGACTCCACCATTATTTTTTATTTACTGTTCACTTAATGGATGAAAGCATACTGAGATCAAACCAGAAGCGGTAACTCTTTTATTGCCAAAGTACTGTCAAGGTAAGTACTCCGTTTTTTTCAGAGTAATTCAAATTCTATCTCACTTTTTTTTTTTTTTTTTTTTTAAATAGATTCTCTATTAACCTTAGCTACAACCTTGAATATTCAGTACTTCTGCAAAATAACAACCTGAATGTTTCAAGTTGGAAAAGCTATCAATGAAGAGCTAGATTCACAAAACCAACTCAAAGAACTGGTTTCACAAAAGGATTAAGGTGCCCAGTTGTCATTCCAGGCACTTACATCTACCTTTGAAAGTGACCAGCACAAATCGATGCTCACCTAGTGCTTAGTTCTGTTGTGCTCACATCAACACAGTCAAATTGCTCAAAGCTTCTTTTAGACTTTCAAATTGTCGTGGAGATGGTAGTCTTTTTGGATGCAAGATGGATCTTCCTTAAAAGAGTCATTGTTATTCAGAAAGACCATCTACAAGAGAAAAAGCAGCCAACTGACTGGTGGCAGAACTTGAAAACAGGGTTCCCAATAGAATCTGAGAATCTCTAAAACACTAAAAACATATAGTTATCAAGGAAAAGAGGCAGAGAAAACAAAGAAGTTGCAAAAAGTAATTAAAAATTGTGCAGTTTTTATTCTTTTCTTGATTTCATATTTTTATGTAAAAAAGTTACACTAACAATGAACTGTAGTTAATAACTTGTTCAATAACTTTTGTATCACTTATATCTTTATCTTCTACTGTATGTTGCTTTCTTTTCTTTTTCGTTTCTCCTGACCATAGCAGTTCTTTGTTTTGACAAAGCAAATGCAAACATAGGGAACAACTGTCTATACTGTCTGTAGGATATGCAGATAAGATTAAAAAAAAAAGAAACAACAACTAAATTATTCCCAAATCAAACTTTAATGCAGAATATGAGTCTTAGAACAACAACAAAAAAATCCCTGCCAAAACCCCCCAACTTGAGATAACCCATAAAGCATACAAATTGGCTTCCAAATTCAAAGCAGCATAGACACTGAAGGTATTCTCACAGTCTGTGTTAGGCATCTTGATTAAGCGGCCCAGCAGCTCTAGCTTTGTGTACAGCTGATGGAGAATGTGATGAACAGACTCTTCCAGAAGACACACTGAGTGCCTCAGGCTCCCCCTCTGGATCATCTAACTGATGGTTCTTTAGTTTGAGAATAAAGGACCTCTCCGAATATGAACCTTGTAACATAAACACCTTAACTTCATGCACAGAATTAGGTAGATTCATATTTTCCTTCTCTTGCCTTCAACTGATGAGACAGAGAGGAATATCAGAGAGGTGGAACCTCATATTGGGCAACTGGTGCGAACTGTCCAAAATAGGCTATGTTGTACTAATGACCATTTCCAGATTTACCGTTGAAAAAGTTTTCCCATAATGTACATAACAGNAAATTTTTCCCTAATTTTTAATAAAGGAAATTTTTTTTTTTTTTTTTTTTTTTTTTTTTTTGGCAAAGAAATAACCTCCTTCTGTGCGTGCAGCTTTTTCCTCAATGAAAGTATATTTTCCATTCCACTTAAAACCTTCAATCAGTGCCCAGTCTTTAGCAGAATCTGTCAGGGAGTATTATTTCTAAAACTAAGCAAATGGATTTAGTGCCATTTACTTAGGATCAAAGAAAGCGATGCAAAAGCTAAGCACAGTTGAAAATCCTCAGAAAGCAATAGGAGCAGGAGAATGGGTGAGTTAGGACAAGATGTGATTACAGAAAAATTGCTCTGTGTGTTGTTTTTTATATACTGTATATGGATATTTGAGGCTGTTATCTGGGTAAGCAAAACATTAACTTTTAAAATACTTCTTGATCATTCTGTTGCAGAAAGGGAACCTCAATCCATCCCACTCCTACCAGTTTGATACCAGTGCCAGCAATACATGCCCAGAGCTGGGAGAAGGATCACAGGCCAGCAGGAGAACACCTGAAGTGCAAATGAATTCCCACCAGTCGTAGCTTCAGCTGGGGGCACAACTGAAATGCCTCTATGCAAACACATGTAGTATGGGGAATAAACAAGAGGAGCTGGAGACATGCACAACCCTTCAGGGCTGTGGTCTTACTGGCATCATGGANTCCTTCCCATGGGCTACAGTTCTTCACAAACTGCTCCAGCATGGGTCTCTCCCACGGGGTCGCCAGTCCTGCCAGCAAACCTGCTCTGGCGTGGGCTTCTGTCTCCACGGGGCCACAGGCCATATCTTTTGGAGGGACAACACAGGAGGACACAAGCAAACCTGGGAAGAGTTCCTGGAACGGGTTGATGATAATTTCCTTCTCCAAGTGACAGAGGAGCCAATGAGGAGAGGTGCCATACTGGACCTTGGTCATGTGTACTAGCTGTTTTCCTAAGAGTTCACTGCCTTGCTACACACAGTCTGAAATGAAGTAAAGAAACATGACAAAGAAAAAAGAAAATATTAGTGTCAGAAATACAAGGAAGTAGAATTGGGGAGGACAGCATTTCTAGAAGTCCTGGTATTACAAAATAGAACTCACTTCATCAAGTAATATGAAGTAAAATCTCACTGGAGAGATACATTGAGAAAAAGGAGCCTGAGCTGCAAACTGTGAGATCAGTTCCATTTCAACATTCATACCAACTCATGCTTTTGTACCCAGCACTGAAATGGCGCTAGTTATGACAAGAACAACTGCATACACATCATACCCTATGCCAGCTCTTTTAGACTCACAGGTGGTTCTAGGCGTTGATGCTTACCTTCAGCTGTATGAGTCACCCAAAATGCAGATTTATTTTTTTTTTACACAGAAAAAATTAGTATTACATATAATTTTTACTTAGTGATTGCTGAGAAGCTGAGTGAAGCTGAGAATAAACCTCTGTGTGCCTGTGTGTACAAAGAATCAGTGTCTCCAGAGATTTATCTGTCGGGAGTTTTTAAATAAATAAGGTGTGATGGTATGATGGTATGACGGATGATATTACTACTTCATCTGTTCAGATTGCTGCATGTTACATTCTCTTAGAAAGATGTTTGTGGGCAGCAGAGATGAAAGCTGCCAGTTTGCCTTGGACAGTAGTGAAGTGAAACCTTGACCTGGGAAGAAATGCCCATGGTACTAGGCAAGGAGAGCTGGGGTAAGGCAGTATCTGGACTTTGGGATCAGGCAGGCAGGGGGTGAGGAAGATGACAAGCTGGCAGCATGAGGGCAGATGGGAGACTCCTAACACCACCATACAGTCAGACTTCCAAAAGAGAAAAAAAAAAAAACAAACAAAACAAGTGTTTTTCTAAAAGTCCAGAGGGGGCTGAGTGTGGTTTGTTCAAACTTTGGAAACTACAGAAAGGTGCTAGACTGTAAGGGAGAGAAAATGACTGGCTTTGCAAGGACTCAGGGGAAACACTTGTTGAAAAACCTTTTATAGTAAGTCATCCACCAAGTAAATCCGAGTCTTCACTATTTTAAAAGTTATATGGTTTATACTTTAATAATCAATAACATTAGATATTCAAAGGTCTTCTATTATTTCTGTGGCACAAAACTGTGGCTAATTCAAGGTCCTGCAATGGATAGAAAGATTTCTCTTTCTTTAGCTTGTATTTAGGAAGAAAGATTATTCTGGTAGTTTCTAATACCTAAAGGGCAAAGAGGGAAATTGCAAGGGAAGCTAACTGCTATCCCTTCTTCTTGCATGTTACTTTACACTGTTACTTCACAGCCCTCTGACTCTGTGCATGTGCTACAAAATGTTTTTCTTGTGTTTGTTCTTTTGACAGATACACAAATTCTTGCGGTGCATGTCTAGTGCCTCTGTCAGTGACGGCAGCAGCGAGTAGTCAGTAAGGAGTTTAAAAGTCAAAAGCTGTACTCCAAATATTTCTGCCTATAATGGTGACATAGTGTTAACTAATTATTGTGAGATGCCCAGACTGCCTCCAAGAACTTGTTTTTTGAATCCTACATGGAAAAGGAATACTTCCTAAAGGCCCAGAAAAAAGAACTCAAGCATTAAAAATATGAATAAAAATACAAGAACTGGAGTGGCTTAAAAAATAGGCTTTTACATGAAAAATGTATGTTTTATTCTTTAAAAAAAATCCTTTTTCTAAGTTCACCTAGTTAGGAAAAAAAAACCAAACAAACAAGCAAACAAAAAGAGAAATAAAAAACTTTCAAGAAACACTTTCTCCAAATATTATAATTTAATAATCAGCCCTGCTCCCCAAAATTTTCTCTCAAGCTGTTTGGAAGTAATTTTTCCAGTATATTTAACAAAAAAACTGTTTTAGAAGGTGGGGTGGGTTGACCTTGGCTGGCTGCCAGACCCCCACCCAGTTGCTCTCTCATTTGTCCTCTTTGACAGGTCAGGAGAAGAAAAGAAGATGAAAAAGCTTGTGGGTCAAGACAAAGAGGAGGAGATCACCTATCAATTACTGTCATGGGCAAAGCAGACCCAACTTGAGGAAAATGAATCTAATTTATTGCCAATTAAAGTAGAGGTGGATAGCAAGAAACAAAGATAAATTTAACTAACACCTCCTCCTCCTGGTGTTTGTTTGTTTGTTTGTTTGTTTGTTTTTTCCCTGAAGTCATCTTTACTCCTTCATTCCTAGTTCCTCTACCTCCACCCCACCCTGAGAGGCAGGAGGAGGAGGGATGAAGAATGGGTGTTACACTCATAACAATTCCTCTCTGTATCTCCTTCTTCCTCACACTTTTCCCCTGCTCCAGCATGGGTCCTCCATGGGTTGTAGTTCCTGCCAGGAGCCTGTTCCTCCATGAGCTGCAGTTCCTTCAGGGCACAACCACCTGCTCCACCATGGGGTCCTCTGCAGGCTGCAGGGGAATCTCCTTTTTCTCACACATTTTTCCTCACTACTTGGTAGTGTTTTGTCCTTTCTTAAATGTTTCCACAGGGGCAACATCAGCTTGGCTGGTGGAATCAGCTGTGCCCTTTGGTGGAGCTGTTGGACCCTGCTGGAACCAGCTGTGTCCAGCATGGGAGAGCCCCATGTCTCCTCACAGATGCCACCCCTGCAGCACCACATTACCACAATTTTAATTTTTCAGGAGGAAGACCACAAAAACTTTAAGGTTTCTTTTCAGGCTGCCTGCTTCCTGACTAAGGTGAACACTATGCATCTAATTCTTAAAGACTTTTACTCTCAAGTTAACATCTAATTCCTGTGAGTGTTTAAGATAAAATATTTTATTCATTTTGGAGAAAGAAGATTCTTTGAAGACAGCTGAAGATGATCAGAACACACTGACCTGATGATAAAAAAATTAAAGACACAAATTTCAACACATTATGGAGTGGCACACAGTTAACTACTACAGGCCTGTTTGTCTTACCTCTACTTCTTTCTTAGAGTACGGAATAATTCGTATATAGTTTGATCTTGAACTTCATTAGGATTAGCTTAAAATTAGAGGTGTGACTTTTGTAGAAAGTCTCTTAAGTACAGATTTCTCTCAGAAACAAATATATCTATGTTGTAAATCATCTTCAGGCCATGAGAGAGAAGTAAAAACACAGCAAACATAAACGATGTTTCCCCAGTGTGCTTTCCCTTCTTCAGCTTCATGGTTTTTATCTCTTTAGAAACATTCTGTGGATTTCTCTTCCAAGTATTTTACTAGTCTTCTCTTGAACTCATTTATGGTTTTGATTTTTAATATCCTCTGGTGAAGTTCTCCAGCTATTTTCTCTTATTGTCCAAAGAACGACCTCCTTCTGTGTGTTTTGAAATTCATGCATAAAAATATCAAACTCTCTTAAAAAAAATTCTCTCTTTATTAGAAGGCTATGCCTTCTAATCACCTTGAAAGATGATTAAAAAGTCTTCCAATTTCCGTTCTAAATGTATTAATCACCAATTCATTCCCATTTCTTTTGTGCTTATTATCTGACAGTTAATATGTTGATTCTTTCAGAAAGACTCGCTATGTCACTTCTCAGACATCATTTTGCTACACTAAACAAACCAAACTTTCTAGCATCTGCTCACAAATGATTTTTTTATTTATTTAACTATCTATCCTGCAACTTTTCTAGTCCTAATTAATGTCTGTTGGAGATCAAATCAGAGAGGGAAAAGAGAAATAAATCCAGACTTTTTCCTCCTACCTCTGGAGTTTCTTTTCTAGATGTTATTCCTTTGTTTCTTTTAACTATGGTATGCTAGCATGCTCTGTGTAACTGGTGATGGTACCACTCATCAGAAGATTTTCCATTAGAGATGTTGAAGAAATCGTTGTTTTCCCAGAGATCTGTAAACAGCTCTGGTCTTATAATAAATGAAAGCAGGACTATATGCACAGTATGCAAGATATAAGCCTCAAACAAAAAAGCCGTTGTAGTTAGAGACGGATCTCAGCCATACCCACTGAATCTTGGTAATCTTTGGAGAAGTTCCAAATCCAATGCCAGTCCTGGTATTTGTGGCTCAGTCCTTGCCAAGACGCAGGGAGAACAATGCCATAGAGGACCCAGAAAGCGACCTGGCATCTGAAGTCTGCCAGAGGTTCCCAGAAGTCTGGGTCTATCAGTGTTATTGGCACCCACAGGTGTCTATATGAATATGTCTGTCTGTGTCTCTGTTTCTATTTTAAACTTCTGTTTTCCCCCCTGGGGCAATCACCACATTGACGTCAGAACATTGCCCAGCACCTCATTTATGTCTGAGAAGAGAGGGAAACAGTGTTGAGAAGAGAGCTCAATGGAAAAAATAATATTCAGTGTGTGTTAAAAGCATTGAGGGAGGAGGAATAAGTGGAAGAGAAGGGAAATTTTAAGTCAGTGTATTTATGTTATCCTAAATACCAAAAGCCCTGGTTATTTTGGATATAAATACTACATTAGTATCTGAGAATATAATTAGGCATTTTTGTTTTTTAAATATCTGAATACCTGATTGTACATGAAATAACTTGAAGACGTTTCTCATTATTTTTTTTCTCCATTAGAGAATTTTCTTGTTGCCATTAACCAAAGGTCATGATAAACCTATGATGTCTTTTGCTTTCATTCCATGTACTTTTCTTAGAGTAATCACACATATCTTTGCAGCAGATATTAGATATTTATAGAACTCTATCTTGTTAGTCATAACATCATGTACTTATCTGAAACTGTTGTGAGCTCCAGATGGAGCTAGACAGTATCTTGTCCAATAAATGCTAGTGTTAATGCACAAATTAGGCAATCTACGCTCATGTGTCTTCTTGAGTCAGATAATGACAGCATAGAGTTGTACTGTGTATATATATTTTAATTCAACACTCAATAAGCAACTTTTTTTTTTTTTCTAATAATAATTTGGCTACTACAGTGAACCAGAATGACTTTTAAGAGTCATTTCTGTGACCTAAAGCAATATAAGCAAAATATTATGTTACACAGCATACAAACTGCAGTCTCTTTTACATCTTACCTTTCCCTTTTCTCTCTTACTGAGCTTTGTTATCCATTTGCACCCCCATTTTCTGTTCTTTTATTTCATTCATTCTCATTTAACTCTTCTTCCCTCCTAGTGCTGCAGTCCAGTGGGTGTGTGAGAATTTTGGTTTTCATTTTTTAACACTCAACTTCTTGCTCTTAAGATGGTGGATCAAGGCCGAAGAACTTAACCCCAAAGGAAAGTATATAATTTATGATGATTTGAAGATTATTTGATTTAAAAGATGGTCTTATAATTTGGAGACACTGGCTTCATATTTTCTGAGGGCTTGTGGTTGGCAATATTGCATGGAACTTCTCCAGCCTTGGGCATCTGTAGAAAGACTGATGACAAAAGCAGTCTCTGTATTCCTCTGATCTTGGACACTGCTCTCAAATATAGCTGGCTGATATTTCTGTGGAAAAACTGAGTTTGGTTAACATTTTCCTTTTTTTCACCAAAGAAGAAGTGAATCTTTATCCCTACCCATTTCTGCATTATGGTTTTGCAACTTAAGGATAAAGAGGGTGGATATCCTGACTTTCCCCCTCTTCAGTTACAACTAAAGAAAATTGCCTAGTTTTCATTTTATTGGTTAATGATGGAATAACAAAACAACTTTTAATTTTATTTGAAATGTTGTGGGAAGTTTGCTGTCCTCCAAATGTGTAGAATACTTGTCCAGTGTTCCTTAAATCTCTGGATATTGTTGTTAACTGTTAGCATTAAGAGTCTAGACCTCTGATTCTTCCCACCACTAACAGCTGACAACCCAGAAAAAAGTAATGTATACCTTCTCCCCATAACCCAAAAAGTCCCCTTTGCTGTTGTTTTGGAAGCACAGTGCTTTGCTGAGGGACATTGCCCTCTGCAGCCTGTGCTCGCAAACAGCGATTCCGTGTTGGGGCCTGGGGTACCAGGAAAGCTTAGCTCTATTTTGGTTACACTAGGTCTATTTAACCTAAAGTGGATGTTGTTGTTGTTGTGAGTGGGTTTTGTGGGGTTTTTTGTTGGTTGTTTTTTTGGTGTTTTTTTTTTTTTTTTTTTTNAAATTGTTAAAAGGACTTATGCCTGTCTGCTTTTCTCAGGCAAAGATACCGTTTTCTGTTAGGTGTGCGAGGAATTCAGGATCAGACTCAGTCATTAGCACTGAAGCCGGAGACACTAGCTGGTTAGGTAACCTGGCAGCCAAGTGTTGGAAACATCCAAACATGTCTCAAACACAACACAAAAGAGGTTGATTTACTGCTTTCCCTGCAGCCAGAGCTTGTTTCCATAGAAATAGCTTTGGGTTGCTTCCTGGTTTCATGAGTCCTTTATATACCTCTGGTACACTGTGTCGCGGCGTAAAGGAAAAACATGTGGAGACCTGGTTCATCTCTCATTTCTAGCAACTTTACACCGGTGCTAATCATAAAATATGATTAAAGTATTTCTGATCTGTAGAGCACTTCCTTTTAGTGGGCTAACATTGTCTATTTTCCTTTAAGAAGAAGCACATTTACAATATAGGTAAGAAGAGGTATATTTACAATATATTCAAGAGAAATTAATGTAAACTTTTGTACATGAAAAAAACTTTTACAGTAAACTTTTTAGATTTTTACATGTGAAAGCTTTGCCATTTTAATGGTAACTTGGAGCTATGTGATTCTATTATATTCAGAATAATTATGATAGAGCTAATTTTTGAAGCAAGTATAAGCAGCATTTTTCACTGCATTTTTTATTCCTTTTTTACATAAATATGAAAGATTTATTTCTCATTAAAATACAACTTTTAAAGTTATTTAAAAAATGCTTATTTTATTTTGCATAAGTAATTGTTTAATTCAGAAATTTCAAATCAGTCTGCTTACAATGGGTTCCCTAAACCTATAATACTTCATCTCAGGAAAGTGGTAAGAAATGCTAAATACAGCAGTGCCCTCTCAAAGAGACCATGACCTATCAACTTATAGCAGATGTCAGTATCTTACTTATTTCTAAGAAAGTTAAGGCTGTAATGACTGGAGGAATCAGGTAAATATGTAAAATAATTTCTTGATAGGCAGAATAATAAGAAACCTACCAAAGTTATACACATCTGAGAATCCAGTTCTTATAATTGCTTTGGATGAACTGAGTCCTATGCTAGCAACAGAGACAAATGCCTGCATATGAGATGTGAATGGTCTGCAACATCCAGTACCTCCAAGCTCAAAATGTCTGTATTTTTGTGTGTGTGTGTGTGTGTGATTTTATAGTGTTATGTACTAAGGTTGCTAAGAACCCACCTGAAAACACTTACACACGTGCTTGTTTCCACACCTATTTACTAGAGTTCCTAAGCACATTCTTCAAATCCTCTTAAAGTCAATGGGAACTGCACATATACCTAAGAAGCGAGTTGAATTTGAAAGAACAGCCCTTACTGAGAGGAGAGCTGGTTCAAAACTTAATGAAGTCGGGTAGAACATGTCCTTTGATTTGAATTGGCTTAGGCGGTATGTGTATAAGAACAAAACAGTTGCGGCTTCAAAACAGCTCGCTATTTGAATATAAGAGAAAGCAAGCCAGGTGGCTAGGAGCTATGGGTCAATGGACAGAGTGACGTAGCTTTTCTGAAATCCAGCCAAAACTTTCCTTATACACATGGAATATCAGGAAGAAAGCACAAAACTGAAATGATCAATGGAGGGTAAGAAAGCCATATTGGTGTCAATGGTTTTTTTACTCTGTCCTACTTTAAATTATATTTTTTTATCTCAGTTGTTTCTATCTCTTCCCCTTCCTCTTATATCTAACAGAAGATGCATGATTGCAACCACTTTTCCCAGTTCCATCCTACAGTTTTTCAGTATATTTTTAGCCCTATTGAATTTATGCTGCAGACGCTAATTGTCTCTAAGTCAAATGCTCAGTGTCCATCTTCATCCTCAGTGTACCTGGCAGATTATTTCAGCACTTCTGATCAAACTCTTCCAATCTAAATCTGACTTCATGGCAATTCTTTCCTCTGTCAGTGGCCTTGTGAGTCTATGGACTTCTCAGTGCATTCTTCACAGAAAACTCCTTATAATCTGCTTTCTGAGGTGGTCTTTTAGGGACGGCCTGTAAGAGCTACCAATGGTCTTATATTCAACTGTATTCTTTGTATTTTTGTCAAATATGGACTGCATTATAGCTGTATTGTGGCTACCTCTCACTTTTTACACTTAATCACAGTGCAGCCTTCATAGCACATATAGATTTAGCTACTGTCTTTGTACTGATCTATTTAGTTCTCCTTTCTAAACTAAAATCTTGGCCTTTCTAACTTTTCCTCATGGATTAGCTTTTAATTATTTATTGTACATGTGCTGAAGGCTGCACAGATCAGCATGTTTGGTAAATAAGAAAGTTTGGTACAATTTAGGCTATAAATAAAGGGAGGTTAAACTTATAATTAGTGCAGAGCTGCACAATGAGAAAGTTTCCAGCCCCACTCTATGTACTTAATTACTCAGGATGTTGAAGAGCAAACCCTCACCATATGACAGCTGTCTCCAATGTGGATATACAGTGCTATTATGCACCATTTTAATTTTGTACGACTAGGTGAGAGCAAAAATATGACCTACTGCATTTTACATGAAAAATTTATCTTTGGAATATAAAAAGAATATAATTAGAAATTTCCAAAATTACAGTTTGGAAATCACAGTGATGAGAACAGTTTTAAATTCTTGTTTTCAATGATCCTACCACCATATGGAAGCTGGCTTCAGTCATGCTGTGCTACATGAAGTAAAAGAGCATTAATATCACAAATAGACTTGGGATGTGATTCCTTATAAGTGAAGTTAACAGAAACAGGAGCTGGTCCTTCCTGAATAAGGCCAAATAATTCCAAGTAAAGGATAAAGGTAGAAAATTCCTACTCTGTATTTCTGTCTTTGTATCTACTTACTGTGCACAGACAATGGTTTCATGAGAATTGCTCCCATTTCTCTCTAGTTATTGTGCATTTGTCACTGTACCTTGTGCTGCTTAACATGGCTAGAATGCCACTTGTATCAGTGTACTATACAAATTAGTTTGTTGATATGTTTACAGTAAAGATTGATCTATGAAATGAGATGTGAAAGTGTTCTACCAAACTATTTGTTAAATTAATCCAACTCTGTCAGATTAGTGAATTTAAGACTGCTTGAAAAACATGGATTTATTCCTTTGTTAAACTACAAAAGTCACATGAATCTTCTCAATCTCCTTTGTACTGGGAGGAATTCATCTCCCAGGCAATCATTAGTTGTATCTAAGATTTATTAGGTCTACAATTCATGTCTGATCATCCAAGCAAGGTGCTTGAGAGATAAATAGCTGTATTTCCAGAGCATCTGTTTGGTGAGGCGTTCCTGATGCTAGGGCATTCCAGACTCTGAGCCATTCAAGTGTTTAATACAAGGGTAGCACTAATGGTGATTGAAGAATAGGCTTTGGGTTTGCATACTAAAACAATATGGGAAAAAGTGGAGATTCTGGAAACCAAAGTGGACCAAAAAAAGATAAGCTCCAATATCTCTAACAACACACAATATCTCTCTTCTGAAATATCTAGAAGGAAATGTGTCCTCATGGTTTTCTCATATTCAACAGTATATGTTGAGCAATTATCTGTTTCATTCATGTGTCTGTTGTTTGTTGTAGCTGTTCGGGCAGCAGTTAAGCTCTTGTTTGATGTCATTCATGTTTCCTTAAGCAGAAGTGAATTTTTCAGATGTCTGATGTCCGTGTCACTGGAAACATCCTGTGTGCATTTTAGGAACTGTAGAGATGTAGCCCGAAACTAGCCATTTCCTTGTTTTGGTGATTTCTGTTGGATGTCCATCATACTTGCCCAACCATATTTTGAGATCAGAGTAGGGAAAGTTAGTGTGGTTTGGGGAAGAATTTTGAAATGTGGTTGCATTTCACTTTGGGGAAAAAAATAGAAGCTTTGATGTGTTGATGAACAGGAATAGCACCCTTATTCCAAGGCACTTTGCCTAGTGGGCTGCCCCCAGCAGAGATCACAGAAGCACTGGTATTTCAAGTCATCGACAGTCTGGCAGACAGGTTTGCCGAGAAAGTAGGAAAACCTGACAGGCAGGTTTTATAAGGCTCCTGTCCGGATTCCTTTATTTGAATTTTATCACAGTCTCTTTCCATGAAACTTTATCATTTTGATTAACTGGGAAATTCTGAGGAAATAGCAATTTTTTTTTTCAAGTGTATTTTGAGCTAATGGAATTCATAGAGTTTATTCCTACTGTTCATACTTACTATAACATGCTGATTTCAGTAAAATTGTGGTATTGTGAACATTTGAACAATGAGAAAATTAAGAAGATCTTCCAAAAAGAGTAAATATTGTGCTGAAACTTAAGAAGCATTTTCCCATAAATGTAGAATGAAAATATTTGGGTACTGTTTTGATAGAAAGATAGCTACTGTCAATGCCTTAATACAGGACCAAATCTTGTATGTGGTTATAAGAGCACCTGAAAGATCGAATTTCACTGTAGTATGAAATTTCATTTTGTGAGATGTTCTGCAAAGGAGGTTACTGTCTGGGCTTGGAAAACACTGTTTGAAAATAAACAAACCAAATAGTAGGGAATTAAGCTATTTTAGGGTAAAGGCTTCTGCTTTCTGCAGTCTTTGGGGAATACTTAGCAAGAAGGGAAAAATAAGCATGAAAAGCAAGACTGAGTGTTGGGAAGGAAAAATGTTGATATGCTAACTGTACTGCAGTGAGCTTCTCAGGGATTAAACCATTCTGCTGTTTGTTGCCACCAATAGCAGCAGCAGTAACCAAGTAACACTGAGACAAATGACAGAGATCCTTCTTTACTTTTCCCCTGAGAATGCATCTCTTTGGGAACCCTCAGTTTTGAGAACTGGTTTAATTGCAGTCATTTTTAGCCTGCACGACTATTGCTTGAGCATAAGCAATGTGTAAAATGACTGGGATTCATTTATTTGCTTTGTGTAACAGTGGATCTTGATGTACATTTATTTTGTTTTTACAAGGAAAATAAGCCAAGTGGTTTGCAAAAGCTCAATAGCAGGTGGTGGTTTTATTGCCATCTACTGCACATAATGGTAATAATCTATATTGATAGTCTAATATGGAAATATTGTTATGTCCTGTTAAAATGCAATAAATATCATGTTTTACAGACAAGTTAAAGAATTGCTTGGGAATATAATCATTATGTGCATATGCCAAAGCAAAGTAGGGGAAAGGGAAAGAGGAGACAATTTAGTTTTCAGGCAGTTCAGATAGACAGGCTGCCAAAAAGTTAGAATACTTAATTCACATGGAAATGTCTGCACATCCAAAGGCTTTGGAGATGCTGAAGACACCTCATAAACCTCTGCACTTATCCTGCTTGGAGCACAGAGTTTCCAAATTCTGGAGGAGACTTCCTTATGTGCTGGAGGGAAGGTCGCCATAGTGTCTTGGAAGGAGGAGGTTATTAAAAGTTGACTGTTTCACAGTCTCTCTGGAAGAGTGAGACTAGCAGCAAGCAACCCATGCAAGAAAATAAACACATAAATAAAGTAAAAAGCCCAGCTTGCATTAGAAAGATGAGTACTTTTAGAACACTATTAAACAAAAATCCTTCCTCATTGGTTGGTAGCATTTTCAGTCAAATTAGACGTGTAGAGGCCAGTATCAGCGGCAGGGACTGTGTCAGGTACAAGCTCACTGGAAGCTGCTTCTGCTTCTGACATTTTGTGAAGGTTGGGTGGGTGCATGTATTGCAGGGTTGAGGAATTTTTTTCTTCTTTCTGCCTGGTTTTAATTAGGGTAACATTTGACTGGCCCAGGTACTGAAGTCAGGGCTGAGCTGTGATATGACCAATTGAAGATGACATTCCCTGCACCCCAAGGTACTCTAGCATTAATTAGAGCCTTCAAACTCTATTATTATCCTCTTTGCTTATGATTTGCATGGATTTCATATTAACTTCAGAGCCATTCTGGTTCTGAACACAAGCCTGTGTGTCACAACTGGATCCACATCTGATCCAGGTGTGAATGTCTATCAGGGTTGGTACCTGGTGGGTACACTTCAAATGAACATACATTAAATATCATCCCACTACTTTTTTTTTTTTTTTTTAATACAGATTTTCTGTCTCTTTATAGGTACTATGAATCATTCCAGAGAATGAGAGAGGTAGAATTTAATCATGATATATTTTACAGTCTTCACACCTTTTAATCTGAGAACCTGTCACTCACCTTTGTCTCCATTTGCTGATGCGCTACGGTAGCAAGGTCAAAGAAATAATGAGAGCACAAGCATAGTAGTACAGCATAAACTCTACCTGTCCTTATAATTGAGACTAAAACCTCTAAAATACAGATTTGAGATCTCTATCTCTACTACACACACAAAGTTACTTCAGAAAACAATCTATGAGAATGTCTCATTACTCCCAGGATCAATATTTTTCTAGAATTATATTTTAATTTCCCAACTTTTTGGTATCACATATGTGATTCAGAAGAGAAAATCAAAGGTTTTTGGTTTTCATCTTGCGCATAGAACATGTAGTCATTTTTAGAAATACCTGGCAGCTGCCTTCTGCCTATGCTCAATTGGGTCTTCACTAGAGTCAATGCATCGGAGGAAGGAATTGATCTGATCAGTGATCTTCCATCAGAGCTTCCTTGTCAAGTCTCATTTAAAATTTTTTTCTTGTTTTACTTTTGTCTTGCCTGTAAATAAATTACTAGGGAAATCATTTCATTTCCACTAGCTGCAAAATAGAAAAACAAGATAGCTACTGTTTCTGGCAATCTGGTTGTGACTGAACTTGAAGAAGTATAACGGCAGATATTTTCAGGATTTGATGGTTTAGGCTTTATGTAAGCTGCAAGTCTTCTGGAGATGCAGGAAGCTGATTTTTCAGGGGCAATTAAGAGTTTCATATTGAGGATCTAAGCTTAACAAACCTGATAAACATATATTTCCATTGAAATTATGATGTTGATTGTGAGAACAAAGGCAAAATGATTAATGAAAAGGAAGAGGTAGAAATATGCACATAAGGAAGAAACAAAATATCTAACACATTGGTATGCTCAAATAGTGAAAACAAGGTGTTATCTATCCTAGTTCTATACACCACCCTCATAGTGAATATTTTCATCCTAATATCTAATCTAAATCTACCCTCCTTCAGTTTAAAGCCATTATCCTTTTCCCATCACTACATGCCCTCGTAAACAGTCCCTCTCCAGATTTCTTGTAGGCCCCCTTTGGGTATTGGAAGGCTGCTACAAGGTCTCCCCAGAGCCTTCTCTTCTTCAGGCTGAACAACTGCAACTCTCTCAGCCTGTCTTCATAGGAGAGGTGCTCCAGCCCTCTGATCATCTTCATGGTCTCCTCTGGACTAGCTCCAACAGCTCCATATCTTTCTTGTGCAGGGTACCCCACAGCTGGATGCAGTACTCCAGGTGGAGTTTCACGAGAGCAGAGTAGAGGGGGAGAATCACCTCCCTCGATCTGCTAGCCAGTCTTCTTTTGATGCAGTCCAGGACATGGTTGGCTTTCTGGGCTGCAAGCATGCATTGCCAGCTCATGTTGAGCTTCTCATCAACCAACACCCCCAAGTCCTTCTCCTCAGGGCTGCTCTCAATTCATTCTTCACCAAGCCTGTATTTCTGCTTGGGATTGCCCTAACCAGTGCGCAGGACCCTGCATTTGGCTTTGGTTCACATGGGCCTGCCTCTCAAGCCTGTCAAGGTCCCTCTGGATGGCATCCCTTCCCTCCAGTGCATTGACCACACCACACAGCTTGGTATCATCAGCAAATTTGCTGAGGGTGCACTCGCTCCCACTGCCCATGACACCAACAAAGATGTTAAACAGTAATGCTGTAATCCCATCGTAGAAGGCCACCAGATTTGTCAGGCATGATTTGCCCTTTGTGGAGCCATGTTGGCTGTCACTAATCACCTCCTTATTTTCCATATGCCTGAGGATAGTCTCCAGGAGGATCTGCTCCATGATCTTGCTGGGCACAGAGGTGACACTGACTGGCCTGTAGTTCCCTGCGTCTTCCTTTTTTCCCTTTTTAAAACTGAGGATTATGTTTCCCCTTTTCCAGTCAGTGGGAACTTCGCTGGACTTCTCAAATATGATGGAGAATGGCTTAGTCACTTCATCTACCAGTTCCCTCAGGAGCCATGGATGCATCTCCTCAGGTCCCATGGACTTGTGCACCTTCAGGTTCCGTAGCTATTCTCGAACCTGATCGTCTCTTACAGTGGGCAATTCTTCATTCTCCCAGTCCCTGCCTTTGCCTTCTGTGACTTGGGTGGTATGGCTTGAGCACTTGAAGACTGACTGACTCAGAAGAGAGGCACCTACTACTGTAACCTGTCACCTTTCTTAGTTGTGCTGGTTGAGGGGAGTATAGCGGGCTGCCTTACTCAGCTCCAGCATCTCTCCTGATGTGGTGGTGTCTTTCCTCTTCAGTCTGAAAAGTGATGAAGCAGTTCTGAAAGGACATCTAAGGCTTTGGGGAAACTCTCCTTCCACTGGTCCTTGTCATCTCAAGCTTCCTTTCTTTGGCATTATTGGTCCCCCTCCCTTCAGTAAGAGCTGCTGGGGCAGTTTTTTTGTCTTTTGGCCATGGTCTGTAGGTCCGCAGCAGACTGCACTTGGAACCAGCTATCTAACTCCTTCTCAGCCTCCCTGATGTTACACATTCTTCTCACTGCCTTCTGAGGCTCAACCACCTGCTGCAGGAAGTCCTCCACCTGGGCACACCTTTTGCAGGCAGGTCTGCCACCTGTCCCTGCCCTGGAAGAAAGGTGTAGGCACTTCCTACAGTCCAAGGTCTGCACTGCAGCCTCTCCCTTCAGCAGCTCCGTCTGGGTGGAGGTGTCGGCCACCACTGGGGTAGATGGTGCAGAACCCCCAGCCTTTGCTCTCAGATGACTGACCACCATTCTGCCTCGAGGGTCAGGTAGGATGGGTGCCCTTGACCTGCCACAGAACAGTGCCGGATTGATGGGTTATGTGTACTTCAAGTCTCTCACTTGGACAGTGAAATGCCTCTCCTTTGACGAGGCACCCTCCCTGCACACCCTCCTGCACGACCTGCCAAGCCAGCTGCCGTGCTACACCCTGGCTGATGTGCCATGCCATGTTTGCCCACTCTGGTTGCAGTGCTTCTGGTCACTCATGATCCCTAGGGCTGCCTTTTGTAGGTGTGGAGGTGGCTGCCATTGCTCTGTCAATGCCCAGGCCATGTCAGCATCCCCCACAAGAGCTGCTGGCTCCCTTGTCGTTTCCCTGGCTCAAGAAACCCCCCTGTGTGCCAAGATCTGCCACTCTGCTGCAGGGTACGCCAGCTCCGGAGCAGCTCCCCTTCGTGACAGAAAGTTTCCTGTTCTAGGAAGGACATTAAGTGGTATCGCCCCTATATTTATCCCTGAGTGATACCACTAGTAACCAGCCAGACTTTGTATCATTGATCACAGTCCACTGAGCCTGGTGATCCAGACAGTTTTCTCAGCTCCTTCCATTTATCCAGTTCTTATATCATATCACCAATTTCACTTTAA
Organism: Aramus guarauna; assembly: GCA_013400195.1. Classification (NCBI taxonomy): domain Eukaryota; kingdom Metazoa; phylum Chordata; class Aves; order Gruiformes; family Aramidae; genus Aramus; species Aramus guarauna. Next base: position 7,569 of record VXBL01009100.1, on the reverse strand, counting down.
GGGTACCATGCGAGACTGTCAAACACCTTGCTTGAGTCAAGTAAGTGCTTCCCCACCTGTCCACAAAGCCAGACATCTGATTGTAGAATGAAATCAGGTTGGTCAGGCACTCTTTGTTGTTGGCAAGTCCATGCTGGCTGTTCTCAATCACCTTCTTGTGTCCATGTGCCTGGATGTGACATCTAAGAGGTTTTGTTCCACAACTTTCCTGGGGATCTAGGGAAGGCTGACTGGCCTTTAGTTCCCTAGATGTTCCCTCTTCCTTTCTTGAAGGGCAGCTTGTCTGCTTTTTTTGAGTATCAGGAATATGCCCCAATTACCACGACCTTTCAAAGATGGTACAGAGCAGGCACAATGACATCAGTCAGCTCTCTCAGGCCCCTTGAGTACACCCCGTATGGTCCTATGGACTTGTATGTGCATGTCTAATTTGCTTAAATGCTCCCAAAGTGTATCTTCCTCTACAGTATGTATCATGCCACTCCCATGGGCTCTGCTGGTAGGTTCAGGGACCTGGGAGGCCTGAGACACGTGTGCCTGTGATAAGAGAGGCAAATCAAAGCATTGAGTACCTCAACTTTCTCAGTGTCCCTCATCACTAAGTTCCTTCCCCATTAAGCTGTAGGTACATTTTCTTCTGCCTTCCTCCTGCTGTTGATGCACTTCTAGAAACTCGTCTTGTTGCCCTTCAGATCTCTTCCCAGTTCCAGCTCTAGCTCAGCTTTGGCCTTCTGATTTCCAACCTGCAGACATGAATGCTGTCTTTGTACTTCTTCGGGGTAGCCTGTCCTTGCCTCCACCATCTGTGGACTGCACTTCTGTGACTGAGCTCAGTCAGGAGCTCCCTGTTCATCCATTCTGTTTTTCTGCCCCACTTGCTTATATTTGTGCCCTTATTTTCCTTGAAGATCAATAAGCAACTCTGAGCACATTTTTGCTTTTCAGAGAAATATCCCATGCGTTGCCACCAAGTAGATCCCTGAATAATCTGAAAGCTACCCTCCTAAAGCCCAGGGATGTGATTATATATTTGTCTCAACCACTTGGTTGCAAGTCTGCCCTTGACCTTCACATCCTCAGCCAGGTCCTCCTTGCCTGAGTGTAGTAAGTAAATCCCTAGTTGTTTTAACTGTTGCCTGTATCAAGGAATGGACTTCAACGTACTTCATTAGTCTTCGGGATTGCTTATACCCACTCCTATTGTCTTTCCAGCAGATATTGGGATGGTGGAAGCTTCCTATGAATTCTAGGGCTTGTGGTCATGAGTATTATTCCAGTTGTTTAAGGAAGGCTTTATTTATTTCCTCTTTATGATCAGGTGGTCTGTAGCATATATTCCCAGCTTTTTTTTTTTTTTTTAAATCTGCCAGGATATTAAATTCAAATTATAAACTGGAACAGAAATGATTTGAAGTCAGATGATAACTATGACTCCACAGATCTCAATTTTTCTATGCCCACTGACAGTCCTCAAAATATTTATCTTCTTTCTCTGGAAATTTTGGTTTTTTTTTTTTTTTAAATTATTTTTTTAAAATCCCATTATGTAATGGAAGCTTTATGGAAAAACTCTGGGTTTCATTCTGTTTTAAAATGTAGTGCTGTACTCTTTATGTGTGTATATATGTAGAGGCACACACACAGATAATGTTTTTAAAAGTTTTGAAGAATTTTGAATAATCCAAAGCTTTTCTTTACCTGATTTTTTTCAAATATTCAGAGAGAATAAAATTTTTCAAAATTGTTCATTAAACAGAACTTTGACCTCTGCAAATCTTCACTAACCTAGATTTTCCGAACACATTACATGGGGTAGTTGTTTTCATCAGTTTTATGAATTATTTTATATAACATATTGAATATGAGATTTTCTTTCTGTCCTTAACCAAAAAATACTGTTGATGTTCCTGCATCTTGGCATCTAAACACTTTGTATGTTGTTTCCAAATGTCTGGTATTAATTGATATTAATACCATACAACAGAAAAAGAATCAAGATCGATTGAAAAGAGCTTGGGCAACAAAAAGAGAATAGTATTTTAGACCAGGGTCTTACTGGGTAAAGTCTATGTGAGCAATAATCTTATTTGAAAATAAAGACTATATATAGACATAGTCCAAGTATTATCAACTTTTTCTATTCCTGCCAAGCTGTCACTACATAAAGCTTTGTGTAAGGCCAAGTACTGTCCAACCCACTGGAAAAGAACAAAACCAGCTTGCTTTCTCTTTACTGAAAGAGGACAACCAAGAAAAGACAAAGAAAAGAAAGCACAAAGGAACTTGTGAGGAATCAAAACTGTCATATAGGTTTTTCATGAACTGAGTAACTTAGGGAGTCAAGATGGGCCTGTTGATCAAGGTTTGACAATTTTACGCAATTAACTTAAACTATTGCTTAAGAACTTCTACATACCTTTTTCAAGACTGCTTTTAAAAGCATAACATGAGAAACCTCAAATGATGTACTGAGCTTTTTCCAGGCTAAACCATATTTCAGTGACTCTTATTTTGGCTAAATTTTTATTGAATTCCTGTTGCTATTTATAATGTCTATTTTTTAATAACATTCTTTACTTGGTATTTGGTTTAGAATCTAAAGTACATATGGAACAACAATGTCATTTTTTGTTAGATGTGGTTTAATAGCAAATACCATTACAATAGACCATTGTATTGTATACCATTAGCTATATATGAATGCTCATTTTTAAACTACGCTTGTCCACATCTTTGGAAATTAGGACAAATGCTTACTTAAATTGGCTGCTCTTCTGGTGATCATAGGTTCAAAACAGTGTTTAAAAATTCACTGTGTTTCATGTAACTTTTTTTATTATTATTTTATTATTATTATTTTTAACCAGGGGTTCATTTTCTGTTTATTACATTAATGTAATACTGACATGAACACAAATCATAGAATATCATCCTAAGAATATAATTCAATTTATATGCATATACAAAGAGATTTTCAAAATATGTCCTGGAGATATGGAGGATGTTCAGATTGTATTTTTTACTTTTTATCCTCTAATTCCTCCAAATTCCTAGGGAAGATAGCTGAAGACATGTTTAGAGAGGAGTGAAAATATGTGAGAGGAACAACTCTGCAGACACCAAAGTCAGTGAAGGAGGGGGAGGAGGTGCTCCAGGCACTAGAGCAGAGGTTCCGCTGCAGCCCGTGGAGAAGACCATGGTGGAGGAAATATCCACCTGCAGCCTGTGGAGGACCCCATGCTGGAGCAGGTGGAGACACCTGAAGGAGGCTGTGACCCTGTGGGAAGCCCACACTGGAGCAGGCTCCTGGCAGAACCTGTGGCCCTGTGGAGAGAGGAAGCCACACTGGAGCAGGTTTTCTGGAGGGACTTCTGACCCCATGGGGGACCCACGTTGGAGCAGTCTGGTCCTGAAGGTCTGCATCCCGTGGAAGGCACCCACACTGGAGCAGTTCGTGAATAACTGTAGCCCGTGGGAAGGACACATATTGGAGAAGTTCATGGAGGACTGTCCCCGTGAGAGGGACCCCANAGGACACATATTGGAGAAGTTCATGGAGGACTGTCCCCGTGAGAGGGACCCCACGCTGGAGCAGGGGCAGAGTGTGAGGAGTCCTCCCCCTGAGGAGGAAGGAGCGGCAGAGACAACATGTGATGAAATGACCACAGCACCCATTCCCTGTCCTTCTGTGCTGTTCAGACAGGAGGAGTTAGAGAAATCAGGAGTGAAGTTGAGCCTGGGAAGAATGTAGGGGTGGGAGGAAGATGTTTTTAAGATTTGGTTTTATTTTTCATTACTTGACTCTGACTTGATTGGTAGTAAATTAACATAATTTCCCCAAGTTGAGTTTGTTTTGCCCATGATGGTAATTGTTCAGTGATCTCTCCCTGTCCTTATCTCGACCCATGAACCTCTCATTACATTTTCTCTCCTTTGTTCAAATGAGGTCAGTAATGATAGAGTGGCTTTGGTGGGCACCTGGCGTCTAGCCAAGGTCAACTCACCACAAGCACATTTAAGGAAATTTAGAGACTTTTGATTAAATTGTCAAACCAGGTGCATACTTGCACAGCTGATTTTGTCCCTCCCTTAGGTAAACAATATTTTACTCAGTTGGATTAAATATTTCTTGAATATTTGAGAACAGAGTCATAGTAAAAATGCATAAAACTCTTCTTGTACAGCCAAACATTTTGGTTTTGAGAATAAATATCTAAAATTTAGCTTTTGTTTCTATTTTTAGTAATTAAAATAAAATGTATTTTTTTTCTTGTACAATTTAAGATTTTGGAAATAACTATACTTTTCAAAGCCAAATACCTTTTACTTAGATGGATTTAGCTTTCACATTCATTCTCTGGTTTAAATGTTCATTATATCATTGACAAGTTATTCAGTATTTTTTTACATATGTATGTACATTTCATAAAGCTAAAAATAAATGATAAAAGGAAATTATTAGAGTATTGATAATAACAAATAAAGAACAATGACATCACTAGTATTTTTTAAAAGGAATCTAAGACTATTGAATGTCAAACTTCAACTATGTGTGACTCATCTAAGTTCTCAGGTTTCCTTTAAAAATTTGAAAGGTCATCAAGACTTAATTTTTTTAAAGAAATGACTAGCTGCATACAAGAGCAATCTCAAACAGGAGAATAATCTGACTTGAAATAACAACAGTACTTTGAATGTAAGTATGCACAGCAAACTTTGGGAGTTTCAATGAAATGAATTCCTACTACCTTCATTAATGGACTATTGCAACTATCCAGCCACACTCTGTTTTTGATCTAAATGGCTGTGTTAACCTAAGTGACCCTAGAAAGTAATGAAATGAGGTGTTCGATGGTTCTTTAAGTACTGGTATTTGCAGAAAACTTTAATGTTTTGACAACAAAGAGTCTTTTTATACTCAGACTAAAAAGATTAAGTATGTTAGACTGAGATACCTCCTGTTGGCAGAAATTACTTCTAGGATATGAGCTGTGCTTATCACAAAATCTGTTCATTTGCATAGCAGACTGATTCATACCAGAAAAATGCTGCTTCTTCATGAAAATAGGCACAGTAAGCCTAAAACATAACACCCAGACATATTGGCTCGATATGAGGGAAAAAAAAAACAACAACAAACCTGAACTTTGGTTGCTCAGCGTAAAATGGAAGACATTTAAAGCAGTCCTTATTTTGATTTTAGCAAGCTTTAGAATTTACAGGTGGATTTTTTTCCTGGTAAACTTTTGTTTGGCCTTTCCTCAGACTTCAATATTTAGAAGTATTAAACCTGGATTTACATAATTACTGATTTTGTATCTTTAAAACCAAAGCAGTATTTTTTTCCTTGAAGGGATGTAGTCAGCATCAGGGTAATACTTTCAGATATTTTTTGATCAGCTATTACCCCCAGAGCACCTTGAGTGGACTTTTTTCTCAACTCCACATCTAATCTTTGGTGGGCAACAAACAAAACCAAAAAACAAACAAACAAACAAACAAAAAAAAACCCAAAAACAAACAAACAACAAAAGAGTACAATCTCTTCTCTGGGCCTCTGGATTAGCTCTAGGAAAAAGAAAATAGGGATGAAGGAGCAGAGTCAGGCTGAAGTTTAAGGATAAATCCCAAACTGTCTTCATATGTGCTGAGTTCAACATGGCTATGACTTTCCCAGCAGAGAAATTTCTGTCCCTTTTGAGGACAGAGGAAATCTTGATGATAGGAATCTTCAGTAAGAGTCCCTCACCCTGAGTCCTTTCCGATGTAAAGGAATGGAAAAAAATCAGCCTGAGTCCACTGAATTCTTCACTTATTAAAAAATATATTAATGTTCAATGTTTTTACAGTCTATATGCTAGAATTTGAAATTAAAAATAATTTTGAATGTGAACTGATTTGTTCATTTCCTTGACAATTTTCACAAAAGTATGCTGAGTAGAAGAAAGAACTCTGACGTTCCAATCCTTTTTCTAAAGTGTTAGATTGGTTGAATTCACATTTTCTGATGCTCCCCTACCAATTTTTTTTGGTTGAATTACATCTCTTCTAGTCCTGTTAAAGGTCCATTTTCCATTACTCTGTCACAAGAGCTAGGAGGAAAATTAACGTCTGAAAAATCTTAAGCGCAGTGCAGCAACTGCCACAATTACTGTCAAAGAAGAGACTGGCAAGTGCAACATTGTACTGGGCTTTCTTGTGGCTTTCAGTTTCATGTGATGGCCTGTTGACACCAAAATTTATGTGTAAAACATAGAACAGTTCTTAGTGTCAGTGGAACGGTGCAACCTCTAAATCGCGCTGAGCCTAAAATAGGTCCTAGATTAGACTAGTGCATGCTAAGTCAGCTCTCCTAACTGGAGGAAATATCACCATCTAGAAATATCAGTCTCCTTCTGAATTGATTGTATAAGGATCACTAGAAAATCAAAAACAATAAGGTGACTAAAACATTTACTGTAACACTGAAATGTTCAAGCTCATTCTATGCTTTTAACCATTTCTATAACAAAAATTTTGCAAATATTGATATTAAAATAGAATTTTAAACCCCAAATATTTTCAATTAAAAATGTCCAAATAAGGTCACTTTTACAGTCTCTCTGTTATGTCAGCTTCAAGTAACTGGCAAATTGCATCTGAATTCAAGTTAGAATCACATAGGAATGATTCTTTCTGAGTGAAAATTAATTGAAACTTCTTGATAAGCCATTGTAACTCTGAGGAGTGCCTTGCTGGCAGGTCTGGGAAAGGACGTCAGCATGAAGGCATGTTCTGGCTGGGCCTTTTCTGGTAGTGAGCCATAAACCATCCTCATTGAATGAATGGGAAAAGGTAAAGTTCCCTTCCATACCATACTGGTTGAATAAATGTGCAATATTTTTCATTGATTTCTTTTAAAGTGTGAGCACTGTAGGCAGCTGTCCTTACATTTACCCATAAATGTTTATATCAATCTAGTTAAAAGCACCCAGATTTCTGGAAAAACACAGTAAAGAAAAACCTGAGAATTATGATCACCCATGACAAAAAGAATTGAGAGAAGTCATCATTGCCCATGGTTTAAATTCCTTGTTGAAACATTCTAACAGCACCAAAATTTTCAATGACAATATAAACCATCTTGTTTCCTCTGAGATAAACAGAGATGTGAACACTCTATTTACTTTGTTAGTCTTCTTTCTTTCTTTCTTTCTCTCTTTCTCTCTCTCTCTCTCTCTCTCTCTCTCTCTCTCTCTCTCTCTCTCTCTCTCTCTCTCTCTCTCTCTCTCTCTCTCTCTCTCTCTCTCTCTCTCTCTCTCTCTCTCTCTCTCTCTCTCTCTCTCTCTCTCTCTCTCTCTCTCTCTCTCTCTCTCTCTCTCTCTCTCTCTCTCTCTCTCTCTCTCTCTCTCTCTCTCTCTCTCTCTCTCTCTTTCTCTCTTTCTCTCTCTCTTTCTCGCCTTCCTGCCTTCCTGCCTTTAAGACCAGTTGAAGAAGGCTACCATTAACTTTTACTCTGAGGACCAACAAATCATCAGCATTTGAGCCTACTTTTGATGCCTATCTTGCACTTACATGTAGAAGTTCTGT
>VXBL01009099.1:27720-40354 GCA_013400195.1 Aramus guarauna | reverse complement strand
AAAAAAAAAAAAAAGGTTTCTCGCCGTATTCCCGGTGTCTCTGCCACCGGGCACGTGCTCGGGGACGATCGCCGGGGCAGACGGGGACCCGGCAAGCCCCGGGGTGGGAGGACAGCTCCGGGTAAAGCCTGCGGGCGAAGATTTCCCGAGACGGCACCTTGCGGAGGGGTTCAACCCCCACCCTGCCCCTCTTGGCTCCGGGACAGAAAACAAACTCGGCCGGAGCCGGTTACGGCACCGGGGATGTCCAGGCACTGGAACGACACTTCCGAGGATGCGAGAAAATGGGTTTTTGGGTTTGTTTTTGGTTTTTCTTTCCTGGATATTCACCCTGAGGTGAGACTGGGCTATCAGCTTGGCACCCGTCCGCTCCCCGCGGGGTTTATCCCGCTCTGCACGCAGCAGCGACACTTCCCCAGGCAAGAAACACCCCGATAATCCAATTGGGCTAAAAAAATAATAATAAAAAGGTATAAAAGCCAAGAGTTATAGCAGGGTAAGGAGTGAAAGGGATTGGCAGAGCAGGACTCGTGCCTGCGAAACGTCTAAAACTCCTACGGCAGAAGCGGAACAATTTGCTTAATTACATAATGAGTCTCTTTGGAGAAAATTAGCTGAAATGTTTGCTGGAGCGGGCAGAGAGGAGCCACAGAAGTGCTGCAAGGCTTCCAGAACACACCAAAAAAAAAAAATGCAGAGAGACCTGGAGGACTGGAAAACACCAGCACGAAGGCAAACGAGAGAAAGAACAGGTCTTCAGGGAACAACAGGACTTTCTGCTGGAAACGGGGTGCTCGTCGGCAGGAAATGAGGAGGAGGAGGATCCGGGTCCTGCGTGACTAAGTCCCCGGCGTGACGGGGCGGGGGAAAAAGCTGCTGCTGAATGGATCGGAGGGATGGGGACAGGAGCGGGAGGTCTCAGAGCTGCGGGGGGCCGGCGTTAACCCCCCCCCCACCTCGGCTGTTTCGCCCCGGCAGCAGACACGGAGACGCGCCGGACCCCCCGGACCCCCCAGACGGTCTCGTCTTGCTCTACCACAACTGGAAGAGAAAAGCGTAAAGCGCCGAGTTCTGCAATCTCTCTGAGCGCCGTCCAGCTCTGAAGCCACGGGATACGTTTGAATTATTAACGTATAATTAATTGTTCCTCCTGCCAGGTAACGAGTCGAACGAAGCACAGGATCATTTTACAGCCAAAGACCCCAGGAGCTCGGCCAGCCCGTCTCTCCTCTGCGGCCGCCGTCAGGGGACTCATCCATCCCCCCAAACAGCCCGTCCCTGGCCGCCGGGACGTGATTCCGCTAGGAGCCGTGTCCCCAGTGCCCGAGCCAGGCGGGAATCTCGGCCGGCTGCGTCAGCTCGGCCCCAGGATGAGAAACCGCCGCCGGGGACGGACCAGGAGCCACCGTCGTGTTTTTCCCCAGGTCGTATCGGATGCGGGCAGCGGCCCCAAGAACCTTCCCAAAATGCCGCTTGAGTGGGAAAAATGGGGGGGAAAAAAGCGTCAAGAGCTTCCACGCAAACCCGGACAAGACATGCCTGAAGCCAGGTTTGGGATAGGGATGGACGACGCGGGGAAAAACAAGACCCTCGAAGACACAAGGACTGAAAGGGGACGCTCTGGGAAAGGGGAACTTGGGATAAGAGCTGGCTAAAATAATTTTTAACCACTTCCTGAATTTTTCACCTCCTCTGCTTGCCCCCTGGGACCTGAAGTCAGGGCCCCAGGCGTTGCGAGGGAGGAGGAAGGCAAGTGGGGACGGGACGGGACCCGCAGAAGGGACCCTGAATTTCATCCTCAGCCCCAAAAAGCCATCTGAGAGCTCCCCACAACTCCCTCAGCTTTCCAAATCCGTACTTAAAACGCCTCGGAGCTTCACAGCCACCCAGGCTTCAGAGCGAATGGTCAAGCTCTTCCTTTTGGAGCAGCAAACGCTGCGCCAGCAAACCTCAGTAAGAGCGTGGGGATGAAGGGAAGGGGTACGGCGACACAGCACGGCCCCAAAAAGATGAGTCAGCACCCAGGAGGAGCCGGGGACCGACCGCAAAACCCGTCAGGTTTGCGTTAGCTGCAAAAGGGGAACGAGAAGCTGGGAGAGGTCACGGCCACTTACGTCTTCATCCAAGCTCGTTTGCTCCAAATCAACAATTTTAAACTGGACCCGCTTGAAAATTTCTTCCAGTGCCTCGCAGGCTTTGTAATCCAGCTTCTCCCCTGGGGAAAGAGCAGAGCAAGGTGAATTTGGGCGCTTCAGCAGGCAACGCGCGGGGCATGTACAACCACGAGCTCGGGAGCCCCAGGACAGAGGACACACCGCAAGGTGATTTTTCTTCCCCGTTCGGAGGCAGCCAACCTTTCGAACAACCCACCTGAAGGGAAATTGAAACCCAGCACCGGGCGTTCGCGTTGATTTATTCACGCGTGCCCACCCCAGCAGCAGAAAGCATCAGCTCGGAGGAGCACCTCTCGTTCACGGACGGGGATCGGACATCGCGGGGAGCCCCAAAAGCCGCGCCAGGGCTCGCCAACGGCGCCGCAAGCCGGGAGAGGGATCCGCAGGGAGACTTCGGGAAGGACGTCTCTCACTCGGTTACGTGTGGCGAGCTCAGAAGCATTTTGGAAATCTCCCTAAAAACCACCGCGGTTGCTCACCCAACACGGATCAGCCACAGCACCAACGCTTCTGCCGCCTGAACCCCACCGAACCCCGGGATTGCCGTCTCCCTGCCAGGCAAACGGCCGTCTTCCCAACGAGCCAGCCCCCTCGACGGCTTCGCTCCATCCGGAATCGCGTCCCAAGCATCTCCGCTGACAGACTAACGGCCGGCCAATTACTCCTCTCGCTATATAACAGCGCCAAGAGGTCGAAATTAAATCCCTGCGCGCGCACAGTAAATACGCACGCCGGTTTGCTGCCCCTGGCAAACGCAGTTATTCACCGTTCAATTTAGGGAAGTGCTGGCACAAGCCGCCTCGAGAACATTTTCCAAGACTTTGGGCTTTTTATTTACGTATTTATTTGCGTATTTCTTAGGACCATCCTCGCCAGCGGCAAGTCTGGTGCTGGGCAGCCCGTGGGTGAGCCGCGATAGCTCATCCCCGTCGGCTGGCAGGGCTGCGACTCTCCCCAAACCGCTGCACGAGCTACTTCTGGTTGGAAAACGGGGAGTTTTCCCCCCGATAAGCATCTGCGCCAGCTGCTTTTAGATACCACGTTGATTGCCAGCGGGTGATTCTGCCGCGCAAACCGAATGAGGGGAGGACCTGCTAACGCGGAGGTGGAAGCTCTGCCTTTTCCTCCTAAGGCCAGCAGATCCTGCCGCCTGTATGAAGAACGAGGCGACGGCAGCCAGGCACCATCATCTCTGCGCCGCGATGCCACCGATCCTCTCCAAAACATCGAAAGCCGAAAACGTGGCAGCAAACGCTCGCCCATCGGCGTCTCCGGCAGCCCCGCCGGTCCCTCCCCAGCCGGTACAGCCTCATCAGCGAAGGCGACGGCGATGGGAAACCAGCTTGCGCTTCCCAAACCGATGGCCCTTTCCACGCCGGAGTCAAACCGCGGGCTGATCTCACTCTGCGGAGCTGGGAATTCACTCAGTAACACCGGGGCGAGCTGCCGTCCCTCGGCGGTTCCCTCTGACGCTTTGAAGCTGGAGGAGGCCACGTCTGACACGAGCCCGAGTGAAAAAGGTGGAAAGCAGCTTAAAAGAAACCCAAAGCTTTGTTTCCGTTGCCGTAACCGTCGTGAGGAGGATCGGAGAAGCAGCTGCACGTCAGGGGGGAAGCAATCACGGAAGTGCTGCGGACGGACGGGGTACAAACGCTTCGCTGACGGCTGAGCCGGTGGTATATCGCGTGTAACAGCCAGGCTTCCGCGTCGCTTGGGGTCTTCTGAGAAACTCAGCCGCCCAGCCAGCCGACGGCTGCGGGATTTGGAAGTCAAGAAAAAAATCCTGGCGGGCAAAGTTGAGTCCAAACGATGGCGAAGATTTTATTTTGGGGCAGGGTGTGTTTGGGCAAGGCGGTGGTGTTACTCCTCCGCGTCTGTCCTGCTCCAGGTGAATCGGCTCGAGACACGCGCAGCCCGGCTCCCTGCGCGGCGAGGGATTTTCTTGGGCTTGTAAACAGCAGCTCCAGCCTGCTCCTCGACCAGGACGTTAATATTCCTCGTACGGAAATACCTCCGGCACTTTTCTGCTCCCGCTGGGATTTAGGCTCGCTCGCTCTCCTGCTCTTGCCGGCACGAGCTGCAACTGGGAGCGTGACTCCAGCACGAGCCGTACCGATGGAAGGAAACGCTGGGACTGCCCAGAAGGGAAATAAAATCCCCCGGCGATGGAAAAGGGACTTACCTTTCAGATCTAAGCAGTCTATCCTGGGAGCCAGATCTTTAAATTCCTGCAAAACAAAAAGCAGCATTTCGTACCCAGGAGGAGGAAGAGGAGGGGAATTAATGCGCGAGGTTAACGAGGTTAACGCGACAAATTGGGCAAATCCCTCCCCCAAACGAAGAGTGGATACGGGAACTCTCAGCCCGAGGTTCACTTGAAGTCAAAGCACCTACGGCGCTTTGCAGGCTGGATCCGTGCGAGTCACGGGGAGAGCTGGCGACCCGCCCCGGGACAAGGTCTTGGAGCTCTGCAAGGGCGGCTGATGAAGATGAGGGTCTGTCTCCACACACGCAGGCACCAGAGCTGCCTGGGGAAGGCACAGCGGGTGAAGCAGCCCCACATCTTCCCTCCCAGGTCAAGGGCAGAGCTTTAAACACGGCGCTCCAGCGCGCTGCTCTCGGGCCCGAGGATTGAAACGGGACTTTTTATTCACCCCGCGCGAGCAGGGAAAACCACAGCGCTCGTCGTGGTCACCCTGTGGGCTTCTACTCCCCCAACCGCAAGCACCAATTTCCATTTCAAATAACAGCCGAGGTTTAAAACCGCTTTGCAAACGAGCCCGTTCCAGCCTCGTCAGCAGAGGGACAGCGGGGACGCCAGGGTCCAGCTCCGGCATCCGCCCCGGCACAGCAGCCCAAGGAGACGGACGCAGCTCCAAGCAGGGAAAACACAAGGTCTGGCAGCACGTTAAATCACGCCTAATATTTTGCTGCCAATCTCCTTCGCTTTTGCTCTCCGCAGCAAATTTCATCCGTCCAGAAACCCGCTCGCGCTTTTCAACCAGGAGCCTTCGCTCCCGCCTGACACGCCGGCGACTGCAAAAGTCTCCGTCGAGTCGCGTATTAAAGGGACGCATTCGGTGATTTGGTGCTGGGGCAGCACCCGCGCCAGCTGTACCTGGATCTGCTTCAGTAGTTTGGGTATCTGCTTGCAGTTCAGCTTCTGGCAGGCTTGCTTGTAGGCGGTCATGATTTCATCGACGGTCACGTTCTGGGCTGCAAAGGCACAGGGTTAAGAATTGAGGTCAGGGTTGTATTTTGCAGGAATCGCCACGTCCCCGCGTTCCCCCACGGGACGCCGCTATCCGGCGGGATTTACACCCGACGGAGGAGCCTGCAAGGAGATTACAAGGATTAAGGATGCTCAAACGCGAGGGAACGAAGGAAAGCCCGAGCAGGGCCTGCTCCAACATGTCTGCGGGAGCAAGTCCTGTCTTGCTCGGGCAGAAAAGGGGCTGGAGAAGCACAGCTGGCACCTCCCGCCTCCTCCAGCCGGGTTTGGGCACGGGAGCTGCTCTTTCGGGAGCAGAAAAGCTTTTAGAAAGAGTCAGGGGGATGACAAACCCTGACCCCCCCTCAGCATAAATAGCATCGTTAAATACGTTCCTCCGTTTCACTCAACTTTGGTTTTTCACTCGATTGCTCTGCGGGCAAGGAGCCGGCCAGGGGCGCGTCCACCCCCACCTATAACCCCAAATTTTTCCTAATCGGCTTCCGGAGACAGCCGGAGCAGCGTGTGGAAAGACTTGGGGGTCAGCCCACATCAGCGAAACATCGGCTAAAAGCTCCCGGGGGTTGTCACCCTCGAAATTCAGCTCCTCGTTCGGAAGCCGTGGGAGGGGCACATCGCTGCCGTCACCGCCGCCGAGCTCGGCTCCAAGCAGCCCAAGCGGCATTTACTCACCGCTTCTGCCTTCCCTGAATCACAGGTAATGCCGTCGCTCCGGATGCCGGGGAAGCCGACGCGGGCGGCGGGAGCTGCCGCGGGATCATTAGCCACGTGAGGCGATGCCCACCTCCGCTTTTGGCGTGATTTCGGTTCGGCGATCGGCCCGAATAAACACTAAAGCCGTCCCCGGTCAGAAGACGATCTGGAGAAACCAGATTCCCCAGGAATCTCATCTGGCAGAGTACGGAGCAACCCCCCTCCCATCCCCGAGGATTACAACATCCAGAGAGCTCGATAAAAACCTAAACGCTCTACCAGCTGCAGGGGGAAAGAAAAAAAAAAAAAAAAAAAAGACTATTGTAATCTTCTCCCTGTTCCTTACAAACCCGTCAGGCATCTCTGCAGCAGGACGCGGTCAGAGCAACACGTGGCAGAGGCAACGCTGTGCCCCGGCTCAGCTGCACCACCCAAAATTGCTTTTTCGGCGGTTTTTAGCCCTACGACCCTGCCCAAGCCACCGCGGCGAGGTTTTTCGGGGACAGCTGACACCCAGCCAAGCAAAGCAGCAAAGGTTTAAATACGCCCCAAGCGAGCGCTTAACTAGGCAAGACCTACGAACGGTTTTCGCGCCCCAAAAGCCCCACGCGACGGAAAACGTTCGCTCCTCCGAAGCGCCCGGGGGGATGTGCCGCGTTGCCGATTCCCTGGGAGCTGAAGACAGCGAGCTCATCGTCTGCAAAATTAAATAAAAACTAACAAAAGAGAACCGCGAAGCTTAGCGAGGGGATTGGCAGCGCACCGCGACATTTCCGGTCCCATCACCTCGCCGTAAGTCCAGCGGGAAGAAGCAGCAGGTCTGGCTGTCCTCTCGAGCTGCTTCCGACGTCGTCCGGCGCAGGGATGTGTGCCAAGAAGCTCGCTGTCCCCCGAGAGCCACGCCGGCGCTGTGGTCCACGAGGATCGGAGCGACTCCGTTCCCGAAGAACATCCCGGGATGATGTTGTTCCAGGTCTCCTCTGGGCTTTGCCACCAGTACCGACTCCGTTCCCCCCATCCTGGCTGAGCACCCGGAGCTCCCGCATCTCCCCGGCGCTGGAAAAGGCCCCCAGTTTATCCCCGGAGTCGCAATCGCTCGCCTAACCGTACGGACAAGGCCAACAACGCCGGCGAGCCCGGCGCCCGCTCCGTATGTCCCCGTAACCGGCGATCCCCGCAGCGTTTCTGGCACGACATCCACAACCCCCTCGCGGCGGCTCCGGATCATCTCGGCCGGGCTGCTGGTAGGAGCGGTCGGGGTTTCATCTTGGTGTTGCTCTTCCGAAGCCTTTGAGGAGGTTCGACGGCGACGCCGAGCGGCGGCTCTTCTTCCCGCCAAGGCTCGGGCTTCGCTCCGAGGTCACCTCGCTCTTTGGAAACTCAGATCCACAAAAAACGTCCTGATTTTTGCCCCAACGACCAGCACCGAGAGCCCCTGAGGGAATTTCCTCGCTAGGTGTCAGGGGTTTCAGTTAAAAAGGATCTTCGTGCTGTTTTTAGGGCGTCCCATCCCCGCTCGCTTCTCTTCTCCCCCTTTTGCTGCTCTCCTGCTCGTTTGTGGTAACGACGTGGGCAAGTCAATATTAACGTTTCCTGCTTGAGCTCTGCCTTGCGGCTCACCAGCAAATATTTGCACTGTCTGTAACATCCGCCTTCAAAAAAACCCTTGAAATTTCTAGGAAAAGTCTTTTTTCTTTTTTTTTTCTTTTTTTTTTGGCAGAGCAGGGCAGCCGACGAGGGCTGAAGCCGATCCCGCGGCACGTGGTTTTCAACGGCTCCGGAGCTGGCAGAAGAACTTTACGCTGCTGACGCCGCAGCAAACAGCTTTGATAAAAGACCTATTTACCCGCGGCTGGGTGATTTGAACGAGCAAAGCCCGGCTGACTCCGGCCTCGGGTGGAATTACCCGCGGCTTCAAATGTCTGGTTTTAGAAAGAGCAGGCTGGCGACGGCGCAGGTTTCCATTCGGAGCATCCCCGGCGGGGTGGAACCCCCCTTCCTTACGGTCTGCCCCAGAAATAATCACGTTAAAGGACAAAACGAGATGGAAGCCAGCGCTCGTCCCACGGGGCCTCAGGTCCTCCCGGGAGGACAGCGGCTGCGCGAGACTTCGACGCGTTTCCCTAATGAAGAATTAAGATTTATTACTCAAGTGATGACCGGTGTTGACCCCGCTCGCGTCCTGGTCTCTTCTGCCATTTTAAAACCCTGCGCTAATATCCCCAAACGGAATTAACTCCCTTATTAATTAATCTCTTTATTATTGCTTGGCGGATTAAGATCCGAAGAGCGATAACAAGGCTATTTCCCAACCTCCTGCCTTACTCCACGTGTTCCATCTGATAATTTTCTACTAATTTTCACCCGCAGCTCCTGGCGGAGCGGCCGGCAACAGCGTGGGCTTCGCCTTCTCCTCCATCCACGTCCGAGCCCGGGACGACGCAACGCCAAAGCAAACAGGTCGTTATTTATTAACAGGCGGCATCAGCTGCCGCCCGCGGCCGGTTCGTCTCCTCAGTCTCGGCGCCACAGAAAAGCTGATTTTTCACCGGCTCACGCCGCGCTTGGCTTAGATTTGGTCCCTGCGCTCGCTTTGAGCCCGTGTCGCAGGGGGCAGAGCGTAAGGAAGAAGAGGTGAGAGGCGACGTAGGCAGCAGGGACGTCCCAAACTCCAATCAGGCAAGGAAAAGGCAGTGACTTTAACGCAGCCTAATTATGTAATTTACGTCCATCCCTGAGGTCACCAAATGACATCTCGAAGTCTCTGCCTCCGCCCGGGAGCATCCTGCTGCCGCTTCTCCCTGGCGAGGCGTCACGTCCCGTCACGACGCTCGGCATCGATGCCGGTCCAAACCGAACGCACCAAGACCTGAAACGCTCGGGACAGTAGAACTTCACCCACACGACGCCTCTGGGGATTTTGACCCGTGTTTCCACACCCGCTCCTTTGCGACGCTGCTGTGGTTTCTGGGCTGTATCCTGGAGAATCAGGTGAAGACGTCGTTCCTCTCCCAGGCTTTCCGTCAGAGATGGCGGAAGACGCGTCTTGACGGCAGGGCAAGCCTCTGGCTCCTCTCCCCAGGCGCGGAGGTCTTGAGCTTTCTAAGAAAGCAGCTGGCGAAGACGTAGGAGGGGGGAAAGGAAATAAAGGGGCTCTTTTCCCCCCTCGTCTTGTGCTCTGGCTCATCTGCCAACGCATAACGCGGCAAGGTTATTCATATTACCAGGTCTGGCCCTAAACCTTCCCTTCTGCAGGTACACAGAGTCGGCGGCTGGTTTGGGTGGGCAGGGACCTCCCAGCCCCCCCAGTGCCACCCCTGCCATGGCCAGGGACACCCTCCACTAGCCCAGGTTGCCCAAAGCCCCATCCAACCNAGAAGGGCAGAATCCCCTCCCTCGACCTGCTGCTCACGCTGCTGGACACGGGTGGCTTTCTGGGCTGCCAGCGCACGTCGATGGGTCATGTGGAGCTTCTCGTCCCCCAACACCCCAAGTCCTTCACCTCAGGGCTGCTCTCCATCCATTCCCTGCCCAGCCTGGAGTTGTGCTTGGGATTGCCCCGACCCACGTGCAGGACCTTGCCCTTGGCCTTGCTGAACTCCACGACGTTTGCATCATCCCACCTCTCCAGCCTGTCCAGGTCCCTCCAGATGGCATCCCTTTGTGTTGACCCACCACACAGCTTGGCGTCATCGGCAAATTTGCCGAGGCTACACTCGATCCCGCTGCCCGTGTCGCCAACAAAGACGTTAAACAGCGCCGGTCGCACCCCTGAGGAACGCCCCTCGTCGCCGATCTCCACTTGGAGATCGAATATCGATATCCGGCACCTATTCCGTCCCAGGCAACCCCCTGGACATGCGCAGGCTTAAATCAAGACGGGCTTTGTCAGAAAACAAGCTGGGGGAAAATGGGATGAACTTTCGGGTCTTCTGGGCGAAACCCGGTGCAGCGTCGGCAGAACAGACCCACTGGCCAAGCCGCCGTGGAAGAGAAGGAGTGGAGAGGAAGGTCAGAGCAGAAAGCGTTGTAATTTAACCCGATATCAATCCGGGCGAGGCAGCGGAGAGGTCGGTACTGCAGCCCGGCAATAACAAATTAAAGGCAGAAATAATTAATGCCAATCAGCAAGGTTTCACAGAAAGGAGGGCTGACGAACGGAACCTGACACGGGTCTGTAGAGAGGCTGCTATGAGCTCGGGTAGCTCTGTCTGATCACGATGCTTTAAAGGCGTAACAGTCCCAGGGGGCAAAAGGAAAGTAAAAAAAAAAAGAAAAAAAGAGAAATATTAAAAAAAAAAAAAAGAAAAAGAAAAAAAAGAAGCAACGAGGCTTGCTTCAGTAAGAATCGTGACGCTATAAGGCTACCGACCCCCTCTGCATTCCTGTGAGGGAACCGCTGACGTTCAGTATCGCTGGTTTAAAAAAGAAATCGAGCGTCCGCCTCGTGGGGTGAGAAACTGGGAGCAGACGGACCCGCCGTCCGTTAAACGTTAAAATGACATTAACGATGCTCTAAACACATCTCCTTCGTGTCACGTAGCGCGAAGCTTCGCGGTAAACCATACGCCTTCTTCACCTTCCTCTTCCAAGCCCTCGAGCGCTTCGGGGTGGCAAGCGTGCCAGAGAGGAGGACCCAAACCGACGCGCAAGCGGCGGCATCGCCGAGCACCGCGCCGCGCGCTGCCTGGCAAAACCGGCCCTGCCGGTACCGGCTGTGGGAGAGCTCGGATTCAAGTAGCCAGAAGGAAGTTAAACAAGCAGAGGCGCGTCTGCTGGAGCAATTTCAGCTGATGAACGATGAATGGGAGGTAAATAAAGCCCGGAATAAAAACAGTTATTATCCGCGCGTGAGAGGAAGAATAAAAGCGGCGTCACGGGCAACACGATCCTGAAGCCAAGGGAAAGGCAGGTCCCGGATGTCGGCGTCCACGGAGCCACAACCATCGGCAGCGCACGGGATTCCTCTCTAATTATACAGGGAAATTTCCTTTCGGGCCCTTCACAGGCTGAAGTTTGAGGTTAAATGGCTTGAAAGAAAAGGTCCCCAACACCCGCAGGGCACGATGCCTTTGGGGAAAGCCTCTAGCTCCGAGCCAGCGCGCCCGGAGCCTCGGGAAAGGCGAGCTCAGCTGAGGAATCTGCCCCTCCTGGGCTCCCTGTGGGAGAAGGTCCTGTGGGAAGCGACCGGCTCGTTCGAGAGCGCTGAACGACGTCCGTGCTGTGGAGCAGCAGAGGAGGGCCTGGGGGACGAGCCCCGGCCTTGCTGCGCCAGATGAACGTCACATCTTCATCTGGAGCAGGATCAAAGCGGCGGAAATTTCATATGAACGCAGCTGGCAGGATATATGAACAACAAAAACACGTTAGGGAGCCGTTTTTCTCCATTGCTGGAGGTATTTCATAGAGGTGTCCGGCTACCAGTCACCACTGGTAATGCTGAGCAATAAACCCAGAATTAATCGGTGCTACAGAACGAGATCTGGTGTCTTTTAAGTCAGGTCTGATGTCTGTGCAGTGAAACTGGAGCGGGTCTCATCACCCAAGGAGATGTGCAACTAGAAAAAATGTGGGAGAAATCAAATTTCTGGCTTGTGACGCAATAAAAAATAAAATAAAAGAATAATAAAAAAGGCCTCCACGGGGAGCTTTTGGGACGGCTGCGCTCGTGCCGCAGCATGACGTCCTTTACCGTATCTCCAGCCGGCTCCCGCGTTTCGGTACGGTATAAAGAACATCCTGCAGTTTGCAGCCAGCCACGTCATGCGATTATCGGGAGCCCTGAAGGCATCCTGGTCCAAATCCCCTTGCCCAGCCCGGCAGAGGGGCCTCGAGCAGAGCCTCCGGCGGGTTTGGCACCCACCAGCAGTGGATCCACGGATGCCAGAAGAACGGGCACCGGCGTTTCGCTGGAGCTCATGTTCTGGCCGTGCTCCTTGTCTGGGGACATCTCCGGGAACGTGACGCACCTCTGCTCAACCGCGCTGAGCTCCCCACGCTGCCGGAGGGGCCGGGGTGGACGTCAGCATCCAGAGACGTCACCGAAACCTCCGGAATCTCGGAGGGATGGAGCACCAGGTCGTCTCCTTTCTCCTCCCTTGCGCAGGCGAAGCTTCGGTAACGCTTTGGGGAAGAGTCGCTGGTTTCTCCACGCTGCTGCCGCGGGACTGCCGCCTTCCTTGATGGCGGCGGGTGGCACAGACCCCCACCGGAGAACCGGGCGCCCGGCAGTCCTCTCCCACCGCGCCGGCACAGCCCAACCATCACCACCGTTCCCACCGCGCCAGCTCAAGGTGGCAAAGCCGGGAGCTTCCCTCCGGGACGAAGCGCGGCTCAAGCCTTTGACGGTGGGAAGCCGGGGGTGGCCGGTCCCCGCTGCCGGCACCGATTCTCCTCCGCGGTATCGCCGGGCACGCGGTTTCGGCGTGGACCGCCCAGGTTTGGTGGGAACCGTGGGTTTTTTGGGGCTGCGCTCGAGCACCCGATTCCCGGGTGGCTTTGGCTGGGGATGGGGATGTGAGGGGGGGGATGTGTG
>VXBL01009098.1:339304-448147 GCA_013400195.1 Aramus guarauna | reverse complement strand
GCCATGGGGTGGGATTGTTCGCTGTGCCTGGCGCTGGCGGGCGGCGCTCTGCTGGCCCTGCTGGTGCAGCTGTTCCGCTGGCTGTGGGCCGACGGCGACCTCACGGTGTTGTGGGCCGAGTGGCGAGGGAAGAAGCCAGGTAAAGCCGCCTGCCAGCAGCCGCCGACCGGCCGGAGGGTGGCGGGGGTCCGGGGCGGGGAGCGGTGTCGCTGGAGGCGGGTTTGGGGCGCTCCGTGAGGGATGGGGGCGTGTGGGAACGAGAGACCCCCAGGGCTGAAGTCACCTCAGCGCGGTGGAACCAGCCCTTGGCATCTGAAGATCAATGAAAATAACCCAAAAAAGCATAATTTTCCTGCCCTTGTCCAACTAGGTGAGGTGCCCCTCATAAATAAAGTAGCTGCCTGAAAGCAACTTTGCAGCGACGGTGAGCTTCAGGAGATCCATGGTGAGGGTTGGCTTGTTTGTCCCAAAACCAGTTGTTTTGCGCTGTTTCTGGGCAGATGCCAGCAGCTGGGGCTGCCTGGTGAGTGCCGGTTTGGGAACAGTGTCGAAGGAAGGGCTGGTGAGCGAAGAGCATGTGGCCAAGTTGCTTTGTGGTCTGGTTAGCTTCTGTTTCAGTTTGTTCTTACATCTTCAAGCACATTTCAGTTTCACAGTAGTGCTGGAAGTGTTTATAACTTAGTAAATGTGAATATTAATGTTCAGATTAAATGAGTTTCCTCTTCTGAGAATTGTGTCCTGAAAGGCAGAAGGGAACAGCACTGTGGGGTTGCTGTCTGAGGCTTTACACTGCTTTTCTGTAGGGTGCTGCTTTTGGAACCTGGGGGTACAGAAGTTTAATAAAATGCCTTCAGATGTGGATTTTCAACTCTTGCTCATGTTGATCTTTCTAATCTGACTGTAATTCTGCCTACTTCTGGGCGAAGATCTTTAAAAATCATAGGTTTTATTTGCTTAATAGAGGCTTTTGTTCAGAAAAGCCACAAATTTTTGAATATCCCTGCTCAGCTTCGCCAGCAGCGGTGACTTGGGATTGCTGCGGGCTGTGCTTAGTGCGGGTGGTTGAGGTGAAAGCGGGGAGCTGGTGCCATCATTGACCTTCTTGTGTCTGACCTGTCAGGGGAAGAAGCTGATCTGAGAGAAGGTGAGATGAGGGATGCTATAAGCTGTCCTGTGTGGGAAACGAAACTGGATGTTGGGTTGAGATAGGACCGTATCAAAGGAAGGCAGATCAGAAACGTGTGCCTGGGAGGAACGGTGGAGTAAAGGGATTGGGCTTGAGGCCATGATTTGGTAGGGGAAGGTGGCACAAGGTGAAGGTTGGCATTAGGAAGGGCTTGAGAGAAGAGCAGGACAAACTTGAGACAGCTCTGTCTTCTGCTGTCAGTAGAAGCTTGCTGCAAAAGTGCTAGTCCATATAATGGAGAAGAGACTAGAAAAGCATGCACAAGTAATAAAGCTCTAAGAAATACTAAATTTAAATCTGTGTGAGCAATCATCTGTAACTGTTTTGGGTACGCAGTTCAAAGTTTTGTAGTAACTCCATCAGATGGTTCCTTTGCTATATGAAAACTACAAAAAGCTTCATGTGTTGACTGCAAAGATCATGGAGAGACTCAGGGCAGAGAAACAGGCTAAATCTTGACTGATACAAACAGAATTGAAGCTTTGACCTGAGGGATTTATGTGTAATACACATCAAAATGTAGGATCAGGTAGACATAGTGTTATTTGAATGTAGCCTTCAGTCTTACTGGAGGCCTGGAAACCTTTTAACTAGTCTCTCAAAGTTCCCATATAAAGAGCAATGTAGTCATTTTCTGATGTCGTCGTTTCAACATGTAATGTAAGAAGAATCAGGCAGATTTTTTTCAACATAAGCTCCCTTTCTCTGCAAAGAGGTGAGCTGTGTTTTGCCCGCCTCCACCGTAGCCCCATTGCTGGTAATTAACTAAAATACGTAGCTGAAACAGTAGCACTTAAGTGCCATTTTGCTGATAGTTCAGCCATATACGTGTGGGATGGTGGTGCCACAGTGCTGACCCTAACTGTTCAGGTAGGAAAACAGAAGAGACAAACACTAGAAAAGATGTTTCATTAAATATGTTCTCCCTTTTCTCTTCCTTCTCCCCATATTGTGCACGTAGTGTTGACTGCCTAGGTAAATAATGTGTGGATCCCATGGAAGAAACCCTCGATTTTTATTTAAAGCTGTTATTAGAGCTGTTGCTCTTGCAGTCATTATATTGTGTTCTTGCTTCTACAACATATTATGGATGTCGAAGTTTTGGAGATAAAAATACTTAACAAAAAGCAGGCTGCTCTCATATATTTCTTTCTTTTGTGCTGTAAACTATAATTATGAAGCAAGGCCTTAATACAGGTAAGACTGGTTCCATTTCAGTGATTCAGTTCTATAGGGAGAATTCACTTCTGGGTTTTGTCATTGGCAGGTGCTGGATTGCTTCCCATCCTCTAAATATTTGTGTGGTCGGGAGACAAGGGTTGCTGGGTGCTGGATGACTTCCCTTATGTGTCGTATTTCATTAGCTGAACAGCAGTTGCTCTGACTGGTGTGCTTTTCACAGGCAGCGTAATATTATCAAGCTAAGGAGGATCCTTTTACGTATGAAAGCCTAGCCCTAAAGCTGGGAATAATGGTATGATTCTTTAGCGCTGTAGCAAGGATGTTCTGCTCTAAACTTCCCCATCCCAAATTTTTTTTTATGAATGAAATGATACGGAAACCTTGTGATATAGGAGCTATAAGATGTTGGGGAAAAAAGTAAATAGAGCTACAAAAGCGCTTCTTAGTAGTACTGCAAGTAACCCCTGTTCAACCTCTCATTTATTATCCTTGTAACACAGTAGTTAATGCTTAGTAATTGTATAATCTGCTTTTACTTTTTAGTTTGTCATGGTTAATTTTTAAACTTATTTCCACTAACAACAGGCCATTTATTCTAGAGCAAGCTGGTGGTTTGATACTTGTTCTGCAATGGCATTTGAGCTAGATTTTCCACTATGTTAACTCCCAGTAGCTCAATGCTTGGTAACTATCAGCGCTGGGGAATCAGTGGAAAGCTTTCCTTATCTCAGTTAATTATTCTGTCCACAGAACAAGATCCTCAATAACTGCAGTGAAGCTGCCCAAGGCAGGTTGGGAGCAGGGAAACTAAGTGGTAGGACGAAGGGGATTTATTTTCAGTAGCAAGAGGAGATGAGCGTGGTAAGCAGGATTGAAAGTATGTCCGTGTGTTGTTTTGTTCACATAGTGTTTGTCTACATGGGTTTTCTCCCCAAAAAAATGTAATAGGAGAGATGAACCCCCATGTTTCTTGTGGTTAATTCAATGAATTGGTAATGTATTGGAATAAAACTGCAGGAAAAGAGAGTGAATAAGCTTTATAGACACGAGCCATTTGGTATAATGATAACTACAGTGGTTATTTTTACAGCTTCAGCAACACCCCTTTCCATCTCCCAAGTTTCTAATCTTGGAATGCATCTCTTCTTTGGGAAGTGACTGTTGTTGCTGTTACTGTTTTTAAAAACAAACAAAAAAACCCAAAACCACCAAAGCTTGGGTTTAGGAGGGATTTTTCTTTGGCTAAAATACAGTTAGCCTAAAAAAAGACAAATAATACTCACTGCCAGTCCCACAAACTCAAGCTGAGCTCTCTGATAGTCAGTCTTGAGAGCTCTCTGCCCTTGTCAGAAGGGTAGAAGGTTTTGGTACCAATCTCTAAAACTAGAGACTCTACAAATAGAAATTTGAAACAGTGTGGTGTAGAGAGAACCAGGAACTGATTACAGAAGTAAGCAGGAAGTAAAAGCAGTCCCAGCCACTGGCTGCAGAGGGGGGAAAAAAAAAAGTACTTTTGCTAAATTAACTGAGTGGGTAGGTTTCAGTGCGCTGAAAAATGCTGTTCTGGCCTTTTTCAGAATACAACTGGCTTTAAGTCTCAGGAATTGCATTTGGCTCTGCTATTTGAATTATGAAATCGTTCTTGTTTGGCTAGACACTGTTGGAATACTCCTCTGTACAAACTTGAGAACTGGAAAGAAGAGCTCCTGTCAGCAGCACTCTCAGTTAGATTTTCACGAAGACTAATATTCACAAAGGCTAATCTTGAAGAACACGTATAAGTGTTAGGCAATGATACGTTCTGGAAAGCGCTCTGATATTAATGATCATTCATCCTTAAGTCATGTTCTAGAATTAAATGGGTGACTTTCATCCATCTGTTGTATTTGATGATTTTGGATATGTGTCTGGAAAGCTAAGCTTTTTCCCAGCACCCAGGTGTATCCAGCACCCAGGTGTGTCATGGAGTGGGGATGATTGCAAACAAGGGGTCACAGGCATATAAGCGGAGGAGTAAAAGGAGTAATACACTATTATTTTTACTACAGGTTAAAAAAGCATACCTGGGCAGAAACTATGAGTACATGGGAAATTTTACACATGAGCTTACACCTTGGGAACTATATGTACTATACTCTCGCCAATGCAGGAATTAGCTTGCATCAACTGAAAAAAAAAGGGGATGAACACTTATTTGGTTTGTTATGATTAGCTGTCTTTGTTCAGAGAATTTTCTTGTTGGCAATTACATAGGAACCTTTTTGAGGTAGAACATTACTGGGAAAGGTTTGTTTAGGCTTTTGTTTGGATTTGCAATGCAGTAACTGTTTCCTGTCATTTCCAAGAATTCTTTTCTCCCTTTTCCTCTGAAACTCTTTTTGATGAGGTTAGTGGAAATGCTATGTGTGGATGGCTTGCAGAAATGCGATCAAATTTCTTTCATCAGGTAGATAATCGATGTTTATTCAGATTAGCCTTGGAACAAAGTTCAAGTGGCAACAGAACTGCTATGAATGATTTCACAATTGCACATGACCAAAAACTAAAGCAGTCAGGATTTTGTAATAGCCCCTAAAATGAGCATATTTCTTAAAAACAGTATCAGATTATATCCCTGCAGTGACTTAAATGTATATCCTAGTATTGGTAATGTGTGAACTGCTGTCTTGGTTCTTTTGATAGAGAATGAACTGCGTGGCAAGGTTGTGTGGGTGACAGGAGCTTCAAGTGGAATTGGAGAAGAATTGGCTTACCAGCTATCAAAGATAGGAGCCTTACTTGCCATCTCAGCAAGAAGAGAGGATGAGCTGGAAAGAGTGAAAAAGAAATGCCTTCGTAAGTACAACTTACACTTCATGTCAGCAGTTTCACTCTTGCTGCGATGGAGTTTCCACAGAAATACTAACCCACATATCACAGGAATGAATTTCATCATGAAAGTAAACTTTATACATAGCTTCACTGTATGTTTGAAGCCGTTAGTTTCTTTTTGTGAGTGAGAAGCCTTGGTATAGGCTTGAGTTAATGAGTTCCTTCATAAGCCAACGTTACTTAAAAAAAAATAAATCTCATTATCAATTGCAGGTGGTCTTGTAAAATACTAGATTAAGAAAAAGAATTAATACTGTGGAGAATGGAGGAAACAATCTGAGGGGTGTCATACTATTAAGAACCAAACCACGTAGCTGCGTGCTACGAGAAGTCTTCTTCCTTCAGGTTTGTGCATGTTATAGGCAGACTGACAACTGACTTTCCTCTCTGGAAAAGGAATGAATGGAAACATTCAGAAAAAGTTGTTCTGACCAAGTACAAGAAAGAGGATCTCCTGTAGATCTAGAGGAACAGATGTGAAGTGGAATGTTTAACTATTCTAGTTGTCTTTCATTTGCCTGCTAAGTCAATAGTCTGGCTTCATTCCTCCTGTTTCTCTTTTTCCCTTCTGTTTTCTGGCTTGACAGCAAGAAGGGTAGACAGTTAACTCATGCTTATAAATAGAGGTTTTGAACATGATTAACACTATGCCTCTTCCAGACTATTTATCTTCCATGGCTCAGTATGCAGTGTTAATACTGAGTATATTATCACACCGACAGTTCATTCCTAGTGATGTTGATAGAATGTCCACAGTCTGCTTGGAATGTGTGCTTGTGAATAATGAAATGTTTGTCTTGGGTTAGCACCTAAACATTTTTAGAAATCTAAATGTTGCAGCAGGCTACTCTGAAAATCTGTCAAGGAGCTTTCAAAAATGCACAACTGTGTATTTCTATTTTCTGATGCTTTAAAAAAGCAGTCACTTAAATAGATATCTTCAAAAAGAAGTAGGAGGACAGTGTGGCTAAGTGGTAATCATGGCAAAATTCCAGTGCTGTATGATGCAATGTTTAGCAGTCAGTAAAAGTATGCAACTACATTTGCGTCTGTGGTAATTTGTTGTCATTGCAAAACTGATTAAACAGGCTGGCAGGAGCCGTAATCCTGGATATCCATTTTCAGGCAATGCTTGTATGAGAGTGCGATGTACTGGGGAATATTCAGAAATAACATTTCAATTGATGTAATCTAAGAGTGCAGGTTTAGCTAAGATAATTTCTGCCTCTGCCAAGTTTAAGTGACCCTGTGAATGTCTTAGCTGTGGTATATACTAGCTTTAAAGTCTCATGTAGCAAAGTTTTTAGCAAGTATACGCTACTGAACTTTATTTTAACTATAGGTAAGGTTAGTAGGGTGAAAACTCTTCAGTAACATAGTTACTCCATATTTTCTATAGCCAGCCTTTAAGTAGTGGAAGAGAGTAATTGGGCCCACTTCTGCTCTTACCCTTCTTTTCCTAAGGCTATGTAAACCCAGCTTTCCACCCCTTTCCTTGATTATCATGTATGCTAGCCCCCCAGCCATCTTAGTGGCCTGTGCTACACTACCTCCAGTTTAGCAGTATTTGTCTTCAACTAGGAGGTCCAAAATTGGACACAGTCCTCCAGATGGAGTCTTAGAGTGCTGTGTAGAGGCACTTAAAAA
Organism: Aramus guarauna; assembly: GCA_013400195.1. Taxonomy (NCBI): domain Eukaryota; kingdom Metazoa; phylum Chordata; class Aves; order Gruiformes; family Aramidae; genus Aramus; species Aramus guarauna. The sequence continues at coordinate 441,261 of VXBL01009098.1, read as the reverse complement.
TCACTTCCCTCAGTCTGGTCTTGCTAGTGCAGCCCGTTAGCATTTGCAATTGCCAGAGCTAATTGCTGACATAGGTTTAACTTGCTGTTCTTCCATCAGGACCTCAGGTCTTGTTTGGAGAGCTGGTACGTAGCTATTTGGATGTTGGCCTGAAGTACTGCGTAGCATTATTCTGGCCCAGGTGTGAAATTTTGCATTTGACTTTGTTGAGCTTAATAAGGTTTGTCAGACTGTTCTTACAGCTTGTTGAGATGCCTCTAAATGGCAGTCCTACCCTCCAGTATAGCAACTGCTCCTTTGGACTCTGTTAAGTGAAGATTTGCTGAAAACCTGTATTTTGTCCCATCACCTGAGTCATTAAAAAAGATATTAAAAGATCATGGAGGGATACCACTTACAACTGGCCACCAGTTAGACTTTGAATAGTTACTTGCTTCTCTTTGGGCCCAATGATCTAGCCTGTTTTTCACTTGCATTGCAATCCACTCATCTAGACCCCTCATATTTCTCCAATATAGCTTCAAGGATGCTATGGAAGACAACATAGAAAGCTACATAGTCAAGGTAAACTACATCTGCTGCTCTCCCCTTGTCCACAGAGCCAGTCATCTCCTCACAAAAAGCAATTAAGTTTGTCAAGCACTATATGTCCATGCTAAATCTGTGCTGGCTTTTCCCAGTCACCTTCTCATCCTTCATATACTTGGAAATTGCTTTCAGGAGAAATTGCCGTATAATTTTCCCAAGGGCTGAGGTTAGGTTGTGTGACATTTGATTTTCTGCAGTCACGAGGGATCTCCTCCACTTACCAACTATGTTCCAAAGATGAGTGACATTGGTCAGCTTTTGTAAATCTTGGATGTATGTACTGCCCTACTTATATATCCAGTTTGTCCCTAACTTGGTTTTCTTCTGACATTGGTAGTATTTCTTTCCCCCAGAGACTAGCTTCAGGAATGCGGGAACCTGAAAGGAGATCTTGCCAGTGAAGACTAAGGCAAAGAAGGCAATGAGTACCTCATGTTTTCTGTGCCCTTCATCACTTCCTTGCCCTCCCTGTTCAGCAGTGAGCTCACTCTGTCTTTGGTCTTCCTGTTGTTGGTGCTGTACCTATGAAGCCGTTGTTGCCTTTCACATTCCTCACTATTTTCAACTCCATCTGAGCTTTTGATCTTCCCAATTCCAGCCCTGCATGCTTGGGCAGTGGGTCCACGTGCTTCCTGGGTGGCTTGTCCCTGCTTCCACCTGCATGTTTTGTTTTTGCAATTAAGTTCAAGAGTATCTGTAAGGTTTGAGTAGCGTGGGATGGATTAAGATTGAGCTGCAACATGTAATGTCAACTTGAATTTGGCTGAATTATGTGGCATAATTGGAGCTAATAGGCTTTAACATGCCTGCTGTTGATGCTGTACACAGCAGCAACTTAACTAGATAATTTGCATATTAATGGCAGAAACAAGCACATATATCTTGTTCAAAATGTGGAGACACCACCCTTATGATACGTGTTTATGCATTCTAGACTGTTTAAAAGCTGAAGAGGGGAGAGAGAGAGGGAAAGTACCGTAAAAATCATGGTTATACCTGTTGAGTCATGCATATCCCAACTCAACACTTCATTGCACTTCTGCAGGAGGGAGAGAAAACAACTTGTATAATTTACTTAGTTCCTGCAAGTGGCTTCTGTATTTCTGCCATCCACTCTGCAACATGAGTTTAATTTCACCAGTAATGTTGGAGGCTGTTTTTTCTCAAAAGCCTTAAAAAGAAAAAAAACAGGTAGGAGGATGTTTCTTGGTTTCTTAAAGCTCAAATATGATTTCAATGTGGATGGGCCAAGGGAGTGCCAGGCAATCTGTAAGTGCTCTGATTATACAGTAACTGAGGTTGGAATGGACCTCAGGAGGTCATGTTGCTCAGCCTCTGCTGAAAGCTCATGTTCTGTTAAAGGGTATTATACAAGAGAGAAATAAAAGATAGAAGAGGAAATGCTGAAGAGCTGGAAAATAAAGGTTCTATGTGGAGTAATAGTGTTTATTGTGTTACGAGCAACTGCTATCTTGGATTAACATGTATTGAAAGGAGTTGTTCTGAAAACCTCTAGGGGAAGGAGGTATATGCTTGATGTCATAACAAAATATTATTCTAAATCAGCATTACTTATGCAGCTGTCTTTCAAGAAATAAGTTGGTTGAGTGATTGTAGCCATGTTTTACTTAAAAAGTAACTAGAACTTAATGAACTTCAACAGGGAAAGAGGCAGCCCATGATTGCTTGGTAGGAAAATGTCAGTCAGAACACCTGCTGCTTGGTAGTTGGGCAGTTTGATCCCAACCAGAAGCCGTGTAGTATAAAGCTGCTGTGTAAGACTTTAAAGGACCTCCAAAAAATACTGTGCACTTAGAAATGCACAGTTTCACAGCTGTGTGAAAGTGGCTTTTGTTCTGGGCAGTCTAAGCTTTGAGCATTCAGTTGCATCTGAAAGTTGGTGGTCATGTGCAGTTCACTTTGCAGCTGGAGACACAACATTGACTAAAGAACATTAACTAACATATGTTAGCATTTGTGTAAAACAATTAACTTTGAACTAAGGTCTGCCGCTTAGGAGCAAGTGTTCTTCTGAGTTATTGCAATTGTTCCCTTTCAAACGTCAGTTTGGAAGCAGGCAAAACAGGACGTGGAATGTTAGAGGTTATTATTAAAAGGAATGGAGAATATCATTCTACCAATGTATTAAGTGGGACATGTACATGCCTTCAACATTGCACAGTTCTAGTCATCTGCTGGAAAAACAATGGGATGAGTGGATGGTAGAAGTTTAGAAAAAGGGTAGCAAGAACATTTGAAACTTTGTAAAAGCTGTCTGTGAGGAGTGACCAGAGCAAGGATTCGTTGTCCGAGAAAAGAAGTAAGGATGCTGATAGAGATGTACAGTCTGAGTGCTTTGGGGAGTAGAAATCAGACTGGACTATGGATTGTTCCAAAACAAGAACTGGGCTTCAGGTTTGATATTTCCTGAAGTCAAAAGTTTCTTACCTTGTATAAAAGAGCACATCCTTCCTTACCACAGTCCTTATCTGTGTCTCTTCCTCAGCTTTTTTCTCTTCTCCCACTGTGTAGCTTTCCTGGCTGGTTTGACCATGTGGTCTTGTTAATCCATGGCAGAAACACTCCACATCCCAGCAGGCTTCAACTGTGCAAATCTGGTTGAGGGAGCACGAGGTAGAGCTGTGTCTCTGAGAGGGTAGTTTAAACTACGTGGATTTTAGTGCTGTGTTTCTGGAAGAAATGGAGGGGAAGAAGCACATGGAGGTGTAGGAGGGAGCAATAAATGGAAATACTAGTAGCTTTAAACAAGACAGATGGGTTTATTTTAACCACTAGCCAAAATTCTAATGACCTTTGAACAGAGGCAACTTATGGATTGAAGTAATATCCTTATTTGTACATCACTGTAAAGACAAAGTTCAACCCTACCTGTATATGCAAGAAGTAGTAATTAAAAAATTAGAGCCTTTGGCACTCTAAAGAGGGCAGCTGGTTAAAGGAGAGCAGGTACACTTAGTTGTGGCTAGGAATCAATTTAGAAACAAAATTAGAACTATTAAACTAATATAAATAAAGTTTAAAAAAAAAAATTATATGTAGTTAAAATAACTTGAAAAGATTAGCATTGAAGACTTCATTTTTGAGTCATCTGCCCCAAAACCCCAGGGTAACAAATCACTGCTCAAGAAATACTTTCTATGGAAAAGGTCAGTTGTTCTGAAGAGACCGTGGTAGAAGCACTCAAAGTGAACGCTTGAACTTGATGACAGATGACTTTTATTTCAGGAGATGGATATATTAAAAGCTGTCAGTTAAACAAAAACCTTCTTCTACCTCCTCCAATAATCCAGCTTCTCTAGACTTTGCCTCATAGCTACTCATGTATACATGTTGTGTTTTGGGTCTAAATTGTACTTGTTCTGTTGTCAGGAATAAACATGCTTGACCAATTAAGATACAAGCAAAGTGTCAAGGCTGCCAATACGCTGTGCTTCCGAACGTCTCAGTGAAAAACTTCTGTGTCAAATAATCCTGTTCCATGTTACTCCCAACTATTGCAATTGTTGCAATTAAATTGTTTAATAAAGTCAAGCTTTTCACAAGTAAAAACATAATGATGAAAAAAGAAAGACTTGGTAGAAACAGATTAAAAATGGATTCTGTGTGGAGATCAAAATGAAAAAAAAAGTGTTTTATTTCCAACTTAATGCTATGTTTTTTTGGTGTCTTTTTAGTGAAAATGTGGTGTTAAAAAGCACATTACATTTGCTGACATAACAATCATGGGAATCTTATTGATTCCCATTCACTTTATGGTTGGTTTTAGAGATCAGCAACTTGAGTGAAAAAGATATCCTCGTTCTGCGTCTTGACTTGACTGATAGAAGCTCTCACGAAGCTGCAACCAACAGTGTTCTTAAGCATTTTGGCAAGGTAAGATGTGCTTTTGGGATTAAACTTCTCCTTCTTTTCTATCTCCCATTCCTGCATTTATGTTCTTATTTCATTTTTATTCACAAGTGTTTACATCCTTCTTAAGTTTCAGTCTTGTCAAAAAGTACCTGACTTTTCAACCCTTCTGTTGCTTGCTTCTGGGTTTCAGCAGGCTTTACAGAGATGCAGCGATGAACAATTAATCACTGGTCATTACTAAGAACTAAAAAGTCATGTGCTTGATGTCATTGAATTTCTGGACCATCTGCAACAATCCTCAGCTGTATATTTAGGGTTTAAAATTGTGCATGAAAGTCAGAACCTTTATTCATGTAATTTGGCTTCAGAGCCACATGGGACAAAACTGGACACCAGGCACAATTGTTTTCCTTGTTTTGTGCGTAGTTTTCTTGATTGCTAGTTCAGAGTACAGAGTTAAGACAGTAGCAGTCAGAGCTAACCAATATTGAGTACACCAGGCAAAACTTAAAGCTAGGCCTTTCACGCACTGATATTTTGATTTCACAGTGAAATTACCAATAGAAGATTTGGTTCTTCTGTTCTTTTCTTTACTTGGTTTCCAGTTTTGCACAAAATGTATTTTCAGAGCTCACCTTGCAGGACCTGAGTGTTAAAAGTGTTATTTGCTACAGAGCAGTAAGGTTTAAAAATGCTATGTGGAAAGGAACACGATGGCTGCCAGCGTTCCTGTACTAGGAGTTAACCTTGTTTGGCATCAAACACTGTGTTCCTCTTCTGTTGATTCAGCTCAAAATTAACCAGCCCTCAATTCAAAGGGGGAGTTGAGTTGGGGAGAGCGGCTGCTGAAACTTCTTCAGCAGCTGGTACACCTTACTTGTGTATGGCAGAGATGACGCTAGAGAGAAGAGAATAGTCACCAACAATTGCCTGAGGAAGTGCCAATATGTGTGTTATATGAATATACCATTGTCTCTTTCCTGAGATTGATGTTTTGGTCAACAATGGTGGACGTTCCCAACGCTCTCTGTTTGTGGATACAAACCTGGATGTCTACAGTGCCATAATGGAGCTCAACTACCTAGGTACAATCTCTTTAACAAAACACGTCCTGAATCACATGATCCAAAGGAAAAGAGGAAGGATTGTTACAGTGAGCAGTGTGATGGGTATCATGGGAGCTCCTCTTGCCTCTGGGTACTGTGCCAGCAAGCATGCTCTGCAGGTAAGTTAAATTTCTGAGATTAATTAAGTCTTGTTGTGTAAATAGACCAGCATCAGTTAGTACTGTAGCAGAGGAATTTATTCAGAAAACACAAGTCTCGCCTGAAATTGCACGCAGCATATGTAGCTTTCTCAGGTTTGGAAAGTCCTTGAAAAGTAATTTGCTTTGAAAAGTGAAATATCTCAGCTCCCAGTGTAGACTGGAATTTCACTATTTAGCAGTGGGTAGGACCACCTAAGATGGCATTTGAATTTTAGTCAGGAAAATCAATGTGAAACACAAGAACTTAGCCTCTGGCCTTAAGATGAAGGAATACCTAAATTAGAGGATTATTCTGTTGCATATAGAAGCCCTAATGGTCTCATCTTAATTCACTTAGGGAGTAAAAGTCTCTGGTGAGAGTTTTAAGACTACAGGAAATCTTTAGGACAGTAAAGGGAGAACAGCGAGTGGTAAAGCAGACAACTCGAATAAATGAGAATTCCGGATCTAGCTGGGAGCATCTGAACGAATCTTCCCGACAGTTCTGAACCTTGCTGTGGTGTGAGGAACTGGCAGCTCATAGTGTCTTAGGAAGTTATCTTCTGCCTAACACTTAACTTTCAATATTGCTGGGAAAGAGTTTTTCAAAGTAGCCTCACTTGTGTAGAAAATTGTAAAAGAACAACTCAGAAAAATATCTGGGGAAAGAAGAAAGCCTGTATAGTTAAGGGATCATTTGGTTATTTAGTAAATTTATTTAGACGTATTTGTCTTTCACCACTGTGTGACTTCCTGCTAGTGTACACTTTGATCTCATAAAATAAATGTCAGCTGTGCTCAGTGATGATTTAAAAAACTGGCACCGTCTTACTCCCTGTTGGATTTGAGCACATAACCAGAGTAAATAACTTCGCTTAAGCTATGGGATCAATATCTTGTTGACAATTTGCCTAACAACAAGAAGAATGTAACAAGTGGCTGACGCTGCAAAGCCATTAGACACTTGAAAGAAAGAAGATGCAGAAGACAGTGACAGGCCTTTGATAATAAAAAGTTTTCAGTTAGTGACAGGGAGGGACCTGCTGCTCTTCATTGAGTGGCAGCAATGAAATTGGCCATCAGAGGCCAGCTTTTGGGTTAAGGCTAGTAGATTTAAATTAGAAGAACGCAATGAGCAGAAGCAAGAATTCCCTTTATGCTCTTTTAAGTGTTCTTTCAGTTGAATTGTCTTTTGGGTGTGGTGTAGTGGGTCTAAGCGTGGCTAATGAGTTGCAGAGCGCAAGGAATCCATGTGTTGCTTTATAAATTCTCAGAACTCTGAATCTTATGTTAAGATTGAGAATGTGGAAGAAGCTTTAACGAGAGTTTACTGAAATTTCTGGATTAATTAAAAATAAGCTAACTGAACTGCTTATATCTTTGTTAGCTTCTACTTCTGCTCAATAACCAGGCCAGACTCCAACCTCCTTTCTTCTTTCTTTCACAGTAATTATGCAAATATTAATTGCAGGTGTTAAAACATGTGATTTACGATACAGATTTTGAAAAGACTCTGCCTGAGAGTCTCATATAAATTTGGAGGTATGACTAGATGTGGGCATGAAACCCCCAAAAACTAGAAAAGCTCTTTTGAAATCAAACTTCACCAGCAGTTCAGGTAAAGGAAGTCTGTGGGAATGGCACTCCTCTGCAGTTAGCCCCGTAGCCCATCGCTGATGATGACCAAGAAGAAATGACTGGAGAGAGGGTAGGGGAAAAATGAGACGAAGCATGAAGTGATGGTTTTCCTGTTTTGTTTTCCCAGCATGTATCAACCTTTACTCTAAGATCTTCTTGAAATGACATTTTGACCATCAGTTATTAAATATGTCTTCCTATCTGACATGAATTCATCTATTATGTTTTTTTTTTTTTTTTGGGTTTTTTTTGTTTTGTTTGTTTTTGTTTTTTTTTAATTCATGCCTTGGAGTCTACCACAGCTGACATGGTTAATGCTGCAATCTTAATTACGCCTTTTTGAAAAGGTCCTTCTTTTTATTCTGGAGGGTTTTTTGTGTGTTGGGGTTTTTTTGTTTGTTTGTTTTTTAATTTCTTTGAAATGGCAGCATTCCTTCCTTCCTTTCTCCTCCAACTGCTAAGAATTAAAATTTGTTCTTGAAACAATCACACTTTGATTCATGCCAATTGGAATTCTTCATAACAACGTTCCACTGATGAGATTACCCTTTATTTCAGTTCTGGGAGTACTGTAAGAGCATGAGTCAAGTCCATGGGAGTCTGCATCTGACTGATGCAGTTTCTCTCCTAGTGTGATGATGCTCATGGACATCATGTGCCATTCATGTGTAGTTGTAATTCATGTGATTGGTGGCATGTGGAGTGGATTGGAAATGGTGGCCTTCACAATGTTCCTTAATTGGGAACTTTGTCTAATAAGCTCATGGACAGCACTGAGCAGCCACTGCTACTCTCTTTGCGTCTCTGGTTGTTAGGAATTTCTACTTGTTTCTGTCTTAGTAGAATTCAGGTCAGCTGTACCTTCTTCAGCATCTTCTAGGATTTGGTCACTAAGCTGGAAAGGCCCAGAGGTGGCTTAAAGTGGTTCCCGTTCAACATATCAGAGCTGGCTTCAGCCTGGGCTTCCTGGAAATGCTCAGATTCTTCCCTTTGCACTTGAGTTCCATTACTGCTCCCAACTCTGGGTCTGCCCCTGCCTGAATTTAAAGAGGCTGCTTTCTTTTCTTGGGAATTTTAAGCTTCTTTTCTGGGAGAAAGTGGAGGAATTTCATACCAGCTATCTTTGGGTATCTAAGCTAAGTGCTGAAATTAGAGAACCTGTATATACTGTAAGTAGAGCCTCCAGAGGGGACTGAATATGTGAGATTCTGGTCTTCAAGAGACTCTGTCCAGTGTGTATCAGCCAGGATTTTGGCTGCGCCAGTCTCTTGGCCATTCTGTGTTGCTGGTGAAGGCTGCACCTCTCCCATGGTGCAAAAATTTGGAAGCGCAGCACAGCCCAGGGGAACGACGGGCCACGCAAACCCCTTGAAATGGAGGGGGATAGCAGAATGGCCACAGAGCAGAAACAGGAGCTTGCTGTGATCTCTGTGATGTGCACACATTTCATGTTTACAGGCTGTGTGACCCTTTAATGAAATAGCACTGGCAGTGCTGCTCGAACAGCACTCTGACAAAAGCCTCAGCAGCCCTGTGATCGGCTACTGTGTGACAGGATCTCCAAAGAGAATGTAAGCTTACTGGACCAACGCTCAGCTTTTGGTATCTTGTAGCTTGCTCGGGTCAGCAAGGGTCCCTTAGCGATACTTGGAGAGAAGCAGGAATCTGAGAGTGGAGCCTGCCAGAGCCGATGCCCTGTGCAGGAAGGTGTCTGAGGTCACCTACAGAGTTGGCTGCTGTCCTGTGCCTTCATCTGGCTACTCGGGACTGAGGGCAAGTGCCCATTTTTAGGTAGAATTTGTATCCTAGAAGCCTGCCAGCGTTTAAGCGGGTGTAAGTGCTTTGCCACGAGTGGCTGAGCGGTATTTCTGGCTTCCTTTCTATCAGACGCACACCCTTCCACCTCCTCAACTCCTGGAAGTACATCTTGAGTTTGTCTCCTTCAGGCAAAACGGGAGTGAATTCTACACCTCAGCATCCCGAATCAGCAGGGAGTGTTAAGGGAGTGTGGGCTGGGAGAGCTCTTGCTCAGCCCTGCTCATGTGGTTCAGTCCCGATGGAGTAACTCACGACTGCCCGAAGGAGGGGGGACAGCTGCCGTGGCTGCTCTCCAGGCTGAATTTCTAGGAGAGCCTGGACTTTGGCTGGTGCTGCGGCGAATAGGATACAAAGCAGTCACAGCAACAAGGAGCAGTACCACGTCTTTCCCTCACTCGAGAGCCATGCTCATGACACATGCTGCCACCTTCTCCCCTTTGGGGTTTAGTGTCTTTTTACCTGTGACTCTTTTCCTCAGCTGGAGAGAGAGCACAACTTGGGGATTAAGCGGCTTTTCTGAGATGAGTGGGCTCAGCGCCCCGTGGCAGAAGGAGGGGATGTAGCATTAGCCTGGAGCGGTGGGTAAAGCATGGCCGTATTGGTGCCACATCTAAAGGTGTGCACCAGGGGTGGGGGAGTCTCCTCTTAGGGCAGGAGGTAATCTAGGGGAGGGCCCGGGTTTTAATCCAAAACAGCTGGGTGGTTGGCAGATCCGAAATGCTTCCCCATGCGTCCAGAAGCAAACTTTGGGGAATAAAGTGTCTTTTTGTTAGAATGTACTCCTCTGGAAGTTCCACATCTCTAGGCTTTGATAATGTAAGATCTGATACTAGTTATGGGGCCTGCAGGTCCTTCTAACCTGAAATACATGGTCAGCGTTTTTACAGAACGTAACTGCAAAGCCTGTATGCAATCTATAAACTGGAGTCAGTCACCAGCAATTGGGAAATTAGACCTGTGGTTTTGGTCATAGGTATGCAGTGGTGTGCAACTCACTGCCCAGCTTTAGTGGATTGCCCCAGCTGACTACTGCCGTGTCATCGCAGGAGCACATGCACGGATTTTAGCCGTGTTGCAATTTAGTTAAGAGTGCTGGGTCAGCCAGCCCTCTTCCCAAACTGGATGGGAGTACAAATCATAAATTTTTACTACAGTAGGAGAAGTTTATCAGCCTGTGCTCGTGCTCTGCCTCTGTTGTGACACAAGATTATGTGTTAGAATAAATACAGGAACTGTTGTTAACCCGGTCAAAGATAAGACATGATACGGTGTTTGCTAAATTGTAGCTCTAGAGTGCTTGGCCAGCAACTCTGGTGGGAAGCACCTTCCTGAAGTGATTGTATTCCCAGTAGTAGTTGCTGTCTAAATGTGAATTGCCACAGAGATTAAGAAAACTTGTATCCTGTTAGTTTAAAGAAAGGACATACTTGCAGCTTTTGTAATTACAGTTAAACTTAAATGCACTGATGGCAAATTCCTGAGCTGAAATGAGACCTGTATCTATGTGGATGCTAATTTCAAACTCTGCAGTGATATCAGTGGTGCAGAATTACCCCCTAAAATATCAGGGTGCACTTTGACTTGATAAGCTGAAAAGTTTTCCTCCTTCTCTTATATAAAACCAGTGCCACTTACTCAATAGAAACAATTTAAAATCTTTGGCCTCACAAAAAAAGTGGAGTTCACATGCAAAAGACAATTTCCACGGTGTTGTATTCTTGTGGTTGGTGGCACTTCTACTACCAAACAGTGAAGCTGAGCACTGGTGGGAGCTGCAGATGTGCAGCGTCTCCAGATGTGAGCCCCCGCACTATGTCAGTGGGACTTGTCCTCAGTACAGGGACAGCAGAATCTGGCTGTGGTTTAGAGAAATTATTGTGTATTTGGGAAGTCAAGGATAGATCCTCTAGTGATTTGTGTGTCGATGATGTCTTGTAATTGCAGTTAAAATTTTAAATTAGCCATTGAACGTAAGTCAAACAAAGCAGTAGGAATTGCTTTGAGTGGAATACTGCTGCCTCTACAGTATAGAATTAGAAGGAAAATATGTAGTCAGTTAAGCTTTGCTGCATGCGGAAATATGGCAAAGGAAGATTACATTACATTGTAGTCTTTTCTTCCAGGGGTTTTTTAATTCTCTGCGAACTGAGCTGACTGACTACCCCGACATAAGTATTATCAACATATGCCCAGGACCTGTACAGTCTAAGATTATAGAAAATGTCTTTACGGAGAATCTTGCAAAGGTAAGGACTTGGTTCTGTTGTGATAAATCCAACTTTTGCTGCAGGCCCAGTGGTCCTTTAGTGGCTTTCTTTTTCTTGTCATAGCAAAAGCCAACCTCATCTTCTTACTGAGAAATGCTTTGATTGATGCAGAACCCATGTATAGTTTTGTAATTCTTTGTGCTATCAAGTCTGTATTGAATGAAAATAGAGTTTGAGAATTGTTATGCCTTCTCTCTTCCAACACGTACAATCCAAGTCTAGTAAAACGTACTGCACAGCCACCCTGCTGCACTTTTGGGGGAAAGGCCAGGATTTTCTGGACACAATTCCGCATGCAGAATACTGTCCTTTCCGCACAGGTAGCGTTTTGTTTGCCCTAGTCACGCTGTCCCCTGTTTGGTTGACGCTGTTAGCAAAGCCACTGGAGTCAGCTGATGTGAGGCACGCATTCTTTTTCTGTCAGTGGTTGTTCAAGGAGAAAAAGCAAAACCTTCCAACTGCACAACTGCCCTTAATAAAGGCTGTCTAACAAAGTATCTGGCAAAAAATGCTACTATGATACATCGAAATGTAATCTGTCCTGAATTCAGTCAATGCAAAGCTCAGGATAACCTGCCAGTGTGTGTCTGTGTGGAATCTCCCGTTGTTGACTTGAGTTCTGAAAGGATTTTTGGCTTGCAAAACTTCATACTTCTGTGAAAGTAAAGATGTACTTTTTGAGCAATCTGGAAAGCTTGCAAAACAAATTCCTCAGATTTCAACAATGTGAAAGACCTGGGAGGAAGACCAGATCTAGCCCCGAATTGCTTTTTCTCTGGGAAAGAGAAGAACAGCTTGATTGAGCAGTCTGTTACTGCTGGAGTGAAATGCATATAAATTCACAGGGCTGGAGTTTACATTTACTAAGTGATACCCATGGACGGGATTTGAAGAAAGACATCCCTGCCACTGTTGCTTTTCTCGTTTGAGGTGACCACCCCCAGCGCAGAGCTGGCAGGAATATTTAAGTTAATGGGGAATGTGGCCTCATCTGCTAAATTAGTTACTGAGTAACTTGTGGCATACAATGGGGTAGGCAGCTGGGAACAGTACAGTTCCCATTTCTGAGCACCCTCAGCTTCAGAACGGGTGACCTGGTCCAACAGATCTATTTCATGATAAAGTAGAAGCCATGCTGAAGCCGGACAGAGGTTGGAGATCTGTGTTTGTTTTTTTAACCCAGAGCGAAGGCTGAAGGATTAGCAGAGCGAGGGATGGGTTCCCTGGCCCCAGTCTCTGCTGCACGGGTGGGTTATTCTACTGGTGCACAGCTCAGAAACAGGGAATGGAATGTCAGCCATGCAGAGCCTGGCCCTTTTCTCCCTCCACTGCTCACAAACAGAAATCCAGTTCTAATCCCTGCTCTGCCCTCCAGTCCATAGAGAACAGCGGCGATCAGTCCCACAAGATGCCAACTGACCGCTGTGTCCGGCTCACCCTGGTGAGCGTGGCCAATGACCTGAAGGAGGCCTGGATCAGCGACCACCCCTATCTGGCCGTTTGCTACCTCTGGCAGTACGCACCCACTTGGGCTTGGTGGCTGATGAACAGAATGGGCAAGAGGCGGATACAGAACTTTAAAAGTGGAGTGGTAAGTTTATTCCTCTCTCCTCTGCTTGTGTGGGGGTTTTTTTTGGTTTGTTTTTGGTTTTGTTTTTTTTTTTTTAACTCTGGCAGATTGTTTAGCTACGGGAATGTTGGGATTGCATTCTGGATCCATTTCTTTTCCTTTCTTTGCTTCCCTAGCAGCTGAGGCCAGGCCAGACTCCATAGCTGCGTGCCTGGTAGTCTAGAATTACTGCAGCGTGGCCACATCACAGAGCAGGGAAGTCAGTACAGCGTGTAGCGCCAGAGGTCTTGCTCTGATCTTCATGACACGGTCTGCAAGTTCAGATCTTGCCATTAAGGCGGAGCTGAGCTAGATGTCACTAGCATAAATTATTTAATGGAACTTGGAATTAAGACTTGAAAATCTCTCCCTTGGTTGTGTCTAGTTTTTGTGCCAGGCACGTACCCAGAGGTACGTTAAGCAATTCTGCTGTCGGTCAGGGTTCTTCACTCACATTCACATCCCTGCAGACCGATGTGCAGTGCCATGTTCTCTTCTTGCAGTACTGCTTGGGAGGTGGTATTTGTCTTACTATGTTTTTGTTAAACTTGGTGTAAAAAACCAACATGTCAACGTACTCCAAAAGCAGGAAATGTGAAAATAAGGGTGGCACGTGCAACTTAAAACGTCCTACTTCCATGCTTAAGTGCCCACTGTCACAAGCTGTTTTGAGCAAAGTAACTGTGTGGGTGAAAGACTTAGATCAGATGGGGGAAACACTGATTTAATGTGCTCTCACTGCAGGACGCTGATGCCTCTTACTCAAGAAAGAAGAAGTAAGGACAAACACGTACAAAATCCAGCTCTTCTCAGGCTAAAGCTGAAAAACTTTTTTCATAGTCTGTGACTGCAAACAAAAGCTTTTTTTTTTTTAATCTCTTGTACTTTTGTCATCATGTAACTTGGCAAATCTATCAAGCTGTGTATGCACTTGACTGAATAAAAATACCTTTCTAAACATACCTGTTTCATGTCAAACTTCCACAGGCTGAATTTTTAAGCAGCAGCAGCCAGGCAGCATTATTTTGGTTTTCTGCTGATGTGACATTGGCAAATACTTGGTGAGCAGGGTGAAAATTCTAAACCCACAGGCTTCTCTTTCTCTCACTTCCGTTCCTAATGGATCTTGAGCAAAAAAAAACCAAATCCACAGGTAGAAGCTTGTGATATAAAGAGTAAGGATCTATAGTGTGTTTGAAGTGTTGGAAAAAGGAGATTATATTTCATCTTTGCCATACAGGTGCTCTGAGAGTGAGATATGTATTTAGGGCCAAATCTCCAACCTTCTGGCACATTTAGAAGTGCTGAACAGCAACAGCCCTAAGGAACTTTTTAAAACGTTTACCATCCCATTGACACACTGTTTTAACCATTAGTTAAAAGCACCTCTGTGGCTGTAACTTGTCTGTACTTACAAGCTTGGTGACCTTCCTGCTGTTGGCAAAGGCCTCAGTAAGGTTTGGATTTACCTCGGGCCATATACTAGCCAGGTAACAAAACCTCTTTCTTCTTACAGCATTGAGTGATAATAAAACAGCCCCTTTCCAACCTTACTAAAGCAAAAGCCAACCCTCTTGGCTTTTGCTTTAGTAAGGTTGGAAAGGGGTTTTTAACATGACATTTAACAAAGCTGGAAACTACTCTCTAGAAAAAAAAAAAACCAAAACCCAAACAAAAAACAGCCTGATGAAATGCCAAGTGTCTTGTCTCCTGCTGCTCTGGTTGGTTTCACTTGCTAACCCACCAGTTCCTGTGCTGGGTTTGTACTAAAGAGGCAGCAGTGAGGCTGCGTGACAAAACGCAGCAACTCTCAATACAACACACCGGCAGATGCTGTTCACAGGATGCTTTAGCGTCCATCCGCTAATCCACAGCGGGCTTAGCCGTACTGCACACAGTAGAAAGCTCGCTCTCAGTTCACATAGGGGTTTCTTTGCTTTTTCTCGACCACAAAAGTGTGAGCCTTTGTGCTCAAAGCAAAGGTCACTCCTCTTGCTTGAGTTAAGGACAGTTGCTGCTAGACATGTAAACGCAGCCCCACCTTCATGGATGGTGCAATTGCCACTGCCAGCAGGAAAAAGAATAAGAGGTAAGGAGTGATGGTAGAGATGACAGGGACCAGGTGGTGAGGAAGTTCCTCCTTCAGAGAGGAAGTTGATGTTCAAGGAAAAGGCAGAAAGGAGACTCTTTCCAAAAAGGGGAGAAGCATTTGCCATTTGAAAACTTTGCCTCCCTAACACTTTGTTCCATTAAACTGATTCCTGTTGCTTTATGGTACATGAATGGGACAGAAGCAGTCTCCAGGACTTCATGGGTTTTTTTGTAAAGGCTTAAAAAAAGGGGGTGAAAATTCTTTAGTAAGCACTGACCATTTGTTAGAAAAGTACTTACTTTAAAACCAGTATTGCTAAAAAAGGGTTCTTCTCCAACGCTGTGCTGTCAGTGCCTTATGCTTACCTTTGTGTGATGAACCCGCGATCTGTAAAGCAGGAAGGTGTTGGTAAGAATTAAAAGCAAAGCTGCTGCGCGCAGCAGGTTGGAGAACAAGAGCAGCTCTCAGCGGTCACACTGGAAACGGGTGGGGGGCTTGGCCCAAGTTCAGTCCCCACCATTCAATCCAGCACTGGTATTCCATCTGTGATCCAAATAGCTTTATGTACTACACACTTATGAGAGCTGCGGGAAAGACCAGGCTCGAAGGTGCTCTAAATTCCTGATAAATCAGAGAAATGCTCCAAAAGAAACAAGACGCAGCTCGAGAGGACACAAAGAAAACACCACGCTTAACAGGGCACTCAGCTGTGCAGATTTGTGATCCAGAACGAGAGGCTGTAACTGGTGGTTCTGTCGAAAAAAAGAGAAAGAATCTAAAGAGGGTTTACAGAAAATCATAATGTGAATTGGGGTCAAACTGCAGCAAAACCCTGAATGTGTGAACTGGCTCAGTACATTAACAAGTGGGGGCTGTAGGACATGCTGCCTGCCACAGCAGGGACAGGATGTTCCGGCATTAGAGCCCCGCTCCCCATTCCCCTGCGCAAACAGGAATTCTGCACATAAACCAGTTCTGTTCCTCCATCTGGCACCACCCAGGATCTCTGCGGGAGCACCAGGGCCAGCCACCAGCAATGCTTTTCAAGGCGGCTGGGTACCAGATGGAGAGAACCAGAGGAAGGTGAGAGAAAAGGAGCACAGCTCTCTGCAGTTTTTTCTCAACTAGTTTATTCAGTTTACAGAAGATAAAGGATGAGGGCAGAAATGACAACCATCTTCAAATAGAAGACTACTGCTGGGGGAAAAAGGTAATTTAATTTTATGTGACCACACAGAAGACAAGTAGTAAGAGGCTTTACAATGAGGCAGGGAAGTTTCACTAGGTTTAGGAAAAACCCCAAACTTTCCAACTGCTGCAAGAACAGCAAAGAATTGGAGTGAACTCCTTGACAAGTTCATGATACTCCTGGTAGTGAAAGCTTGAAATCAGATTAAACGTTTGCCAGGAGTAGTTCCTTTCGAGAGGGAGCTGGAATTGGAGCCCTCTAAAAGCCCTTCCAGATCTGTTTCTGTGATTCTGTGCTTCCAGGTACAGTTCATGGCCAAGCAAGGTGATGTTAGGTTATGAGCAGTTTGATATTTACACTCCTGTGCACCAAACAACCACTTTCTAAAAGCTGCTTCCATTAATGTTCTGCGTGAATTTCATCCTGTACCTTAGAGTGTCACACCATGGAGTCTGGCCGTGTTTCCTTGCCGCTTCCGGATTCCACTACAAGGTCTGTGTATTTCTTTAAAATCAGTTATGGTCGCCCATCAGAAGAAACAGCTAATAGCCAAACGCACAGCACATAGTCCTGTGGCAAGTTGTACCTGATACAAAAAGGTCTTAAAGGTGAGGAGTAAAAGTAATAAACAGGCTCCAAATTATACAACACTGGGTGTCCTAAATCAGCACTAATTCAGTTACGGAGCAGATCTGATTTAAATGGATTCTACAGGGTAAAGACAGACAATTACCTACACCCTGCTCGGCATGCGCCAGCAGTAATGACACTGTAACTACACACTTCTGTGCTAATGACTGGTGGTAAGGAACAGGATAAACAAGCCATGGAGAGATGACCCAGACCTGTTTTCAAGGAGACCTGTAATATTGCAAACCAATTGCCAAATTCTGTTCTAACCTGTAGCAAGGTTAAAAAAACTAAAATAATAAAATTACTTCTGGCACAAGGAGTTGCATTTCCACCCCACCCCCCCACCATCAAGCTCTCACTGTATTTCTGGAAGACTGGTTAGTGATGTGGACATCAGTTGCAAACAACAATGTGTATGTGTACATATATAGAAAATACATGGATATTGGAAGAAGGAACTAAAAATTAATCCATTTGGACTTAAATTCCTTCTCTCCTCTAATTACGTATGTTGACTTTGATCAGTAGGTCACACAGGCTATTAATGTGTCAGAACACATGCTGTTTTCTATAAATGCTCTTTGTCCCCAAAACAAATACTTTGGTAAAAATCCTCCCTTCCGACTTTGCTATAGCATAGCTGGTAACTTACTACAACTAAGGAAGATCAGCTGAAGTCATATATTATAACAAATGCTAAAATTGAACTCAGTCCAATATAAAATGGCCAGAATAAAAAAAAACCCAACATATAAATAGTCATATGTACAGTTTAGTTACCAACTCTGTGGTTGACGGTACTACAATGAGCTGTAACCTGACTGTCAGTGCAAGTCACCTGTCCAACTATTAAAAAGAGAACAAAAATATTTAAAAAAAAAATAAATCAGAATGCACCAAAAATAGTTAATGATCAGAATTATGCTGCTCTTCTCTAAACGGGAGAAGAGAATTTCAGCACCTTCTGGCTCGTCAGCCACACAGGCAATGGTGTCTCACCATTGTGTTCCAGCAGCAAGAAAACAGTTCAAAACTTCCTGCCTGCCGAAGGGTCTGGCCAGCACCATTTCCGTGCAAATTGCGTATGCTGGCTTGGCACTGCCATCCAATGCCATTTCGAGAGTAAAATCTTACTTGTAGTGTATAAATGTAGCATGAGCATTTCATTCCCAACATGCAGATGGCAAATACAAAAGAATAATAATTAAGAAAAGTGCTACAGACATTCTAGAACAGAGGCAGATGCAGAACTTCAGACGAATACACAGGGTAGCCGAGAGGTGGGTCTGCAGCTTGCACCGTAAGGTTTCGCAGGAGAACTGGGTGTGCCTGGATGCTGTAGCGTTCCTCATCGTCATTTGTAGCATATAGCAGCTCCCAGGACAGATTTGCCCACTGACCTCGGACAGCTTCGTCATTCAGTTTTCCCACTTGTACTAACAATTCCTGAAGAGTGAGGACTCGCCCAGTGTAAATTCCCTTTAAGAACAAACAGATGAAAATGTTCAGTATGTTCTCCAAGTGTTTTTGTTACAAAATACTAAATCAAGCTTTGGGGCTACAGGCTATCAATATCGTCCCTTTACAAATGGCAAAGTCTATAAACCAGTCTCCTTAGTTCAATTCTTCCATCTAGGAAGATAATTGGGAAATACTGCTCCATCTGAAGAACAACACGCTGTGATTTTCAACAACAGTCATGTCAGCTCCTCTCAAACATAAACTTTGTTTGCACAGCCTTCATGTTTTGGAACACAAAAAGAAAAAAACAATTAAAAAGAAAAAAAAAACAGTGGAAAAGAAAAACAAACTTTGACTTTGCTTACTAGTAATATTTCTTCTTACCATGTTTGGGTCATGCCCCAGTGAAAAAAGGTATGGCTTTTCCTGAAGAACTGCTTGCTGCCACTCAAGATCTGATACCAGTCCAATGTACCAATCGTTTTCATATTCTTCCAGATAGTTAACCAGCTCTTTGAAGTTCTCAACCGGACCCAGGCTTGCTTTGTCAACCATAAGTTTAAAAGCATACCTGAAAGGTGCAGAAAACCATACAGTTAAGTAGTGCAGCAAAGGACAGGAGGAAGAAATTCTTCTTGGGCTACAGGAGGCAGAGAGGGAACAGCAAATGTTACCAAGCTCAACCAACTTTGTAAGATAACAGCTTGACAGCTGAGTCACTGGAAGTTGGCAGGGGTATGCTTTTAGCTCACCCAGATGGAAAACACTGATCTTAAACATCTTTTATTCACCTCAAACACCGTTACCGCTGCCCGGTAACAGCAAGTGCCAAACATCTAACTCCATCACAATTCTCTTAGATTAGGGGGACAATAAAAATGGGTTGGTTTTGCCCCAGTTACGACAGTGGATTTAAAGTGCTGGAGACAGCTGCTGCCGGGAAGGGAAGAAGGAAAGAAGGAAAGAATCTCTGGATTAGTCTTCACCACTGCGGGTTACAGGCAATATTTATGTAGGAAGAAGCTACAAATATATTTAAATGATATGGTTTTCACAGACTGATAGAATGGTTTGGGTTGGAAGGGACCTTAAAGCCCATCTAGTCCCAACCCCCCTGCCATGGGCAGGGACACCCTCCACTAGCCCAGGTTGCCCAAAGCCCCATCCAGCCTGGCCTTGAACACTGCCAGGGAGCCAGGGGCAGCCACAGCTTCTCTGGGCAACCTCTTCCAGTGCCTCACCACCCTCACTGTAAAGAATTTCTTCCTTATATCTCATCTAAATCTACCCTCTTTTAGTTTTAACATTAACTACTCTTAGAGAAGTGATACATACTTTCAAAGCATAGGACTCTACATAATTTTTATAATCTGAGGGAATATTTTTCTTTTACCTGAATGCTTTTAATGCAAGTTGGAATAGCTCTGGTTTGCCAGTTAGCCAGTCCAAACCAACAGACCAGGGAATACCACCAGTGTACGCTCTGAACACATGGCTTGGGGCAGGCACAGTGTTATCTAGTCCAAACAGACCAAAACAACATGACAATACTCCATGGATGTATAAGTCTTTCAAAGCTTTGTCTTTCATAAGGTCTTCAAGTAAATTGGAAGGCTTTTCTTTCAGATGAAAAAAGTCCAGTTGACTCAAAACAAAGTGGTACCATTCTTCTGGAAACCTCTGTCTCATTTCACTGACTTTGGAAGCAGGCACCGGGGCTGTTCTCCATTCTTCAGGGATGCTCAATAGCTCTGAGTAAGAGCAACTAAATTCAACCTGAGGTAAAACTTCTTGCTGTTTCCCTTTGTCTACAGCAGGAAGCCCAAGCACAACGGCCCTGTATAATTTCTCTTCTGGTGACATTTCTTGTGGAATGTCTTGGCTCTGTGTTTCTACAGATCCTGGAATAGACAGATGTACTTTTGGTGTAGTTCCCAGCTGCCCAGGTTCTTTTCTGTCTTTCATTCTGCCACTGGGTTCAAGATCAAAAATGTCACTGTCATCAGTCCAGTCCTCAATCGTATCGACACTAAAGCTATCTTCTTCCCTCAGAGGCTTGGATCTCTCTACTGCGCCACTACTCTGATTTTCTGAAAATAATCCTTTTTTGTTCTTGTCAGCATTGCCAGGGCTTTCCTGCATTTTTGATTTACTGTAACAATACTGGACTAGCATCCACACAAGCACTTTAATGAAATCATCTTTCAGGTTCTTTAAATTCTCATGAGAGTCAATTATGCCAGACAACACATTTCTGGCATCGGAATACAGCCGCACAGGTAGAACAGTACAAGGAGTCAAAATGTGTCCAAAATGGCGATTAGGAGAGAGAATCTTTGTGTGCTCCTGATTTTCAAAGGCCATTTCAAAAATTTCATCAACTCTGTGAGCTTCAGCAGCATGACAAGATGTTTCCTGCAATTCCAGTCCCTAAAGCATAAATGAAAACAATTTGGCTTTAGTCTTCACCAGTACGTATCCTTAAACGCTAGTAAGCTGCTTTCTTGCAACAAAATTGTTCTGAACAAATAAGGGTATGTTCCATTGTCAGTATTTCCACAACTGAACCTACAAATCTAACAAGAAGTAATAGTAATAGCAAAGCACTCACTACAATATTAGACACAGATCAATGTCTTAAAAAAATAAATCTTTGCCCCGTACAGATCTTCTTACTAGCCAGCTTATTGAAGATGCTCTGTCACGAGCGACATGATAAAAAATTTCATGTCTGATAAGCATGGCAGTTGGAAGACTAGTTAATATAGCAATAACTCTCATCTTAAAAAAATTGTGACATCAGGTAAATCAGTTATGTTCTTGAAATGTTATACAGCAAAATGTTTGCATGATTTCAAAACACGAATATGTCAGTCCTCAGCACGCAGTTACCTTAATGTTAACACCACAGTAAGTGAAGCCTTTTTCTAGCACCAGTATCCACATCAGTCTATCCTGAAAACGGCACAAGTAATGAGATCCAGGTAGAGAGAGACCTAGATAAGAAAAAGACAAAACAAAACCTATGGTATTACCGAGGCATTATATTGATGAAAACCTTTCTTACATGCCAACGGAGGAATTCAACTGCAAACATAAGATATTTCTCCATCAACAAAGTCAGTTAAAACTGGCTAATTAGTACCCTAGAATCTTAAAGGAAGAAGCTGCAAAGCTAGATCTTGAAATTGTAGTGCTGTCTTTGAAAAAGCTGTGGAAAACTGGGAAACCTAATCAGAACTGCAGAACTACAACATTCATACTGGACCAGGGTTAGCCAACCCCACCCTCAATTCCCTTTGTAGAGATGACTTTCATGATTCAAGATCATCTCTGGCTGCATTTCCAAGTGCGCAGTTCCCACTGGTGTCACCTGGGGATCCAAAATTCTTACGACTGACGAATACATTGAAGAATCATCACTGAGCACTTGAATATCTTAATGGCCCTATCTGCTGCGGAATACGAAGTTTATTTGTTATGAGAGAAGTACAAATCTAACTCAACAGGATTTGTTACCTGCACCACCAGTTCCTAAATGGACTTGTTTGTATTCCAAAACGATGAGAAAATATCCCTTAGGATGCAAAATCCAGAGTGTAAATGATTCTGCTCAAGTGTCAGCTTACCAATGACATAACATCACACCCATTTTACAGATACATAAATAGAAGCAGAGAGGCAAAGATCTGCATTTTCAAGAGCACCTGCTCATCTTTAAAGATCTGTGGCTCAGTATCACACACATTGAACACTAACAGTGGATACAGTGGAAATCATCTGTAGTCTTTCTGAAATACTTTCCTGTGTGAGGAGGGGGGAATAAATCTGATTCCACTGTCTTCAGTCTGACATCACCAAAAATACAGACACAGAAAATAAACTGGAATTTGAAAATCAAGTCCTGAACAACTTCAGATGACACATCAAAGTAATTGGTACTCAAAAATCGACTATCTGGCTCTCACCATGAAAATTAGATGAAACTTATGTCCAAAGAAAACGGTACTTTTCTCTCTTCTACCTATTTCAATAAAAAGAGCAATACCAAGCTTCCTAGCACTGGCAGTTATATTGTATTTCTTTTAAGTTATAGCCTACTGTCAACTTTCCAATACAATGGTGCTGTTCTTAAACATGACATTTGCTGCCAGCTTATGACCTGCTTCTGCTCTCACTCATGTCCAAGTGATCACTCACTTCCACAGAGAATTTTAGTTTTAGAATGTTGTAAGATGAAACCAACCATTAAGCTGTAGTTAAAATTTAAGTAACCTTTTCTATCCCACTGAGCTAATGAAGTGCATTTTCTTGCTAACATTTTGCAAAGATTTTAATTCTTTTCTTGCTAGATGTTAAAGCTACTAAACCTCCTTTACATAGAGAAAAGTATGGTTTTAAATTAAACTAGAGACACATAAAGCGGTACCTCTTCATTTTGAACTCATCTGAGACCACCACGTTTTTTCTTGCTTGAAGACATTCATTCACAGATTTTCCCATTAAAGAGGAGACTTTTTTCCCCTCAAGACTGGTGTTTTAAATTATTTAATCTGAGGCATACATACCACCAGTGTCATGATGGCAATGGGGAAATATTTAAAAAAAGAAAATACATATAGATATAAAAATAGATATAACAGATACCTATTATATAATAAAAATACATGTATCATATATAGAAAACATACATAGGCTGATGCAGTAGACAAACTGAATCTCCTTTAGAGGAAAAAAAGCTTCGTAGTTTTATTTTTAAAATACTAGTTTACACTAGTACTGTAAGTGCTGCAAATGTTGCCTAGTAAAGCACTTGCATATAGTCTCCTAAGCGTGATGAAGGTTAACTTCCACTGTCTTTAAATATTAGTTCATTTTTTCTAGTCATAATCCATTTTCCAAGAGGTTCATGCAAATATTTGCTTCCTGTCTAAGGGCAACGATCTTTTGATTATTAACAAAGACTGTTTCTCAAGAAAATGAGCTTGCAATTTTAACAGTTATTCTGTCTCCAGCTGGGAAAAAGACTTGACATTTCTTCACCTCCATTTCTGTAATTCTGTGGAACACCCATCACGATGCCTTTCACAGGTTTCGAGACCACAAGTGCTGTTACAACCCTACCCTGACTGCCTGCATGACATTAAGTCTTATCAACTGGTTCTGTTCTCAACTGTTTACCACTAGTTAGGCTACATGGTGTATTTTACAAACATTCAGTCCTTATCCATGTTCCTAATTAACACAGCCAAATTAGCAAAGTCATCTTTTGAATCCTGAGTAATGGCCTGATGCAGAGAAAGACACATACATACACAACCACAAAGAGCAGTCTGACACACCTCCTCCTCTCCACTCACTGTCAAGAGAACCCCTCAATTTACTGCCTCCAATTAGGTGGGATGAATGTGTACCATCCTTTTTTCTTCAGTATAAAAACATTAGGATTGATACTGTTTCATCACCATTTTGTTTGTCCTTATTTTAAAGATAACAAAGCAGAATTATTTTCTTACAAGAACAATTAGAGATGTACAAGAAGGATAAGAATAATCACTTTTTCCTCAATCGAACAATCTCTGAATATAAAATTTAAGTTACATTTCACAGCGTAGGTTAAATCAGATGCTACATTTCTCCTGTTCTCCAGCAAAATTACGTTTCCTAAAATATTTAGCTACATTCCTTCACAGTGTCACTTGTGTACCTACCTAGGCTACCGGCTGCTAGGGCTGACTGCAGAGCAACAGCCAGACTTGGAACCATCTGCTGGTAGTACACAGTATCGGAGCAAACACAGGCTGTAGCACCCACAGGTCCCGGCCAGCTTCGGATAGGCCTAGGAAACCCAATCAAAAACACCGGTAACGTGAAGAGTGGCAGCAAGGGAGAAGAAAGGAGTGCAGAGATGGCGACGAAGGTCAGCAGGATCGGGAAGAAAACAATGTTGAGCGTGATTAAGCTGGCGGTAGATTTACGGCGTTGTTTTTTCTCTGTCCACGATGTCAACAAAATAGCTATGGCAAACTGCAACTTTGAGACAAACTGAAGCAGTCGATCCCGTAGGATACCAACCTGCAAGATACATACAAGCACATTTATTCGTATTGTATTATAGTCAGCATTGCCAAAGCTGCTTTATCTACAATAATTTTAAGAAAAGGAAGTGTGATAATCATTGACTGGTATTAGAGTGTCTATCTTAGTACAGTTATTTAGCTTCTGTTTGCTAAATCCTGGACTCACTAATAGTGGAAGGCAAGGAAACAAAGACTTTAAGTGAGAACTATCTGCTTAAATTTACATTACAATTACCAGCAAGAGTCTGATTCCTGTATCAAGGCTCCTGTTCCACCAGAGGTCAGGATTAAACACCAACATTTGTGCTACTGACACAACCACTATGTCCAGTAGGGCATTTTCTGTATTCTGCCAGACCTAAAATAGAGGTATGTTAGACATACATTTTAAAAATGTATTTATTCATCTCTGCTTTCATGACCTGGAAATATTTCTTCCAAGTCACCTTATTACTTAAATCATGTAGGAGAGAATTTCTTAGGCTAACGTATTTAAAATTCAAATTACCATCCTAAATATTCTTGTGAATCCAATGCAAACAGACACAGAATGAAGATTTTGTAGCGAACGGTCTAGTGACAGGAATGCTATCATAGCAAACGGAGACACTGTAATCGAAATAAAAGAATCATTGATTTCCTTTCAAAAACATAATTAAAGTCTACAGAGGTAAGCAGTCTCATTGCTGAACAGAAATCTTGGTGTAAAAAGAGAACTCTTCTCTTCATTATTACAAACTCCTCTTTGTATTACGCTTCCAGGATACCAAACAGTGTATTTGCACTAATGGCCCAAGATAGCAACCATTTATGTCGAGGCTTAGTTGTTACTTGCTATTACTTTTTTGTTGTTTGTTTCCCCAAGAAAATGGAAATACTCAAATAAGTAAAAATAAACACGGGAATAGCACTCATCAATCCACTTCCCCAAACCGATGCTTCTTTATAAAATTAAGTAATTTTAGATCAAATTTTCGTTCCCCCAAAATAGATACATTTGTCCCTAACCTACCAGAAAGGAGACCGTTCCCTTTACTAGGGAGTTGTAAGAACCAAATATTTAGTCAGCTTGAAGACTCTCAACAAACTTTTTTTTCCTGAGTACCTTTTAAAAATTCTAAGAGCCATATTTTCAAAAGTGAGTACTGATGTTATAACTAAAATCCTTTAAAAGGCCTTGCTTTCTGAGCTGGACTTTTAAAAAGGTCAACTTTTTAGGTTTACTCCTAAAAAAAGAAATAAATAAAAATCACTAATCGCTTCCAAATATTCTGAACCAGTAATTTTGACCTCAATGCACAATTTAGAGAAACATCAACAAATATTTCCAGCTACTTGGTTTTTCTTAGCTCATTCATAGAATCTTGCACATACAGTAATTCTAGTGCTGTTTCAATCTCCCTCCAAGCATCATCTAACAAACAACAGACAGTGTGTATTCCTACCTAGTGTTAGTAAAATCCTCCTGACAACACCAACTTTCATTAGCCTTCTTTGCTTCTCCATGAGCACAGTCACAGTCCTGACATCCTTTGGATAAAAGGGGTTTCGGAAGACTCCAAACAAGTACACTCTCTGAATCTCTCTAAGAATCCACATAATTATAAGTAATATGATCAGAACGTAACTCGCTACAGCCTGAGGACTGGCTTTGGAAAATGATGAAAAGCCTGCAAATCGATGCAGCAGACTAGCTTCTATGAGAGCAAATGTCAACACAGTCAAATAAAAAATAAATTCCCTCCACCCAAATTGTATTCTAAGACCTCTGTGCATAGTTTTAGATTTGCTGGAGTCTAAATGGCTGATCATGGTGTGTTTGAAGGCAAAACCAATCTCACTTAGGTTAAGACTCAGTATGAACCCAAATCCAGTCATGAAGAGGATCACACCGAGAGTGCTGGGAATGAAATACGATGCTATTGCTGTTCCAGCAGAAATGAGAAACATTACTAATAACCTGTGAAGGAGAAAATAAAAAAGATTTGCTTGAAAAGAAAAAGGTTATAAACAATATTGATATATTTTACAATTATATAAACAACATTTACTTTGTGTTACTTGACATAGGTGAACCTCCTAGGCCAAACTCCAACAGTTGTTCCATTCCCCATAGAAAAAGTGCATCAAGTGGGGGCAGAATTCCCATTGCCCATAAGAACGGCAGAAAAAGAAATATGATGTGCAAAATCTGGTTTGTCTGTTCTAGAATGGCTGTGTTGACAGCAAACCTGGATAAAAGAAGAAATGCATTTGACTTCTGTGAAGAAAAAAGATAACTGATGTGTGGGAAGACTTTTTGTTTAACTACTACAGTAAATCCAGAAGTACAAACATTACATATTCAATCTACAAAACCTCAACCAGTATCTTTTAAAAGGAAAAATAAGCACATACATTTATGCTTGGGGCAGTAATACACTAATTATAACATCAGAACACAGGCTAATTTTTCATTCAAAAGATTCAAAGCCTTCAGATTACACAGATGAACCAAGTGATGCAAGTCACAACAGTATCAAAACAATTAGGATAATGTACTCAAGAAATACTCGTGCAAAAAGAAAGGTTCAAAGGCTCTAAGACCTCAATCATTTAACAACAACAACAAAAATGCTAAGCATTCTTTCAGAATTACAAAAGTGAAACTTTATGCAAGTCCAATACCTAAAATGTAAGCCTTAACACTAACTGGCACGTTGCCGGTACGCCAAAAGATAAACTCTCTTTAGGAATATAAAATGTTATTTTCTACATAAGAGCATTAAAATCTTCCTTTAAAAACACAAAAGATCAGCATTAGAAATCTACATAAATTATAAACCATACATAGTTAAGCAGCTAGCTAATTAAGTTAAAGGTAGACTGCTAAAATATTTGGTTTCTCTCTCCTTCTTACTAAAGAAGTTAGTAAGCTTCAGAAGAATTTTGTCAGGAATTTAAAGAACGTCTGAGTTTTCTCCTCAGGAAATTAGAAGAATTTGGGGTCCAAGACCACAAATATAATTTTCATATCATAACCGAAGAAGCAACTAGGGTAAACCATTAACAAAGACATCTTCAAGTGCAAAACTAGTAAAATCAAACATGCGCCTTTTTTTTTTTTTTTAATGCATTTGAAGTACCCCAACCATAAAATATGTACATGTGACAAAGTGATATATATATCACCTGACAGGGAGAAAGTAATCTAAAAGCATCTTGCTTTAAGAGATTCTACAAATACTTTAGCTAAGACACTCAGCTGAAAAGTGGAAATATAAAAGTCTCCTATTTGTAGACCGACACAGTTCTTTTGTATTAAAAAAGCATTTAAAAATCCAAGTTCAAAATCCATATAATAAAGATACAGCAACGTTCACATTTGCTTATCCACTCATTAAAACCTAATTTGTGGTCCTTTTTTGCCTGTAATTCATAACCCTCTGTAATCACTTTGTAGAGATTAAATTAGAAAATGTTCCAGGATGAAATCTAGTTATAAATCCAGTGCGCCTGAATTGTGCAGTGTTTAGATCTATGGTTCCAGATCAGGAACATGTTTTTTGAAAACATATCCTTTAAAAGGATGTTGATGCAAATGCTCTTGCACAAAAATACTGAAATTGACACTAGAAGATAATTTTAGCTGTCCCTTACGCAGCAACTGCTTTTCCTAATTTATGTGGAATGCTATAAAAATTTAACAATCACCTTTCACGCACAGTGTAAAGCATAAATTTTTACCGTACGCTCTTCTAGCTTCTTTCTTTGGAGTTCCTACAGGTGATTAGAATCTCAAAATAAATTTCCCTCAGAAGAATCACTTCATCTCTCTCATCAAAAATATAAAGAATAACCATTACTTTTATTAGCCAAATGCTGTATTAGGTTTACCTGTGTGCAAGATCCACTGCAATAAAGAGAAAAATATAGAAAGGTCTCATCAGAGCAGTGATTTCGTAAGTATCCAGTGCTTGGAAAGTAGCTGTTTCGGTAGCTGTATTTATGATTAATGAATACTCTCCTATACATATAGTCACCCAGCCAAATACAAAGATCGTAACAGTTCCTCCAATGTTGCTATACAGCAAGGTTATTCTGTTTGGCAGCAAATACCAAGTTCCCAGCCCACACAATACCCCTGCCAGAAGGGAATGAAATACAGTGTTGATTATATACTTCTTGCCAGGAATAATAAATTTTACTGTCTCTGAACCTACACAGCTGGAAAATTCAAACTCATCTTCATCTGTCAGGGTATTCTGAATTTGCATTCTTTCTACTCTCACTGTTTTCTGTTTTGCATATAGATTTGTCATCTGAAGAGTAAGTGCAGTAACAAACATCAGTCCTCCTGAAAGTGCCGCAGTATAATAGTCTTTCATAATGCCTAATTGGTACAAAAGTGTTCCTACTCCTCCCAAAACCCATGGCGTCAAGAAAAGAATAATCTGATTCACATATATGTAAGGAGGGGCACAATAGCCTAATTTAAACCGGGGACCTCCCAGCACAGTCTGTGGAAAGCGCTTCAAGAAGAACTCCTGTTTGTAATCATTCAGCAGAGGTACATCTGGACCCATTCTTATTATTCAGGAATGCTGGATGAATATCATTTTTCCTGTAAGAGAACAGAAAGAAAAAAACAGAAACATTACTGAATCTGGAACTCAGAACTTAACCGGGGAAATTCTTTTGTCCTATTTTCATTTACCATGTTGAAATTCTGACATGTTAGTGTTAGCAGACATCATCCTAAAGCACCCACAGAATCTGCTAGAATACAACTACTAAACAAACACCTAAAATGGAAAAAGACTATTTTAAAATAAAGAATATATCCATGATCTTAAGCTTTAGGTGACAAATAAAACATATAATCTGTTCTTAGGAGATGATAAAACCAACGCATCCCCACACCAGAACACCTTCCTAAAACTGATTTTTTTTCTCTGCTGCATCTTGCCACAGACCTCTAATTCCAATTAATTCTGTCAAGGATATCCATATACAAAGAAAAGAATTTGTGATTTCAGTGAATAGACACATAAGCGCAAGGATATAGTCACACCAAGGTCCCTCTAAAAATCAAAGCCTTATGAAATAAGCTAACTGTAAAAAAATTGTTTTCCACATCAGCATTTTTACTGCCCTCCTATACAGCCTCGTTGCAGAACAGGATCTCACTGTACTAAGTACTACACAAGACATAAAAAAAACCAGTTTGCTTTCTGCTACCTAAAACACATAAAATAAAAAAATAAACACAATACTTGTGAGTTGTAGCAGAATCGGCACATATTCTTCTGTATGTCAATGGAAAAAGCTGAAAAAGGAAAAGATACCTGTAAATATTTACAACAAATCATCAAATAGAAATCAGGTATGAATACTCATTTAGAGAGGATCAGACAATGTAGAAATAATGAATGCATGATGGTAACTATGATATTCAAATATAATTTTATGCTACTAGTCACGAAAGCAAAAATCCATGAATGACAGGTAGAAATACTCCAGCTAAGAAACAGGGTGAAAAAGCAGCACAGAAATGCAGTGCCAAAGCACTTCATTAATAATAATTCTAAAAAAGACAGGTTGGTGTGCAGTGGGAGATGTCAAAGTACTGAAATTCTGATTTTCTTCTCCTGAACCTGTATAATCTGATGAATGCCTATCTGCCACCATTGCTGGTATAGTAAAAATGAAACACTCAGCTGCCATGGAGTTTCCAAACTACTGCAATCTCTTCCTTCTACAATACCAAATGCTTTTAGATGCTTCCGAGAACAATTTACTCCTTACATTTAAACAGGTATCAGTCGCTTGGCTGTACACAGATACTGGTCATCGGGGACTAAGTTAGAAACAGTGCAAAGGAGAGAGATTAGAAGCCATTCATATGCATCATCATGATTGCAAATTTCAATTCAGGGTCCACTAGTGAAAATCAAGACCCCACAGGCTCTGTAACTACTCTCCATGTAGGCTGTGGAATTATTATTGTTCTTAAAGTAAAAATTCCAATTTGGAACAATTTGGACTTCTAATTTGGAATTTTTTTACACACAGAATACTGAAAACAGAGAGGGTTTTTTTGGTTATACTACTTCAAGTGATTGAAAGTTTCTTAAGGGAAGAAGGTGGCAGCAGACACTCTTAATGGAAAAGACACATGTTGACAATGGAGAGAGGAATTCAGTGCTGTCAGCTCAGGAATTTGAAAATATTACAGGGACACACCCAACCAAAAAAATTCCAAATGTAATTAAAAAAAAAAAAATCACAATTCAGTCAATCTTGTTTAGAAAAAGAAACATTGTTTAGAGGGCTACATAGGCATGGAACAAAGTTGCTGCAAAAGTTACAGGCAGTAGAAGATTTATACCAACTTAAATGATACCAGCTGGGTTTTAAAAGAAATGGAGAACCAAAAGGTGCATAGTTTTCCTTGAAAAACAGTTTTTGTGCAGCTGTGTTTTTCTGCTCTAAGATAGGCTACTTTTGTTGTATTCGTGTTTGTCAGTTTATATTGCTAACAAAATGTTAACAAAACATTCCTCTTACAGTTTCTGTGTAAACAATAGACATCTTTGTGTGAGACACAAAAATCTACGCACATAAACAATATCCTTCTACTTGGCTATACTCCAAAATGAGGCAGAAGATGATGTGGATTTATTTATAAATGAAAATCCCAAGACTTCAGCTCACAAACTACGGAAACCATACCCTCAACTATCCTCCCAGCTTCCAAATTGCCAGGTAGCACATTAGGGCTTCAAAGAGGCGCTCATGCGTGTCTCCTTATTTCTGTGCAAAGCCCTAGCAACAAGACTCCACACATAAGCGAGTGTTTACAGGACCTGGCTTCAATATACATTCCTAACAGACAGGCCTGGCCTGACTTTGACAACTTGCCTGGTTACCCAAACAATCCGAACCACAACAGTTTGTCATCACCAGCAGGGATCCACACAGCTTAGATACTATCATAACAAGGATGGTAACAGGACTTTAACACCATAAAGTCATTTAGCATGTGTCCCCCCACCCCAATATTCTCTCGGTGTCCTTATTACAAAAGGAACCAAAGCAAACCTTGCTCATTCAGGCAGAACCTCACAAGAGGGCATGAATTTTTGTCTAAATGAACATGATCCTTCAGGGCCACTGATGGTGGATCAGCTCAGTGCAGTTTGGGTTTATTTCAAGCAGATTACAGAAGAACACGTGTACACCTCTCATCCATCTAAGCTGCTGAACCACATAAGGCTTAAAAATACTTACCTCAGTGGTCTTCGAGGTCTTTTTGCATGAGGCTAAGTAATGGTTATAACCCACCTGCTCGCACAGGAGGGAGGAACGGCAGCGCCGGGGGCGCAGGGGACAGCCCCTGCCCAGGCAAATCCACACGCACCCCCCGCCCACCCCTGTGCCCAGCCACCTGCACCTCTCCTCCACGGTTAGGTTCAGCTGTGCTGCAGGCCAGCTTCCAAGGCAGGAGCCAGACGGCGCAGGCTGGGGCCCTTCTCCTCAGCAGCGCCGACACCCCCCAGTGAAGGGGACGCGGCTTTCAAACCAACACGCTCCATCCGGTTACGGGAAGAGCCCCTTGCGACCGGGCTGGGAGGGCCGCAGACAGACACACACCCCCCCGCCGCCTTCCCGAGACGCCCCGGCACCTCACCGGCCGGCTGCCCAGCACAGTTCCTACCAGGCCACCTCTCCCCCTCCCCGGTCTTCTGCAGGAACGGACCCAAAATAAAGCCTCTGTTTTCAACTCCGGAAGGGAAAGGGAGCTAGGGCACAGCCCCGGTGGGCAAACTCGCGGGGAGCAACGCCGTTCAGGCAGAGCCAGGAGGGATGGGCTGTCTCTGCACCGCCGCCTCCCCGCTTCGGGGAAGCCTTAGCCCCTCTGCCTGCTCCGGTGAAAGGCCCCGCGGCGCCCCAGCTGCTACTGCCGCCACCGCGGGGCGGGGGGGAGCGGGCAGGTGGGTGCTTGCACCCCTGTGGCGAACGGCCGGGGATAGGTAGCCGCGGTAAAGAGCCTCTACGAGGCGGGCACCTACCTCTGGCCCGGGCTCGGAGCAGGTCAGGGGCTTCGCGGGGCGGGGGGAGAAGGGGAACGGGGCTGAGCCTGCGGCAGGAGGAGGAGGTGGAGGAGGGAGGATGGCGGAGCGCATCTCCTCCCCTCCCCCCCCCACCCCAAGGCTGTCCTGAGGGAGTGTGAACGGCGCAGGTCGCATTCGGGCGCTCCTCCCCGCAGGCAGTGCTCCTCCGCAGCTGCCTGCGGACGGCGGGAAGGGAGAAGATGGAGGCGGTAGCTAACGGTGGCGAGAAGGCCCGGCCTCGCTGCCGCCGCGGCGGCCCCCTCCCCTCCGCACTCCATCCCCCTCTTCCCTTCCCTCGGTGACCGCCGCCGCCATTTTGCCCGCCTCAGGCAGCCGGTGGCGTCGGGACGCCGTGGGGGTCAGCGCTGCCTGTGGGAAATGGTTCCGGCCCGTGAGGTGGTGGTGGGGAGCTCCTCTGGGCGGTTTTGTGGCAGGGCCGGCACAAGAGCTGCGAGGGGCTGTTCGCCGTCCCGCTTCCCTGTGGCTCCCCGCCGCCCTGCCCGCCCGGTCTCCCTCAGCAGTACGGGTTTTTACAGCTGTGCTTTCTACACATAACTGTCTTACTCTGTTGTAAAATTAGGCGGGAGGCATCTCTGTAGCTGTGGCCCGCCAGCAGCTTCCCAAAGCGAAGAAGAAAAGAGAAGGGTGAAGAAAATCTCTCAGTCCGCAGAGCAGCTGTGGCAAGGCAGCACGGGCTACCTGTAGCCGCCATCGCCAGCCGTGAGCCGCCCTTGTGCCGCCCGGGTCTCCTCTGTTCTCCCCGGTCTGTGCCCCATTCCAGCAGCGCTGCCTTTCGAGGCTGGTCCCTCTTTAGCTGATGAATTCATCACCCAGACGGCTTTGGTTTCCTCAAGTTTCTCTCCATCTCTCTGAGAGCTGGTATGGAAAGGTTAGAAGCTGGTTTTTTTCATCATTTTTAAAAGTCGTTTTCATAATCTTCCCACATTAAAAGTGCAAACCCAACCAAATTAGTCTGTTTCTTTAATTACTATAACATAGAACATTCCATACACAACATTTTAGTATTATATTAAAACATTTAGCATAAATACTCAATTAAAATACTTCTAAAAGTTTCCTTAATCTTGAATGTTAATGATCTTTCTCAGTGTATAACTAATTCAAGAGGTCCTAGTCTCAGGTAAAGGCAAATGCATTCTCAGTTTTCTTTTAGGTTAAATAAACTTAAGCATTCACTGGCAAAATGAAATGTAAATCCAAATACTGCAATACTATTTAGAGCTTCAAATTACATTCATTAAACATTGACAATATTTAATAGTGAGCAGGCTTAATAGAATTTATATCTAATAATGCTAAAACTCGCTGTATTCATTAGAGCACCAGGGCATGCATATATCTACCTCAATACCTGTTATAACAATCACCATATAAATTCTTACAGTTACATCCATTTTGATCTGAATCCCTAATAAAATTTAAGGCACAGACATCAAATTAATCAATTTAATTCTTACCAGAAACATCAGAACCTTTTTGTAGATGTATTAATCTTTTATTTTTCAAAGCTGTTTGATTGGGGTATCTAGTGTAAAACCTTGGAAATGCTACCAAAGAAAAATGCTCATTTACCTTTACCGAGTTTCTTTTGAATGAAGTTCAGTGGCACAAATGATACTAGAGTCCAGCAAGCTGGAAGACAAGTATCTCAAACTGTCTGGGTTGTGGTTTTTTTTGAGGATCCTTGACTTAAGATTCACTCACCATGTCCTTCAAATAATATCTTTTGCAATCCTATTAAGTATTTATATGTCCTATAGATACTCCAAGGTAAATAGCATCTCTGTACAATTCACTAAAGGTCGACAGCAGGTATTCACTTCCTGGTTGACAAGTTTCATCCTGTCCCAGTTTACCAATTCAGTTACGATTTTGTGAAGATGAGGATTCTGTTCTGGAATACGTAAATCCTAAATAGCAATGGCAAGGGGGAAGCAGACATCAGCTTTGTTTCTTTGCAAGCTCTGCTGCTTGCATTTCAAATCTCAGAGATGGCTTCTTGCCTCTCCTCACTTCCTACGACCTCTCCCTTGCTCAGAAGAATAAACCAGACTTTCACTTAGTGCAAACTCTAAGCTGTTTACTGGAGAATGGACCATGCTGATTTATTTCTCTCAAGAGTTCTAAGAATCTTGGTCAGATAAAACCTGCTAACAGCGTAAACTGTCCTGGGGAAATTCTGCCAACCTCCAGCTGTCTTTTGCAGATTATCACATAACGCGTAGCTGCAAGCATGTGAACTATCCCACTGAAATTAATAGGGCTCCTCATCTGCTTAAAATTAAGATACACGTAAACTATTTGCAGACTTGGGACTTGGCTTTTGGCTTGCTTCTTTTTAATTTGTGAAAGGGCTATTAATCCCGACTCCCCAAATAATCATTTTGCATATTTCCATATTTTTAATGTTTACTTTGTTTAGACTGATGCAAATATTTTTCTTACTGACCTTTCTCCTCTTTAAAGATAAACTGAAAAAGTGATTTCTGTTTTGGAATGCATCTTTATATACAGCCCTAAGAGTAGGTGAAACATGCTTTATTGCATTTACTTACTATTAAGGAAGACAGAGCTTGTAGGAAATTTTTTTTTTAAAGAGAATCAGTAAAAAATCAAATCAGATCACAAAAGGTATTTATTCTTTTTTTCCTGGTGCCCAAAGTTAATTATTGGTATATTGAGATCTGTGAGCTGGCATTCCCAAACAGAAGATGTCAGAGTGAAATCTGACTCCCTGTTTTACTCAGTCTTTTTGTTCTCCATCCCAGAGCAGACCCATCTGCATTTATCTGTGCGGCTTCCTGGAAAGCCGTGTGTCTGGATGCACGTCATCCACGACTACATGTCTGTGGCTCCCTGAAAAGCAATGCCTTTCGACAATATGGCCTGAGGCTGGCAGGAAAATGTGACATACAAAGGAGCTTCCTTCTTTTTGGATGGCTTTATTCCTTTAAAAATAAACTTTACGAAAAGGTACCCCATTCCTACATGTGAAAGATACCTGTTTTCCTGAAAGCAAAAGCTTTTGATGACAGGTCTGAGCTACCATTAAGAGTTCAAGGATAACAGTCATCCATGTCATGAGTTTTATCAACTCCCATTCAGCTACACTTCCTGTATGGCTGCTAAGCACATGCTTCAAATCACTTCAGAATTGATACCTAGCTATTTATTATGACATTGAAGCCAAATAAAAGTATTTCTTATCAGTTTAGTGTTCTATGTAATATGGTTTGGATTTTATGAGAGCTGTATTCTTCCAATATTGCTGCCAGTGAAGGATAAAACAGTCTGAGTTTGCAGATTTCCTTTTAGTTTGTATAGGATGTTCTTAAAATCAGGACCTGTGAGCTGAATTCTTTTTGTTGTTTAACAAAGTGAAGTTTTCCTTTTTTTATCCTCTTTGCATTTAATGCTGAAAATGTCTTGATTTGGAAGCAATCTAATTAAATATTTTACGTTTTGGGAAAGACTCACTTGCCTTGGAAGTCTCTTTCAATTGCTGTGTTTTGAGAATCTATCACTGATCTGAGGAGAAAGGGACAGAGAAAGAATTACAAATTGCAAATTTGTGTACTACTAGAATCGTAAGTGACAGCCCAGGATTGACTATGGGATATTCAGTATCTTTAGTCTGACAGGGCGCAACAGTCCTGTGGCCATGCAGACTTCACAGTTGTCATTTATACCACAGGCCGTGGCCACACAGATGTTGTGGTTATAAATGGAGACAGATCGTGTGCAAGACGCTCCACTCCAGCAACACACAACCCTTTACTGCTGGAGATGGACAATTTGTAGCTGCTGTAGCAGTATTAAAGTTTGTATCTTCTACATGCAAGGCAGTGTATCCTATGTCCTTGAGCACCTCACTCACTTGAGAATGGTCATATTCACACATGTGAGGTGTTAAAGACTAGGTTCAGATCTCTACCATCAGGCATCCAACTTTGGAATAACTTAAAATATTCTTGACCCAAAAAATGAATTCAGAGATCTAAATGAGACATTTGGGCTTCGTGCAAGATTGGGAACAAAGCAAAGTTGGTGTTTCTGGAGGATAGTTCGGTGCTCACTAAGTGGGGAGCTGCTGACGTTAGCCGTTAGCAAACATTATTGCAGGAGCAGGTCTGAGCTGCTGTCTTAGTGTATCTGATTTGTGGTTGTGTGTAAAGTGCCTCCATCCACTTGGAACAGTGATGCCCCTGTCAGGGCCGGTACCTGCTTAAGAAGGACTAAAAGGCAGCTGTGGAGTGGCAGGAGCTGCCTTTTGTGCAGTAGGCTAGTGGCTGCCCACCCCAAGAGGAAGGAGGCCAAGGACTTTCTTAGCCTGAAAGAGACCAACTCACTGTGCCGCTCCATAAAAGATCTTCTAACCATGAAGCTACAGACAAGGCTGTGGAAGAGCCATTATGTGGCCAGGCTCTTCTCAATGGTGCCCAGTGACAGGACAAGGGGCAACGGGCACAAATCGGAACACAGGAAGTTCCATTTCAACATGAGGAAAAAACATTGACCGAGCACTGGAACAGGCTGCCCAGAGAGGTTGTGGAGTCTCCTTCTGTGGAGATGTTCAAAACCTGCCTGGACACAATCCTGTGCAACCTGCTCTAGGTGATTCTGCTTTAGCAGAGGGGTTGGACTGGATGATATCCAGAGGTCCCTTCCAACCGCAACTGTTCTGCGATTCTGGGATTATCTGCTCTTCTAGTAAAATCAGACTAGAGAGGGAGCCTGATCCTGTCATCTAAGGACAAGCATTTCCCTTGCATGCCTGATGTATTAATTAGTCCTAACCTGTTGCTTCTAATTATGTCTTCAAAAAAGCAGACCATCAATGGAAGATCTCAGTGTGCAGATTCTTACATGAAATTTCCACAATATTGAGGAGTTCAGCTACAGTGTCTTGGTATACACTGGAATCATCACTTGCTCCTACAGCATTACAGGCCATTAGGTCTGCTGATGACTGTCCGACTCGGAGAAAAGATTTACTGCCAGCCATGAAAATACTTCCCAGGAGCAGAGCTGGCCCTTCAGTGCTCTTTTGGGTGGCAGTGTTGAATAGTAAGCTTAGATGGTAGAGGAACATTTTGGGTGAACTGGTTGCTCTTGCGAAGAACTTGCAAGCATGCCTCTGTTTAGGCCTGTCCAGGTCTGTCCTAAGTAGTAAAACTATACATTTATATATACACAAATGGTAAAGTACTCTTCTGTGCGGGTGCTTAGCACACTGCAATACTGTTAATTAAGCTTTGTTAGTTTGATGTCCAGTTTTTCTGACATGGGTTTTGATCTAATCTCGCAGAATTCTAAAACTCTGCCCTTTTTCTTTGTATGTGCAAGTACATTTAAAAAGGATTTTCATAATTTCTTTGTGTCCAGCTTCTCTAATAAGGTTGGACAGATTCTCACAGTTTCTGTTGCTAATATGATTCCTGGCAAATAGAGCAGAAGGTTCAGGAGAACAAAAGAAATGATCTAATTTTAGTAATGGTGCAGACTGAGTCTGTCATTTTTCTCTCTTTTATCCTCCTACCCTTTCTGAATGTCAGAACCTCTCCCAGCACTGCCTCTTTTCAGTTTGAATTGAATTCTTGTTCTTCGTCAAGGACTGGGCATGAGGAGTTTTTAGACACTTCTCTGAACAGAAGATGTAGTATCTGAGAGGCTTATGAGTGAATTCTGACTTGTCACAGGTAATTTGCTAAGAACGAACCTCTTCCAGCAGAGCTGATTTTGCAAATTAGAAAACCTTATATATGAAATTTCACTTAATATGCATGTCATATTTCTATTATCCATTTTAAATCTTAAATTGAAGTTGGAGTCTGCTACAATATCAAGACAATAAAGGAATTTAGTTTCTGAAAGACAAAGAGAGTCACATTTTGTGTAGTAGGTCTGCTCAGCTTGGAAGGTGCTCAGACCACTATTCAGTGAAGTTCTTTGGCCTGTGCGTAATTGAAGTATGAGAATTTCTATAGAAGGTTTAACATAAAATGTATTCTTTCAAAGGCAATGGAAATACTAATGTGTTTTAAATTAAATATCTGCTTACAAACTTTGCTAGTTTTGGATCTGGGGGGATTATTCTAGTGAACAACAATTATTCTTGTCTTTCTCGACCTTTATTCTTGTGCTCCTGTTTTGGATGTGAGAAATAAACAGGCTGTATTTGCAATTTGGAGGATGGCAATTATAACCATCTGATGTGCAGAACTGGACAAGACAGCACAGAGTAAAGAATAACATGGTTTGAAGTGAAAATTATTTGAGCAGTAACAAAATGCGGAGGATGTCCTTTCTCAGAAAATAATCTATTGAGTGTACAACAAGTACACCACCAGTATGGTTAGAAATAAATTATAGTTCAACATTTAGAGACATTATATATTACAAAATGAAAAATAAAGCCAGCCTAAAGATTAATTTTGTTCCCAAACAGGTCTATTTAAACAACCATGTCAAACTTCATTAAAAATGTGCAATCATTTTTCAAAATAAGTCCTTCCTTAGTACCTAGCTCCAGTGTGTTTCATTTCATGTCATCTCTATAGAAGGGGGCAGGCAGGCATTGCAATTAAATCTATAAAACCATATTCATGTTAAAATAACTTCCTGCGATTGATGTAACAGACCACACTATTAGGCCTAAAACTGAGCTTTGGAATACACTTCATATGCTTTAGAATAGTGTTTTCATCTGCAGACACTCCGTAAATAATTAGGCAGACCTCCTCCCCTAACTTACCTGACAGACTTAAAAACTAGGCTGAATGATTTTGAGATGGGAGGAGTATTGCTTCTCAGCTTTGTGTCTTTAGGAATTATATTTACATTGCTTTCTCTGAAATCATTAGGCCTGAAAAAAATGAAAGCTTAAATGTATTCCAGGAAGTGGAGCTTAAAAAAGCCCTCTGCCAAATAGGCAAGGTTTGCAATGAAATGTCTCTTATCTCCACCAAGCAGCTCATCGTTTCACCAGGAAATGGAAGGGAAGGACCATTCTCTCTCCATTCCTGTTTTCCATGCACAAAGAGGTTTGCATGGTTCCACCCTGCTGCTCAGCGTTCAGGACAATGTCTGGTAGCAGCCTGAGTGGTGGTGGGGAATGGCTGCACAGCCATGTGGCTGTCCCCCATGGCACAGTCCTCGGTGCCTGTTGCACCATGCAGCATTAACACAATTCAACTGCTCCTTTCTTCCTCTCCCTCTCCTGCCAGAGTAAATACTCAGTCTTGCTTATCCCTCATCTCTTTCTGCTCTGGTGCCTGGCTGTTACACCCATTCCACCTACAGTCATGGAATAGCACAATGTTTCTGTTTAAATCAATGTTCATGAAATGCTTCTTGTCCAGGGGCTGGGTGGAAGACTAGAAATGGACAGGACGATCTGGGGGTCACTGACAGTTTTCCCCAGAAGAAGGTCAGCTCTCCCAGGCTTCTCTGTTGGGTGCACTGTAACCACCTTCATAGTTCTTTCCTATATCTGGCACATGTTTGTCACAGGATGACGTTCTGGCCCGGCTAAGGCATCTGTACCCATTTTGGTGCAGCAGAGCCTGCCGCACAGGCTCAGTCATCATTTCAGCCAGCCGTCCCATTGCTATCACATGCAGCTCTTATCAGGGTGCTAATAGTGTGGCTAACGATGTCTCTGCTCTTGAGGCACATTAAGGAATCTGGCATTTAGCCCACTGCTAGAGCTCAGATTCTGCAACAATAATGTTTACGTTGGCAGGCCTTCGAACAGAAACTCACATTCACTCCAGCTGGCTGGTGTGATTCTAGCAATTAATTCAGCTTTTCCAGTGGCAAGAGTTTGTTGATACAGCTTGTTGCTCTTCCTGTTGCAAAACACATCAATAACTTGGAAAAAAACCTGGCTAGACAGTCACAGAATCGCAGAAGCGTTGAGGTTGGAAGGGACCTTTGGAAGTCATCTAGTCCAAGCCCTGCTCAGAGCAGGATGAGTGACAGCAGGTTGCTCAGGGCTGCGTCTAGTTGGGTTTGCAGTATCTTCAAGGATGGAGACTCGACAACCTCTGTGGGCACCCTGTTTCAGTGTTTGACCTCCCAGTAAAAACATTTTATGTTTAAGTGGCATTTCCTGTATTTCAATGTGTGTCCATTGCCCCTTGTCCTCTCACTGGGCACCACCGAGAACAATCTTGCTCTATCTTCTTACTCGTTCACATCAGGTGTTTATATACATGGATAAGATGCTCCTGAGCTTCTTCAGGCTAAACAGCCCAGCTCCTTCAACCTCTCCTTGTATGTCAGATTCTCCAGTCCCTTAACCATCATCGTGGCTCTTTTCTGGACTCATTCCAGTATGTCCATGTCTCTTGTACTGGAGAGCCCAGGGCTGGACTCAGCGCTGCAGATGTGGCCTCACCAGTGCTGAAGAGAGAAGGATCACCTCCCTTGACTTGCTGGAGATGCTTTTCTTAAAGCAGTCCTGGAGTCTGTCGGTCAAGGTCACCTTGCTGGCTCATGGTCAGCTTGTTGTCCACCAGAACCCCCAGGGCCTTTCCTGCAAAGCTAGCTGCTTTCCAACCAGTTGGCCTCAGCCTGGACTGGTACTTGGGGTTATTCATCTCTGGGTGTAAGACTTTGCAAATGTCTTTGTTGAACTTCATGAGATTCCTGTTTGCCAAAGTCTTTGTAAAGAACCATTTGGGAAAGAGCTGGAGGGATGGATATTTAAGTGTCTCAGGTTCCTGCAAAATCCACATATAGTTAGTTATCAGATTTTTTAACTCATGAGCCTCACATCTGTAAGAACAAGTCATCAGCCTGAGCTTTGTAGGCTGTCACAAATCTGAAGAGGAGAAAAACAATCCATACAATGATTAGCTTTCTAAGTTTATACGGAAAGAGGAACTGCAGGTATTTAATTCTCCGTGTTGTAATCTGAGTCCTAAAATTTTGTATTTATAGCATTTCTGTTTTAATGACAGGAATTATGCCCAAAAAGAAATGTGTGTAAATGGAATCCTCTTGGATATGAATAAACCACTTATTTTCCATATATTTATGTAACTGAAATTCATAGTTTCCTCTGTATACTATGTTTTTTCTGTAAGGTTGTTCTTTCCAAAAACAAGGCCTCCCTGCCTCTGCCCTCAGCTCACCTATGGTGAAGAAGTAGAGTGTCCGTGTTGTTTCCTGGGTATACAAAATACAGCGAAATGCTGGCTGTGAAATGTCACCGACTGGAATCGCCATCAGATTGCCAAATCTCCTGAATATGTAGCATTTTTTCTTTGCCTTTATCACGTTGCCTGTTAGTTTTGGGGGTAGAAGGGACCTAGAGCCTCATGGAGCAGTCTGATAGAGCTCCTGGTTCCTTTACTTTTGCCATTCACATTGGGCAGTCATCAATCCACCACATGGATTTACACCCAGCTGTGAAGATTTGTTACTTTGGGCCCTTCTCTACCTCGAATCCAGACTTTCCGGTCTATAATGGATGGCTCAGACAGTGCATTAAGGACATGAGGAGCATAATCCTGGTTTCTGGGGAGTCAATAATGAATATGCCTGTGTGTTGGAGGAAGCCTCTTTTTTCAACCCATTTGGAGGTCAGGAGTACCCAAGCCTGTTCTTTTATCCACACCAAAAAATTGAAGCTCATTCAAAATCCTCTAGCCACCTTTCTTTACCCAAACCCACTGAGTAATTTTTAACAGATAAACAGAGTTTACTTACTTTAAAATTCTATTTATTTGTTTTGAAATCTCTATGCTTTCCTTCACTTATGTTACAAATTTAGCAATAACTCCAAAAATTAGATTTGTCAATTTGTGCAACCAGAACAACCACATTATAAAGTGGATATAGCTAAGAAAGGAAGTAGAAATGTTGCTAAAATTCATTTAGGGTATTTACAATTAATCTGCTCACTCCTGACTTCACTGTTGGAGCAGGTCAGGATGAAGGGTCTTTATGGTATGGTAGGATGAATCTCTTTGGGTTCATGGAGATATTAACCCCTCAGCTCCATTCCGTACACGGCTGGATGTAGCCCAGTGCCTTTCCTGGGGCTGCCTTGCTGTCTGCGTGCCCTGCAAATACAGCGCCCCGCACCTCTCTGCTGGGATGCTTCGATTGTCAGGGTGGAAGAATGGGCTTGTGTTTAAGTTACTGGACTGAGATGCTTCCAGGCTAAAAAAGTGAAAAATTGTTTCTTTAAATCAATGTGGTTTCACCTGACCTTCGGTAAATCTGCTAACTTCAGCTTTCCCCCTGCAAATTAGGTACTGTCAGGCTAAGTTGGTTGGAAACCAGGTGGCAGGAGGGAAAACATAATTATTTAAAAAAACCCAAAACAAACCCTGTTTCATAGACAGAGCTCATCTCTTCTAAGTAGGTCAGAGTTGTTACAGAAAACAGCGGTAGTCATACTAACGATAGGGTCTGGTTTAATAGTTCCTGTTAACATTTAAGACTTTTAAAATTTCCATTTTGAAGTCAGATGATTCATGATAATACTTCTGTGGTTAACGCTGACCCAGCATCTCAGCAGCAGCACTGGGAAGCTGTGGTCAACGGTGAATCCAGGTCCTCAAGTCTCTGAAGGAAGGACCCATGAACGGGTCCCTGGGATTAAGGAGGAAGCAGAGGTTTTAATGAAGCAGTCTCCATTCTTCAGAGGGGTAAAGAGAGGTAAGGGAAGCTCCTGTTGCTTATGCGATTATTGCTAATTACTGTAATTGAACATCCTCATGACAGGAATATTTGGTGCCTGAGGTAAAGCTTGTTTGCTCGTCCTTTTTTTTTTTGTCTCGTGGTGCCCTCTCGAGGTAGGAGAGCAGTCCATTTTATTCACTATTTTATGGCAGCTGGAGCACAAACTGGAAACACAGACCTGGGCGAAGAAGCTGAGAAATTGCTGTTTACTTTGAAAAACAAATTAAATTTGCTGTAACTCCATGCTAAGTCAGTGGGGTTTTTTCGGATTCCCATTTAAAGCAGCACACCAATCTCTTTGCCTCCAGCTTTTCCAAGAGATCAAGCACTACAAAGGACAGGTAAAGCATGGGGGATGCTTCTTCGCAGTGCCCTGAGGCCACAAAGGTGCATTTCCACCGAGCTGGAGCCAGTGGATCATTGCAAGGTTAGAGCCTGTCTGCTTCCACACAGGAAGGGAACGTGTTTCCCACAACATGCTCTTGTGCCCTTGAAGTTTAGCACAAACTGCATCAGGAAATGATGACGTGTTTGGAAACTCAAGTGGATTAGGAAACCTTAGGAAGGCCAACCTTTGGGTTCAAGTCAAATAGAGGGTATTGTGCTTTTGGGGAAGGTCTGTGAGTGAGGTGCCTGCCCTCCTGGCTGGGGGGAAGCCGAACACCTTGGATGTGATCACCACCTTACTGTGAAGGACTGCAAGCTGTAGGTTTCTCTTTAAAAGTGACTATTAGATGCTTAGTCTTGAAATATCTCATGCCAGGTGACAGCAGACTGTCCTTCCAAAAATGCCTCATCTTAAATCCAACAGGGAGCAAGGACTGGCAATACGGTGGGTCCTCAGGAGTCAATTAATTAATCACTTTTGTTTTGGACTAGGATAAGGCTGATGCCGAGTTTTTGTGGCAAAGACAGTCTGTCTGAGATGTGCACGCTATGGCTGCACACTGATTTATTAGTAGTCTCCCTTACTGCTGAGTAGGATATATTTAACCTCACTGAGCAGCCTCTGATACTACCTTTTCACAGGATCCTACCAAATCATTCCAGGCTGTTTCTATCTGATCCCATTCAACGCTGGTACGAAGGTTTCAGGAGATTAGACACGGGAGGCAATTGCTGCTGTATTTTGCCAAAGCCTGAGTCCTTTCAGACCCCATGCCCCTTCCAGGTGCCCTAACAGCAACAGTCGCTCTGAAGCCTGCTATGTCCATTTGACCAAAACCTCTGTTTCTTTGTTTCCACTGTACCCTCAGATGAGATGAGCACAGAGTGCTTGATCTGAACTTACGTTCAGACCTGGGAGCAAGCAGAGGCTGTGGCACCCCGTGGAGGTATTTCAGGC
The DNA here is from genome assembly GCA_013400195.1 of Aramus guarauna. Taxonomy (NCBI): domain Eukaryota; kingdom Metazoa; phylum Chordata; class Aves; order Gruiformes; family Aramidae; genus Aramus; species Aramus guarauna. Next base: position 396,607 of record VXBL01009098.1, on the reverse strand, counting down.
AGGACCTGTGCATCCAGGAGGTCCACCAACATGGTGGGCTGATGAATGTGACTCTACTTGGTTGTCTTAGCAAGCGGTGTGACACCTTTTCTCCTCCTGCTAGCATGGCAGCTGGGATTTTCTGAGACACCTGAACCAGGAGGCACCTGGGGAGCAAGATTTTCTCAATGAAGGGTTTTTTGCTCTGATCTTCCTCTGCTGCTATAATAGACTGTGCACTTCACGAACTACAGCCCCTCCTCCATCCCATCTTTTATGTGCCACTCAGTTTTGGAGTTCAGAAGGCTTTTCATGTGTTGATTTTGTGCCCATATTGGATAAATTTTAAATTTTATTATTTTTTTTTTAAATGCCTCTGGTTCTCACAGATAACTTTTGATGGGGACAGTTGGAAATAAATGTAAACAAATGCTGAACAACATGCTGAATCTGAAGGCATAAATCCCCTCCACAGAGCTGTAAATTGAAGACTCAAAGCTCCTGTTGTGTTGAAAAGAGGGACTCTTGGGCCCAACAAGGGGTAAGATGTTAATAAAACCTTTGTTCGCTGTTACAATAGGAAACAGTTAAGTGTGGTTTGGGGTTTCTGCCAGGTTAACTCTGACTTATTCCCATTGTCAGAAGTACTGCTAAGAAACCCCTTAACATGTTATTAAAGATAAAGAATGAAAAACAGTTAATACTTTTCATTTTCAATGCCGTATTTAAAGCGAAAGCTTTCATTTTGAAAACGTCCTTTATTTCATTTCCCTGTTGCTAGACTAGAGGCTTTAAAGACAATTCATATTTTATGTGACATTAACTTTCTTTTTGTGGGCAAAAAACAAAGTTAGCTTAAATGCTCTGAAACTGGCACTGTCTTTAATGTTACTGGAGTCTTATTCTCTTCAAGATAAAAGTGCAGGTGTTCTCAGTCCCCTCGAACACATGCTAACCTGGCTTATTTGATTGTTTCTTTCCCTGTGGTCTGTCGGGCTCTGCCCATCCATGGTCTCTCGGCCTGTTCTTGTCAGCTCCTTGGGGCAGGAACCTTGTGCAGCGCATTCAGATCCAGGACCAGACAGAATTGCTATGATAATGTGAATAATAACAACAAAAAGTCATGGAAAAATAAGACAACATTCAATCAGCATTTCAACTTCTTATTTCTTCAGTGAAGAAAGGCAAAAGAGAGCTACTGTCTACAGCCCTGCCTTTCATTTGCAACTGTGCTGTTAGGGAAACAGAGGCGGCTCAATCCATGGTTTTGGAAACCCTTTGGATGAGTATTAGGTCGTAGGAGGTGTTGTTTTAGGTGCATCTCCATGAGAAGCTGATAGTGGTATGATGACGGGTAGTGTTATCTTGACAACTAGGGAAGAAAAGAAGGAGAGAGCTGGCAGGTGTACCTGGGTCCTCTCTGGTCAGATCAGCATGTCTTGAGCATGGGAGCCTCAGGGGTCTAGCAGTGTCGTGTTTAAAAGCAGGTTGGCAGAATATAGGTGGTGATAGTCACATTTCTTCCAGCCTTCGTACCCTCTTCTGCTCTCCTTTGTGCCACCTACACATCTAAGGAAAGGTGGCATCTTTATTCTGGTAGAATTAACTAATCAAAATACACTGTTGGTGATTTCAATTATAAATGTTTCCTCCCATTCTTACAATGTTTCCACTTGTTTTCTTGGCAGGACCTTGAGGATCTCTCCTGAGAATTCCTTTCACATAGATATGCACAAAATGAATAGTTTATCTCCAGCTCCTGCTGACTTTCATGAATAATTTGATGTAAAAAGCTAAGTTGGACTTCTTCTGTCTCGGATAACTTGGGAGTACCAGCTTCTAATATTCCAGCCACAGACTGAAACAGACTTTCTAGTTTTAGAAGCCAAGGTGGTCTCTCTGGCTTCGACTCACCTCCAACCTTTTCTGGAAATTTCCACTACCTTACTCTTCCCTCCTTTAGCTACCTGGCTGCTTCAGGCTCCCCCAAAACTGGGAGAGTCTCTGGGGCTTCCAGCTGACAGAACTGCTCTTCTGAATGAAAACTATTTATTTAAACAAAGATTTGGTGGGACACATGATGGTGATTTTTACTGTTTCTTGTTCACCTGCCCAGGTATATGCCAGAAAATACCTTATTATTTTTTTTTTAAATGCAGCTTGTTTTATGAGGTGTTTTCATCTGCCCAGTCTCATTGAAGGCAAACAGAATCGCTTCTCTGAGTAATGACACACATGTGCCTAAATGATTGCAAGAGACTGAAAGGAGTTGGGAGGAGAAATAATAGCGCTACTTCATCTCGCACAGAGCAGCGCCAACAAAATAATGAAGCTGTATGAATAAAGAACCAACATAATAATCAAGGTCTAACCATTTTTTGAAAATTAGCACTTCTTCCATAACAGTAACGGCTGCTGGGAAAATGGTACAAAATATTAACCGTCAGGTTACGCACACCTTAATCAACATGTGCTGAATCCCACTGATGCGTCCTCAAACCTGTCACTTAAGTACTTGTTAAGGCCAATTAAATAAACAAAATTTTAAAGCCTAATAGCATAAACCACATAAATAACATAAAAGAGCCATAATGGTTGAATGGGTGGGCGTTTAGTCCTTCTTGATTTAAAACAGTGAAGTGAAAAATGTTGGAGCCCTTGAAGGTGATTTTGAAGACGAGGAAGTGACTGTGCTACACAAACAGCAATCAGAGACAATTAAGAGAACTGGGACAAGTGCCTCATTCTCTCCGCAGACTGCATGGGAAATTGCGCTTTACATTTCAGTCTCGTTGCATTTCAAATAAGGCCCCCAGCTATGTCATTTTTCAAGTCCAACTCGAATCAAAAGATACTGCTTAAAATCTTCCTATTACTCCAGAAGTGAAAGGAATGATTGTCTATGCTGATGAGCCTGGAAGATTGTCTTGGAAAGAATTTGACAGTTTTGTCTCCCAGTCCCATTATAATGTTATTACTGCCCCTGAAGAAGACTGATAGAGCCTGAATACCGGCATAAGTACAGGGGTAGTTTAGGATGGCTCTCTGCTGCTGCAGATTTCATGTTGTTTCTCTGCACAGTAGAGAAACTGTGTGCTATGCTGTGCACGTGTTTTCTTTTAAAGCTTAATCTGATGAAGAATCTTAGTGAGACCATATAGTAAACAAAAGAGCAGAAAATACAAGCAAGCTGAAAAAAAAACCCCATAAAAAATGGGAAGAATGAAAATAGGGAAATTTGGAAATAATTATCCATATGTAATTATAACCCTATCCCTATGCAGAATGTACAGCCCATCAGTGGTGCTTTTTCAAGACCTTTCTGGTAAGCATGAAAAGGTTTCAGTACACAATTCAGAAATTTCCAGACATGCTGAAGTGGAATCACTTTTGTAGCCTTCTTCGCAAAGACAGGAGTACATTGAGCTTTCAGAGCTCTTGTAGCTGCTTTGGTTTGTCATAATATGCTATGGTGCCCAGAAACAAGCACATTAGTTTTTAAATGTGCTTAAAAACGGACTTAAGCGAGTAAGTTTCCCCTAGTACAAATGCTTGTCTGCATTTGTGTTTATCCTGTTAGTTGTGAATAAGAAGTAATTGGGAAGTAAGATGAACATACTGAGTGAAGTTACTAGGATATCAGTGCTTTTTTATGTGATGCATATGCAAGACAGACTGTTTACTTAAAAAAAGCAAACAACCAAAACAGAACACAGGGGCTGGAGGAGGGGTTGAGAGCAGGGTTGTGCCATCTCGGGCGCAGTGCTTAGCTCAAGCTCTGTTTCCACCTTGCTGCAGCCTGGGAGAGCCCGAACCCTGAGGATGCCCTGGCCCAGGTGCCACTTGCTTCCCCCGACTCCATGCCCAGCCGCTGCTGTTGCCCCGGCACATGCTGGTGTGTCGAGGGATGCGGGGGGACCCTGCGCTTCGGCTGACTGCCTGTGCGGTGCCCGATAAACCTTCCTTTAACCAGCTCTGACTTCTCTGCTCACCGTCATGAAAACTGTAAGGTGGAGCGGCTGTGTTGTATATGTAGAAGTGATGCGAGCTTTGCCTTACAGCAATTTTCTCAAGGAAGTATCAATGTCAATCTCATCTTACTGTTTTCTTTGTGTAAGGCACTTTTTTTCTTTTAAATATTTTTTTTTTAAATGAAAGAGGCTCTAAATGTAAATGTTCAATTACAATGATAATTAATAGAAAGTTAGTATAAGATCTCTCTGCTCAGATTCAATCAACTCTGCATAAACCAGGTCATCTTAGAAAACAAGAACCTAATTCAATTATTTCCAGATTAAAGATTTAAACTTTTACTTTTCACTATATAACACTTGACTGACATAAATTATGGTTACAATGACAACTTGGTACTTGCTCTCCTCAATCCAGTATATAAGATATCCAGATCTCTGAAAAAACACCCCAATGCCTTGTTGATTTGTGAGGGCTGCAGAGCAAATATGCCCACTGAAATTAAGAGGAATCTGTGAAGGAAACAGGCAGCTTCTGAGCCAGGGATTGTAGAAGTCATTGACAAATCCTGATGACCCCAACAAAGAAGCCTTTCCCAGTGTGGTGGCAAAAAGCAAGTCCAGCTAGATCATTCAGATATGATACTACACAAAAGAAAGAAAAATACTGAAAAACTACATCCACTGCTTTCAGAACCTTACCCAGAGTCATGATGGATAATGCCTCTAGCAGAAATCTCATCCTTTTCAGTGGGATGTCCTTGGAGCTCGGTACTACTTAACTGATGATGGCAAGGTTGGGTCCTAACCTGCTTGTTTTAAAAAAGGTTTAGCAAAAATATATTTAGGGGCTAATTCCGCTCACAGCAAAACCAGTGGGAGTTCTGTGACTTAGTTTCTGTATTTTACAATGTAACTTTTCTTATGTTTTCATGTACCTCAACTATGTAACTCCCGAATAGAAGGAACACATTTATGTATGTACAAATGATGTATATAAAAATGCAAAGTTTATTATTTTATATTCACTAGTAACTCTGTATTAATATCTCTGTCTTTTTCTGAAACAGAGCCGAAAGGCCAGTGGGAGCAAAACACCAACCTGAGATAGCAGTCTAGCAAGAAAAGCAATGCTGTCACCGCAGAGGGACTTCGAGCAGAAGAAGTGACACTTGCAGTTACTGAGCCTGTCAGTCCAAATCCATGTTGCTTTGGTACCCCGGATAAAGATCAGGCCAACTTAAGAGCTGGCGACATGCCATGCAGACAGATGGACAGATTGGTGAGCAACACAGAGACCGTGCAAGAGCATCAAGTGTGGATTCTTGAAGGCAGCGTTCACAGCTGGGAGAATCCAAACAGCTGGCCAGCCTGAATTTTTTAAAAACAATTTCTGTTTTAGGAAATGCCACAGTTTGGTTCTACATGACGTAACATACTGAACAAAGCAGGGATAGGAAGGGGTATTGTTATTTGATATCGGTAAACTTGGCTTGAGCTGCACAAAAAGAAGGAAGCGAAGAAGGAGCATTCTCTCTGAGCCTTGGAGAGAGCGAGGATGAGGAACGGTAATGGAATTTCTCTGTGCTTTTCTGTGGCAGGGCAAAACAGATCCCACATGCTGCTGAGCAGAGCAGCAGAGGGAGTGCCAAAGCTGCTCGTTGGGGATGGGGAGGAGAAATCTCACCTTGGATTCAGAAGCTGGAGTTCATCACCAACTCACACTTCAGCCTTCCTCTCCAAAGAGGATCTGTGTCAGGGTAGGGTGCTATGGGAAAACCTCCTTTCCTGGGACAAGGGTAGCATGTACTAGACAGGATAAACTTGGACTCTTATTACAAGCTGGAAAACTGAAATCCAAAGGTGAAAATCTGATGTCAGTGCACTTGATTTTGAAGAAAATAAAGGAGTTTATGCAGTTTATTTCCTGGCACACCAAACTTTAGATGGTTAAATCAAATTATTCAACCCTAAGTAAAAATGGGGGTGCTATATAAGAATTTGAATGATTGGTCCCCACATGCATCAGCATCCATTTGACTTGTAATATTTCATCCCTTCTGTTTTCAAAATGGATAGAGTTTTCCCAGGCAGATATTCTATCTGGACTGTATTATATTCTGTCTTCTAATAATCAATCCATGCTGCATTTCAAACATGACTTCTACTCCATTTTCTGTAATTCGTTCATTATTTCTTTCAAAATCCTGGGTTGCCCCATGTATTTTGCCAGTATTGATGTCTATCACACAGTCAGGTCTAGAGTCATCCCAGGTTACTCCTGTTTGTGTTACTCCTGTTGTGAACTCAGTTTATATTTAACTTGGGAATAATAGTCATAAAAGACCAACAGACAAAAAAAAAAAAAAAAAAGGAAAAAAAATGCATTCAGTGCACTCAATTTCATGTCCAGTCACAAATTGGGTTAGAAAGGGACAGAATGAGTGAAGAGACTGATAAAGGGCACAAGCACCTCAGTTTGGAAGCGGTTTAGATTTGCTAAATCAGAAAACTATTACCAGCTACAAGCACTGATTTATTGCTGGGTACATCTCTTCGGGTGCACTAAAGGGATAATAGAAAAAATCACACCAGCAGACACCCTTGTTGGTCTTTGCAGAAAAAAGGAGTATATTTACTTATGTGAAACTTTTGTTCTCACACATGCATATGATCAGAGGAATGTTGTGGTATCGGAGTGGGGCCGGGCATGTGGCAATTACAAAATAACACCGGGAGTGTATTTTGATGGCAAAGAAAAGAATTTAGAGCAGCACCTTTAATAAATATTATCATATTACATATTTTTTTTAAGTTCATGGAAGAAGAAACACCTTTCCATTAATGCACTTGCCTAAGATCTTTGTTCTTCTATCAGAGACAACCAGTTCCTGTTAATTTTGCACTGAGATGGCCATGCAGCTGCACTTTTTGGGCTTCTACAGATAATGCTTACAAGCTTAATAACAATTATATGCCTACAGTACATTAAATAAAAGAAATACAATGAAGGAACATCAAGGGTATGAGGATGCCAGCAAAAGAATCGAGTTGTTTATACGTTAGGGTGAAATCTTAATCGGAAGACTTCAACAGTACAGCTAAACCAGCTGACGCATGAACGCTTCTAGTGACATCTCAGGACAAGACCGTGACATTCTTCCATGGTCTCTATAGTTCCCACATAAAGGTAACATGCACAAAGGCTAGGTGGTGGTTGCGTTGCGTTCAGGAGGGCTCTGATTTGGATCATCAGTGGCCCAGGACCACGGCTGTCAGTGCAGACATTATCTAACTGTTGGCCCTCTCTTGGCTTGCAAAGATCAAGCACAGAACATTGTGCACCACCAGCAGAGAGAAAGAAAACATTACTGTGACCCCAGCTCTAAGTCAGTGATGTTACAAAGGGGTGAATCTGGATTTAAGTCTGCCTCAGCTTTTTCAAGGTCATTGATTCTTTCTAAAGAAACAAAACAATACACAGACTTGTGTGCGCACAAACACACACACACACTAATTAAAAGAATTAACACGGGACTTAGTTTGTGTTGCAAATCAAGATTCTTGTTAAGTGGAAATTTGCCATATGCTCTGCAACACCAGACACAAAGAAGAGCCATTCTACTAACTTAAACCTCAGTTTTGCTGTAGGATTGGAGTGCACGTTGCTGTCAATTGGCTAGTTTAGTTTAGAGTATTAATGTTTATTATGGGGACTGTACACAAAGCTTACTTGGAAGAAATTTTTTGAAACTCTTTTTCTCTCAGGCTGCTGAGCTTTTATTTTGAGGAGAAAGTAAAAAAAATAATAAAATGCAGAGGTGCCAGTGGGCTTAGTGTAAAGAAGACTTGGAGGTTTATATGTCTTCCTCCTCTTTTTTTTTTTTTTTTTAAACAGTCCAATTATGTACCACATAGCAGCAACTGGGCTAACAACAGCCATATGATGGAATAGCTTGTAATCCGGTTGTGGGTCTAGCTCCATGAGACAGACTCCAAGTAGATGAGTTTTAAATCTCCTTAGAATTAAGAAGGGTTTGGCAACCAAATTAATTGTTTTGGAAAAATCCTGCTTTATGGATCATGAAGAGGATAAAAAGGGAAAAAACATGTCATCTGTACTGGTTAGTCAGATGTTCTTTTGGAGTTACAACGATTTCCTCTCTAATTCCTCTTCTTGTTGACATTCCCGTTAAAAGAATAATGAGTACTACATTCATTGCCTTAGAGCTACTCATCCCTGTGTACATTACGAAATCTTTGCATTAAGCTACCCAAATGGATTGAATCATATTGTAAGGCAGACAGTAAAAACAATTGCACTCAACTGTAAGCTTGCATAAAAGCGAAGTATAAACTGATACGCTACGATACAAGTGATAATAATTGCTGGTACACCGTACAGTAGTTTGTTCCAAAGAAGCGGTGGGGCCCAGACTCCTGAGAGCATGCATCAATCTGTTTTAGCAGGACTGAATTATTTTCGTCGTTGGATTTTTAATATTTATGTAGTTACCCTTTTACCCGTGAGGTTGTGATGCTTTGGAAAAATATGTTATATGTATTATTAATGCCATGTTTAAATAATGGGAGACAATTAAACAATCACTGGGTAATAGTTTCCCAGGTGTATTTCTATTTTATATGTTTTGTAGATATAGAATGTATTCTCACAGAGGCTACATTACTTAATTACCCAATGCTTTTAAAGTATTTTGGTAAAAATAGGTGTGCAAAAAAAGGTATTATTATTTCACAGGTGGCATAAAAGCGGCTTCATTAAGGAGGCTGGTACTAATAGTCCTTTAATACAGAAAGCCAGGAGATGGTTCTTCACATGGTACATTAAACAGCGAAATATGCCAATTTTGACTTGATTTCTATGCTGCTAAACTACCGCACATTCATTTGCTTCAGCTTTAAGCCCTTCCATTCTAGTATTCTCTAGCCCCGGTTACAGAATTGCAGCTTGCTTTTCACCTATCTTCTAACAGTTTAACATAGATGTCTGGGTCCAGTCCATTGTTCCAATTGTATATAGTTTAAAAAGCTCTGCAGTATTTTACTCTTTCCATTATATCTTGGCTTCCCTGAGCGCTCTGCTCGCTGCATTTTGCTTGTACTGGCTCTGTTTTCTAAACCCATTTATGGCTTTTTTTTTCTGTACACACTTGTTCATTGGGGAGCTTAAATTGACTTCTCTCCATTCTGTTTCCTTAACTAAAACCGCACCATTAAGGTTGATTGAAGTCTTTTGAAAACACTTCATAAAAAATGAAAGGCCGTAAGAAATTAGGCTACCAGTGTTTGCAAATACCTGTTTTCAGCCAAATTGATGGGAAGGAATAAGAACTGAAATTTAAAAATGCTACTGATATATATGTGTTAGCTACTTATTTTTATGAGACTAGAAAAAGCATGTGTAAAGCATTTTGAGGAATAAAATATTGAGACATTAACAAAATATGCCATGCTGTAGCTTTTTGTTGCAGAAAGCTTTTTCTCCAAAAAATATCAGGCCCAGTTCTGGAGAAAGAACATGGCAGAATGAACAGAAGTATCTGGATCAGTTATTTTCATAATTTTCTTCCTAAAAAAAAATATTTTTGATTCTCAAATATTTCTCTTTAGAGAATACTGAAAACAATTTCTTTCTCAGAGTAACATTTGAACCATGGAATAACATATTTATCAGGAATAGGAGGAGTTGTTAAGAAATTGCTTTACAAATGCGAGAAAAAGAAAGGTTAATTAAATCAGTGAAACTTTGAGTCTCCTTTCAGCACAAAAACATCTGTGCAGTGGTTGAGGATATTAAGTATGTTTTACATTATGTACACGTACACTTCAGAAACAAAGCAGCCTCATTTCACAAATCGTCCAAAAGAAATAAGGAAAGTCATTCTGAGCAGCATGCCGAATTGTCAGGGAAACTTTTATGGACATATGGAAATGCATCTACTTTAAAAAAAAGAAATATCAAGAGGATTTTGCACAAAGTTAAAAGCAAAGCAAGTGCTTTAGAATCAAAAGTGATTACATTGAAAATGGCAGCTTACTTGTCAGAGCAGCTGAGACGGCTCCCTCACCAAGCAAAATCCTAATCGTTCCAGCTGTTTCCAGGCTCTCCTAATACTGCTGCCTAGCATTGAAAAATACCGACTTTAGAAATGCGGAAAGCCCTAAAAGAAAAATTATTTGATTTTAGTTTATTTTTAGATAATTTTTCAGACAACTGCCAATCGTTTTTTGTTTACAAGATATCTTACTTCTATGGCTTTTTCTCTTTTCAGAAATATAGATATTAATTCTGACAGTCATCTCACTAAGTGGAGACATCTAAAATGCATACGACTTTCAGAATAAAACTTATGTTACAGAACAGTAGCAAAAAAAATCTGCATAGTGTGTGTTTTACAGTTTTAATAGACTTTTTCCAACAAAAATAATCTTAATATGGAGAAAACCCAACCACCTAGCCCCAAGATCAAATGCAGGTTTGAATTCAAGATCAAACAAACTTGTAAATGAAAGCTGTTCCCAGACTTTGCCTTTAACATTACGATCCATTTAAGATTTTTGTTCCTTTTTATTTTATAAAAGCAATAGAATAAGCCTGCCAGACTTCAAATGCAGTAGTACTTGATGGTGGACGTGAACACAAATTGTAGCATACTGTATCACTTCCTTTAAGAATTCTCCCGTTAATGGAGGAAAAGAGCAGCGAGATCAACAAGAAAAGTAGCTAAGTACAAGGAGGTCATGCAGCAGCGCCGAGTTCTGCAGCAGAGGTACAAGGGAACCCTGTCACTTTCCATCCCATTAAACAAGCTATGAGCTATGTGTTGGACTCGCTGGGATTACCAGCAAACCCCTACCAAGCTGTGTGCTAGCTCTTGCTCACATCCTCTATCAATTATTCAGTTCCTTTTATGCAAATAATGTTTCATAGAAGCAATGGAGATCCATAATGGGAAGAAAAGTAACATCCATTTAAAAGAATTAAATGGTAGATGAAAAGTGTGACATGTTGCAGGCGCAAGCTATTGAAATGGTGCGGTACCAGTACTTTTTAAATGTCTGCATGCATGCACATATGGGGAGATTCAAAGTTGCGTTTGCTTTCTTTTGACGATCAACTTTATACAAAATTAAATAAGAAGGCAACAGACAAAGACTCCTGCATTCACAGTTCTGCCCAGGGGACAGTTGCAGAAGCGAGACCGCTGTAGCAGATCTGTGTTCTTCAGGCTCTAAGCTTTCATTTTGTATTTTACAGGGAATGTACGCAACAAACCTGGATGCAAATGGTGTTTATATTATAGAGAAGCTTCACTGTTCTTTAGAGTCAGCAGTCAGAAGAAAAAAAATAAGGGCCACTGCTGCATCCTTTTAGCAGGCAAAACATCCCACGGATTTCAGTGCATAGATGGGATCAACACTTCTCTGCTGTAGCACGACTACAGGTCACTGCGCCAAATTCAGTAGTGGTGTATGCAGAGGCAGTTCCATTCCTGTCAGTGGTAGTAAGCCTGCTGAGTGAGATTCAACAAAGGTGCTCCAAGAAGGCTTGCTTTCTTCTGAGATTCTTCCCGCAGAAGAGATTGATAATTAAACGCAGACAATCCTGGGTGCATCCAGCCAAAGAACTGATCATGTCTCTGTTGCGAGCCTTTAAGTCCTTGTCTGGGATTTTACTTGAAGGTTTATCCCTTTTCTTGTCAGTGAACTAATTATAGTCTTCCTGCTGAACTGTCTGTGGGCTGTTTGAGCACTTATGTCTGGGTCCACAGTGGCAAGTTTGGGAGTGGTGATACCCCACTAAAGCCTCTTCCACTGCAAAAGTTGTGGTGGAGCTGCTTGTCACGAACATAAACCGCTCAGTGGGGGTAAGAAGACCTCCATCATCAATTAGAGAATCTCATAATAACCTTGAGTTTTATACCAGAAATCCAGCGTTTAATAAGGCCAAGGCACAGAAGACCACAGCCTCAAGGCTTCTGTCTCTGTCCTGCTGCAGCCCCTTTGCCACATTTTGCTAGTGCTCCTCTTTGTGTGCAAAGACTGTGACTCAAAAGCAAACAAAATGTTATTAAATTTTTCAATTTACTTTGGGAGACAACACCTATATGCTAAGAAACTTCTCATGGCTTGGATCTGTATTTCCTGGAATTCACATACATGCTCCAATGTTGTAACTATGTCTTCTAGACACGAAGACATCTCTTCTAAAAGCTTTGTAATGTGAGTGCCCTGTATATTTATGGTGCTTCTGCATTTAACTATCTTTAATTATACTGTTATTTGCAAAGGAAATTTTTTGATAAACCAGGAGAGACTGAAAGTGTGTTTAAATGGAGTGCAGTTAGTCCCCCAAACAGAAATATGCTGCCATTATAAAATTGCACACTTAAAAAAGCCCTGACAATAGGCAAAGGTGGAATTTAAAAACCCTGAAAGAGATGGAAATGTGAAAGAATATTACACACAAGCATAGATAAGTTCAGAGAAATAAAAAGAAGCAAAGCTCTAGGAGGTACACATATATTTCTAATTTCATGTTCTCCACATTGTGCTTTTACAGCCTCCTGAAATGAAGCTATCCACCTGTAACAGGCTGGCAGAGCAGTGCTTTCCATCCCAGATGGAGGTAGCATGCCACAGAAGCTCCACGTCCTGTGGGAAACTGGCTGCTTTAAGGCACAGGATATTTCTACTCAGGATTATACAAGGGGCTTTCTGTAGGGTTGAAAATTTCATGGAGCACAAGAGCAAAAAGCTGCACTGAGCAGTCTCTGCAGAGAGCTATCCAAGCTCACTCGCATCCCTTTCCTCTCCCCTTATCCCTAGTTAAGGCCAGTTGTAAAGTCTTGCATTAAAAATTGTTACCTGTGGAGGGCTGGCACTGACCTTGTACAGAGATCAGTCACACAAGGCCATGAGTACCACATGCTGTGTCAGCAGTCCTACTCTTCTTTTTCCTCCACATACATTACAACCAGTTCATTCATAAGGGGCTATCTTCTGTTTTGTGTTGTGCCTCTGCCTCCATCAGATTCTCTCTCCTTTGGGCTCACCTTAGAGGTCCAAAGTATTTTCCCTGACACTACTGTGTCCTTGTTCAGGTCCCTCTGGCTCTCCTGCAATGAACAAACCCAACTGGGTTTGTGACAGGCAACAGGCAGGCAGTGATTTTTAGATGCAATATGATCCAAGTTGTCTGTACAAAACCCAAACCAGTCACACTCAGATCCACTTCCCTAGATGTCAGGGCTCCAAATTAAGCAGAAAGCAAAATGAATGTGACCCAAAGGCTGCGCTGCTTTCACAGACCCCCGCTGAGCTCTGCAACACTGCAAGTGGTCTTTCCTTGTCTTGACATTTCAAGAATGGGATTTAAAGCTTTGATTTATTCTGGCGCAAATCTGCCATAACCCGGCTGAAGTGAAGGGGGGGAGTCTCTGATACCCTGTGTACTCATGGCATGTCTTAGTAGCCCTGATGCAGGAAATCAGCAGTACAACAAAGACATCTCGTGGCTGTCTGGCAAACCGCAGGCGAGACAAAGACGACTTACCAGCCAGAATGGAGATCTGACCACAACGTGAGTGTCTGCAGTCTGGTAACAATCTTCACACTTACTGCCTGCCATCTGCTTGTAAGTATAATTAATAGTAATCCCTCTTTCAAATCACCTAGGAGAAACAAAAAATAATATAAAGAAAATGAGTGTAATAATCTTTTGTCAAAATTAAATCATATAATTCATAGAAATTTGATGATGGCTTCTAAATTAAGCATAGAAACTCAAATTATTAAATTAAAAACCCTCAATAACTCTAGTAGCAATTTAATTTGACCTGTGAAGTGAAATGAATGCTATGTAAAGTTTATCAAGGCTGGCAGTAAGCTCTTATAATAGAGATAGTACTCTCAAGTCTTCTAAGAACTTACCATGTTACTATGAAATTAAAAAGCTATCAACATCTGCTTTTGAAATACTTATAATTTTATTAGAAATCAGCAGATATAACATGTTTATAGTTTTGTATACCAGTAGATTTTTTAAAACCCTACATAATCCTATACAGTATACCCCAAACCCCATATTTAAAAAAAAATTGAAAAGTGAAATGTATTATTTCTAAAAGAGATGGAATAATAGAGTCCATAATTACATTCAGATGTAGTTGAATTGCTATTCCTTGTATCAGTTCACACACACATATATATGAAAGGCTCTATAGATACAGTAAGCGAATCTCTTGTAACAAAGTGAAAAATTTTTGTGATTATCTAAACTGCTTTTCTGAACAGCAAAACAAAAACTTGCCCAGTAAATTTACCAGCATAAAACCTTGATCCAGTATGTACTGATGTCTTTTTTTTTCCTCACTTCTGCATTAAAATTCATTATACTATAATCCATGATATTTTCCCCGTTTTGTAAAAATAAAGAGTAATTAATTCAGATCATGAAGCCCTTGGAAAAAAGAGCAACCCACTATGTAATAAAGGTGGAGAGATCAGATTCTGCCCTCCATTTTTTCAATACAAATGTGAAGAAATCATATTGAATTCAGACTTCTTGTCAACTACATTCTGAGATTTGATTCCTGATTTATAGTAGAGTGAGTGAAAATGGAAGAAGTCAAAGGGATCTCTTTGTGTCCCACAGGATCCAGATATTCTGCATGTGTGTAAATGGTTGCTTCACTGAATTAAATAATTTCATTACATAATTGATATTTCATGTCATTCATTATACATTCACAATCACCATATTAAACTCAAAGTACAAGTGGCCAAATTCTCCCTTTGGTAACAGCACTTAAGTCTGTGGAACAATCCTCATGAAGATTTTTTCCTAGAATTTCTTTCATTTTCACAGTTGTTTTGACTCTTATGGATGATTTAGCTAAGAGAGGCTAGAAACAATCCCAAGTCAAACCACAGGGACTTTATTAAAAAAACCCCAACATGTTAATTTAGAGAAATAATAATCATAATTATACATATTTAGTACATTAATAACATGATATTCAGTCCTATAATGCGCTCCCATGATAGTAACTTTATTGTGTACCCTTCGTGGATGAAATCAGGACTTTCCTGAAGTAACCTGGAGATCTACCTGTCGTGGTTTAACCTCAGCAGTTAACTGAGCACCACACATCCCCAAGGAGATGGGGAGGAGAATGGGAAAATGACTGATGCCCAGTCTGTTTCCAAGCAGTGATCCCACCTCCTGGCTAGCTTCCCAGTTATATATGGAGCATGACATCATACGGTATGGAATATCCTTCTGGTCAGTCCAGGTCAGCTGTCCTGGCTGTGCTCTCCCAGCTTCTTGTGCACCTGGCAGGGCATGAGAAGCTGAAAAGTCCTTGATAAGTCAAGTGTAGACACTACACCTACCTGGCAACAACTAAAAACCTCAGTGTGTTATCAACATTATTCTCTTTCTAAATCCAAAACACAGCACTATACCAACTACTAGAAAGAAAATTATCTCAGCCAAAATCAGGACACTACGACTAATACAGAAAAGCCAAGATTTCACCACGTACTTCAGTACATCCTTCTACAAGCATTTTCATAACTTTTTTTGTTTTATAAAGAAGATGAAATACTGAATTCCCTTAGGATCAGATTTCTAAACATACCTAGGTATTGCTCTGTTAGCCCTGCAAGGCCTAAATATCTTGCTAGTTTTAATCCCACTGAAATTCAGTTATCCTATTCCCCATACTAACAGGCGATTCACAAGCGACAAGCAGAGAAATATGCCATTAGTTGGTTCATAAACATCCTGTTGCATCTTTTAACTCCAATCTAACTTGTCGATTTCTCTGTATAAGGAGAAATCTTTTAACCCTGTTCCAGTTGCGGTAACATGAGAACAGTACTGACCTAATACTAGGGAGCATGTGTCCCAGAATGTGACCTGAAAGAACCCGTAAGATAATAACTTATTATCTTATTATCACTCTCATCTACAAGCAGCTGATGGATGGAGTGACTGCCTACTGCTTTGTGCTATCAAAGGATAAAAAGCTAACACTCTTAAAACACTAGCATTTCCATTCCAGTCCAAATTATCTTTTTTTAATCATGTCTTTTTGGTAGAATTTGCCTTCTATTGAAATATAATTTGTAACTATAATATATAAAACTGAACAAAATTAATCCTGGAGTATCTTAATATTCAGAAGGGCAAACAAATGAATAAATTAGTTGGCAGTAAATTTAAGTTACTAATATAAATCATACACAAGTGTTATGATTAACTAGGTTACACACAAACCTCGGACCAAAAAAAAAAATCAGTTAACTCCAAAGGCTAACTGTCTTGATATGCATCCACCAGCCACCGACCCTGTGGCCCCCATGGCTCATTTTCATACACCAATTCCACATGTTGCAGTGGCTCATTAGCATAAAGGTGTTAATTGAATGTTATCTGCCCTAAGAATTGTCACAGCTGCGCAGTATCTTGAATAGCAGTAGAGCAAAGGACAGTGGGCTAATTTTGGGCATTGAAAAAGCATTGTCAAAAGACCTGAAGCAACTTTACAACTTCTTGGACTCAGGAAATCAGGATCTTCCTTCCTACATAGATACATAGTCACAGTTTAAAGCACGTTACCATACAAACTAACTCTTTGACTACAAAGATCGAGGAAGAAATACATGGGTTCATATGTTTTCTGGTGATGGAATGCAACCATAAATTTAGCTTAAATTACTCCTATAGTCTTCCTGCTTTGATGTATCAGTGAATCTTCCTTGAAGTTCAAAAAATAAGTACTGATTAAAGACAGATCCTGTACACAGAAATAATGAAAAGTGTCACATAACAGCATTCTTGTTTCATTATTACTTTAGGGTAACTAATGCAACTCTGCATACAGACTCCAGAAAGAATCACCTCACTGACTTACACAACCGATTTTGAGGGAATCTCTTCAGGTAGTAAATATCAGTGATCAAGATGGAAATGTAAAAGTCTTAGTGCCAGAGCTGTTTGTTCACTGCCCTATTGTGGAGAAATGTTTGATATAATAAGAAATGTTAGTCTAACATTCAGTCACCCACTGGCTTGTGCCAGCTGCGGGCAGTCAGTAACAGCAAGATACTGCTGTTTGTATCACAATTATTAGACATATTTAACCACAGTAACAGCTTTACCCTTGCATTTCTGCTTCCATACTTAGTATTTTTAATCACTAAACAAAACTAGACTGTATGCAATAGAAAACAAACAATTGAACAAACAAACCAGAAAGTCTTGAGTAAGATTAAGCATGCATTTGGGAGATACCAGCTTATTTCTGTTAAACAGCTGGCTCCATTTTACACTATAGTCATTGTTCTAATTGAAAAAGTTTAAATTGTTGTCTAGACGTTTTCTTAGATGCACTGGAAGCTTTATCAGAAGAAAGAGTAAACACATTATTGGTGGCTCTGGAAATAGAGGCAAAGAAAATAGGGCAGCATTTAGAGAAAGAAAAGTAATGTTTGAAGAGAAGTGCTTTGGCTGCACTCCCCTAAGAAAGGAAAGAAGCAGCAGCAGTGTTTAGGGCTGGTAAGAGCCTCACCTGCATTTTCTGTCTGCCCTGATGCAGATGGCTGGTTCGAGAAGCAGCACTGCGATGCACCAAATGGTTTAGAAGATTAGTTGCTGCTCCTTTGGCTTGCCTAAGGGTTCTTTCTGCATGGATGCTTCAAAGATTATTTGTTGTAATTCCCGGGTTTTTAGACTTACCTGTAACACAAAATGCACGTGGATGTGCTCCCTACACAGCCTCACCCCAGCTGCCAGTCATCAAGCACTGCACTCATTCTTCTTTTCTTCTTAACTTGCCTCACTAGGACAATGTTACATCATTTCCTTTCAGTTCCTAGCATAGTTGAAACTTTAATTTACAGACTGAAATTGGTTAATAAGTTAAAAAAATAAAACAAACCAACATCAAAACCCCAAAGCTTTTGAAAGCACTGAAAGGCTAATTCTTCTATCAATGACTCAGACTGAATCTGAAGATCCATCCTAGGATGAAGAACTGACAAAGACACGTATTCCTCCAGAAAATACATTTCCCAGCTCTGGGAAGTTTGTGAGACACTTACAGACTTGCAAGATACCCAGGAGAGATAAACATGTCCTTGTTAAAATGCTTTATATGGCCCTATAATATGTAGCATGAATCACATACTATGGAGCGCAACTGTGTTAAGTATCCACAAATATGTAATTCTGTTTGTTTTTGCTTACTTTCCTTTGATATATTTAGTAGAGGCTCTTCGAGTTCATGACCAAATACAAGATCAGAGCCAAATAAATGGTTAATGTTTTCATTTAGACTCCCATTTTTTTATTCTGAGAGGATTACGTCTTCTAAGGTTTGCTGACAGTGTGAGAAATCCAGAGTCCTCTGGAGAGTTTGTAACTGGAAAACCGTTCATAAGAAAAGGAAAAATAAAAATACAGATTACGTATCTTGGTCTATATGATGTCTTTTTGGTCTTGCAGTAAGATAAACAGTAATGATCAACTTTTTGTGAGTAAAGAACTGCAGGATCAGTTCTTCAAATTACTTTTGTGAGCTTAAGATTTCACTGTTGCACTTTCTAGATGAGCTGTCAAACAGAAGTCTGCAAGTTGTGTACATTAAAAAAGCACCAGTAGCTACAAAACTCAAATGCTTGAAACAAAATTGTAACTACTTCAAGAACAAAGCTACTGTAATGGACTGAAGCTGTTTTCACTGAGAAAGATGGAAACCAATATATTTTCAAATGTAAACCCATTACATCGGATAGCTGGCAGGAGGCTGATAAAAATTCAGGTTTGGAAGGATCTTTATTTATTTAAAAATACTTAGTAGTTCATAAGCCTCATGTTGTGACCACCACTTCTTGTAGCAACAGACTTAAGGCTGTGTGCCAGCTGTGCTGATTTGTTAATTTTGTTAAAACTGGGTACAGCACAATGACAACGGTGATTGATTGCCTCCTGTAAATCATCTCTAATTCAGCAGTGACAATGTTAAAAGAGATATAATCAATAGCATGAAAAAAGAAAATGTTATTATGTACAGAGTGTTCTGGTGTCTACCTAAAAGTACTAAATAAAGTGCTAGCCTACTTTCTGCTGGGAAAATCTCTTTTGAAGCTTAAGATCAAAAGCACTTTTTAAGCTTAAACAACACCATACGGTTTCAATTCTTGCTTTCTAACAAGCACTTTAAAAAGCACAACTAAAATGCAACTGACAAACTTGAAAAATCTTTTGTGTTGTTCCACTTGAATGATCTAATGAGAAAATGGCTCAGTTCTGTTGTAGCTAATGAGGTATAACATCTTCACTGAACCTGAATATAAAACAGAGATTTCTCTAAAGATACAGTCTTAACATGCTTCTATTGCTTTACTCATTCTGCCATGTTTTCATTTAAGTGATGTCCAATGAATAAAAGCACAGGTCAGTTTTGAAATAAAACATTTACACATGAAATTACTCGATCCAAAAGTGCTTTGAACTCTGTATACAAGCATTGTTGCTTCAAGTGGGAAAATGTGTTTCACTAACTTACTAAGGTCCTAGGTCTGCAAACAGAGATATTAATGTAGCCAGAGAGAGATCTGTGATAACAGGTTTTTGGCAGATGAAGTTCTGAGACAGAACCGAAGCGTACATGGATTTTAACCTATCTGGTTTCAGCAGTGACCTACTATCAATGTGAAGACAGATTTGGCAAAACAGTGAAGATACCACTAATATCAGTATCAAATAATAGCGTTTATTCTGGTAGTACCTAGAAGCTAATATCCTGCTAAAGAGCTTTATTTATACAATAAAATATTTATGCCAAGAAGTTTGTACAAGGATACAATACAGACATAACCCGCAGGAGTGGGAAGCATAAGACAACAGCAAAGGGCTAGATTCAGTGCATCAAGTAGCATTTGCAGCTCAGCAACAGTTTAGATGTGGTTGGGCATGGTGACAGCATCATGGCAGTAAAAAAATTAAGGACACAATTGGAGTAGAATAACCTTGTGGTGTATATGTCTACTGGTAGTGCTTCTTATCTATAAAGCAAAGAGGTTTGAGGAAAAGCTGGAGAGGTTGATGAGGACGGCAGAATAAAACTGATCGTACTGATGCTACTCATCATCCTTAGTACGTATGTTTCAGATGGGTTAAAAGAACTGTTTCTGTGCTCCAGAGATATGAAATGGAGACATGAAGAGAGAACTGGCTTGCACAACACAGAGTGGGAACAGACTCTAGATCTCCTCATTACTCTATTGATCCTTCTGGGGAAACCGATGGTTAAAGTGCACACTGCAGTCTTTTGAGCTGGAAGGAAAGAATTCTGTTCATCAAACAAATCTCCAGAGAAGTTTCATGCTGTGATACAGAAAACACAGGTCTGCTGTGGGACAACAAACTCTTTCAGTGAGTGGGGTCTTAGTGATAAACAGAACCACAGAGACAATGAACCTTCTGTTCGTAGAAGACGTGCTGGGCTAGCCTCCTCTCTGACTCCTTGCTGTTGTTATTGTTACTCTTGTATTTAGGAAACCTAACAGTGAATCTTACTAAAAGTCTCTGTTGCAGTGAATTTATACTGTAAAATGAGATGAGGCACACCCAATGAATGCAGACAGACTGACAGATGGGTGAGCACAAGAAAATAATGAGCAATAAAACTGGTCAGTGTGACAGACAATGGTCACAGCAGATGCCCAACTGTTGTGAAGCTTTCTTTTGGTTTCATAGTCAGTGAGAATTTCAGGGCAAGGTCTGGAGGAAAACAAGGTAGCTTGTGCAGGGAACTCCTTCTCAATGAAAGGAGTAGCAAAGGTAGAAGCATGGTGGTGAAAAAGAGGTGATGATGACCTGTAACAGTAGTCAGCTTGCAGTATGCAATTGCATCTCAAGGCATTAAGACATGACCTCACTCTGAACAAGAAGCAGGGGGGTAGGCAAGACTGAACCACAGTGATGGAGACAAATACTTTGATGAGGAGGGACACTGAGAGCTAACACAAAGCAACAGGCTTATGGGCAAAGCAATAAATGAAGACTATTATCTGTGTTAAAGTATTTACAACGGATACAGATAGGACAAGATAGTATCTTTCAAGACGAGACAATATGATATTGCGTTATCAAACTATAGTTGAATATAATTATGAAGGTAACTATCAGCAAGAAGAGAAACTGGAATGAGGTGTGTCGAGAAACCCATTTACCAAGAAAAGATGGACAGAGAAGTTATAATGGTGAATATGGCACTTTGAAATTCCATATTGACACAGCATTGCTGTGATGCTGCATTAGGTAGTAACATTATGAGGTAAGACAATTAGGTTCCTCTGAAACTTTTACAAAAAAATTATCAGACACAGACACCCTGTGAAAGTATGGCTACTTCTGTTCCTTCTGGTTGTGTTCCACATGGACATACTTGCACAACACTAGTAGTGCCTCTGCTTGACCTATGTATGAGGATTTAGTTCATCAAATGTGCACCTGTAAATTTAATTTCTCCCCATGATCTCATTGTACCTGTAGTCTAGACTACCCAAAAGCTGTGTATGTGCACAGGAGCATGAACTGAGGGTGAATCCTGCTGGAAAAAAATGAGTGGATTTGCTGCAGCATGGAACTTCAGGGTAAGTCTAAGTTACTACTGGGGCTAAATTTCACATTTCTGAACAATAAAATCTATGGTGTCTATATCTATAGATAGATGAGCCTGAGATTCTAATGGGTCTTTTATAGTTTTTAAATGTTTGGTTTGTATGGCAATTGCCTATCACAGGCACCTCGATGGAGATACCACAACACCCAAATAGTAGGCATCTTCCTGGCAGGATGACAGACAGAACCTGTTATAGGTTCTCACACTCATTACATTGTGTGGTGAAGAAAGGGAGCAGATAGTATGTCTTTTATTTTTCCCGACTTTACAAAACCTGAGGTTGCTTCAGAGAGTTTAGAAGGAAAAAAAAAAGGTATTTTAATGCTATGATAACCTCATTAGGCACACTTTATAGGTGACATGAATATTGTCCTTGGAATTTGAATAACATTTGCTTTACTTGTTCCAGAGGCTGGTAGTTAGCTCTCATCCTCTCTTCTGCACTTATTGGCAGTCAAAACACAAGCAATGAACAGCAGTTCTTCAGAGAACCCTGTGCAAAGAAAATACAAATTAACCGAGAAATAGGGTCATTGTCCAAGAAGTCAATCTATAGTACCTTGGCAACACCAGTAAATGTCTGAACCAAACCTTACACCAATGCTACTGTCCGAGCAACAGAATCCAAACTGTGCAGAAATGACTATATATACCTTTGAGAAACATTTTTCAATTTTAATTGCTCATGAATAACTGACACTTTGTATTGACAAAGTGGCATGCTGTGGGCAAATTTATAACTTCATCATCAATGTAGCCCGGACCACAGCAGCTTCTCATGGCCCTCACCACGTTTGAGGATTTGAGTGTACTGTGTGCCCTGCAGAGACATGTCTAGGCAACTGCCTTATAGAAGGCCAAGTGTTGAAATGCAGGCTGTGCTGCAAACAGAAAAGGCTAGCAATATTTTTCTATTTTAATAGCCAATGTTATTGAAAATGACAGGTGATAAGGTATTTGAGGTGTGGAACATAGTGGTGGGTACTACCTGATGCTTACTAATACACTGTGAGATGTACTTCTTAATGCCACATTGCACAGGAGACAGCTGAGCCCACCACTTTGGTCCCCTTCAGGAGAAAGTCTAGGCCTGCAATTCTAAAGAAGGAAACCCTGGAACAGCAATTTCCCAAGAGGAATTCGTTTGTCTTTTTTCCCTTGTAAAGAGCATGACTATTCTTGCCATTACTGAGTAACATGCAGTTTGCTTGACATTCTCCTACCATTTCATCATCCTTTTCAGAAGCCAGTTCATTTCCCGCCCTTTGGTTTAAAACATGTCATAAGTGCAAAAATATTCTTTTGAGTCAACCACTAAAAACAGAGTGCATGACTGCACCATATGTACTACTGCTCCAGCATGCCCCTGACTTCTCTTCTCCCCATGCTTCTAGCTGTTGCTTTAGACCAGAAACTGCTGGTTTACAGTAAAACGAAGTTAAGGGGCATTTAGAACTCGGACTTTCCACCTACATTCAAGGGTCTATTTATGAAAACATGCCCTATGAACTATATTTTTCAACTGAAATTTAGAAAGCCACATTTTTTCTCAAAACGAACAATGAAAAATATATTTTTGTTTCCATTTATGTTTGACGCTACTTTAAAGCTCAGTAGTCCTAAGATACTTAAATCCACGAAGCTAAGATCCTACAAACTTTCTTCAAACACTTGGCCTCACTGAGTTCCACTTGTCCTTTTATGGTTACTAGGAAAGCCTCTTCTACTGTGTGACAGTGTTAGCTGTCTTCTGTCCCATAGCTATGTATTCATTAAATCAGAAAGGCTAGCATCTTCTTTACTGTGTTCTGATAGCTTGTTCCCAGGGATAAAAAAGGCAAACCAATAGCACTACACTGAAAAAACATAAGCATTGCTGGAAAAAAAGAAACCTGAAATTTCCCTTTAGGACTTTTTCAAGGAGTGATGTGCAAAACAACTAAGATTGCTATCAAGCCATTTTAAAAATAAAATCAAGTATTTCAGAAATCCTTTAACATTGTTTGATCTTTCTTCACAGATCTGACCTGCTTTGGAATATTGAAGGGACAGCCCATCACTGCAACATATTCATGCAAACGCATACATTTTAAATTTATCTTGCATCACTATGAAGAACAGTATGCTGAAGAACGAGTGCTGTCTGATCACAGTATGGCTGTGACAGGTACAGTGAGGCGATGTGATCACCACACATACTATGAAGCTTTCAGCCTTAAAACAATAATAGCTGATACTTAGGAATGACCTGGTTATGGAGAAATTCTTAATAGCTTTAATGATTATAAAGAGTGCAAAAGCAAAATGAGCACAGAAATTTGTCACACTATGATGGAAGCCCACACAACCCTTAATCCATGTGTGCTTCTACCAATGTCCCTTTTCCCCAGACAGTCTGAAAACAAATTCATGTTTTTCCCACATTCTAGATGCTGAGCATATGCAAAGAATGAAGACAAGAAGAGCTGAGTGAAGTCTTGAGAAGTATGCACACAGTAACTAGGTTTTGCAGGATTTTCTGATGCTCTGTCACTGTTACTTTTATAAAACTTGACCAAAGTATAGAAGGAATTCTGCATGGTGACTTTGCAAGATTTGTCTCATATGATAAAACTGAATTTCACTATGGGTATTGCCTTATATATATGCAGAAATAAGTAAATGAATCTTGACAGGTCCCGGAAGTTTCAATCCTGAAAGAGCGCACAGATGAGAAATGTAAACTGAAAGGTAATTTGAAAATGCTCTTTAGGACGCAAGCTGATCTAATGTTGATGGCAAAAGGAAGAAGAAAGAAGTATGATCGTCTCCTTCAAAGGATGACAAAAAGACTATCACTTCTGAAATGAGCAAAGGAAAGGACGTTTAATGGCAGAATGACTGCTTAGGCTACACGCAACGTTGCAGAAGAACTTTGGGTGAATAAACAAAAGCCTTCTTTACTCTCATAAAACGTACTGAACTGGCTGAACTCATTGATTCTAACAAGGGGTTGTGATGGCCATCAGAATACTATACATTGTAAGGCAGCTGAATTTTCACAGGTCAGGCTCAAGGGACTAAAAAACTCTCTCAATATATTCCTCACTATCTGAATATATTCCTGAAGTTTTGTAATGTTGTACAAATTTAAGTAAAGAATGAAAACAGAGTATCAGTGATCAATCTGATCAGAGATACACGTACGCACTCCCAGATCAAACCAGCAGCCAGAGACAGGTAGGCAGTTCCCTTACTTAAAATGAAATCCTTTGTAGAAAGGTGAAAAAACTTCAATGTAAGCCTAACCACCTATGCAATAGGATCCAAAGAACAGATGACAGCAACCTGGTTGTCCTGGTTTTGTCTGGGATAGAGTTAATTTGCTTACTAGCAGTTAGCATACTGCTATGCTTTGGATTTAGGATGAGAATAATGTTGACCACACGCTAATATTTTAGTTGTTGTCAAGCAGTCAAGGACTTTTTAGCTTCTCGACTGGCCTGCCAACAAGAAGGCAGGGGGCACCCAAGAAGCTGGGAGGAGGCACAGCCAGGATAGCTGACCCAGACTGGTTCACCGTGGGGGGAGTGAGCGAACAGCTCTGTGGTTGTTTTAGCCACCTGCTGGGTCAAACCATGACAGTACATTTGGTGCCCAATGTGGGGCCCAAAGGGCTGAGATAATGACAGATCTGACCAAAGTGTGTTAAAACAAATTATATTAGTTTAATAATTTCTGGTCACAATGTTCTATTATTTGTTTGTATGGTTGTGCCATGTAAATCCTTACTTGCATTATGTATTCCCTACAGTGCTGTCTGTTTACCATCTCTGGGAGCTGGATGAGGATTTTAATTTTGCTGCACTGTGTAATATCAGCTTACCTTAAGATAACATTATTGGCCATGAGAATGATTTGGTCTGTGTATTCAGCATATAAAGCTGGGGGAAGAAGAAAGATGGGGGCATGTTTGGAGTTATGGCGTTTGTCTTCCCAAGTAACTGTTACGTGTGATGGAGCCCTGCTTTCCTGGAGATGGCTGAACACCTGCCTGTTGATGGGAAGTGGTGAATGAATTCCTTGTTTTGCTTTGCTTGCATGTGTGGCTTTTGCTTTACTTATTAAACTGTCTTTATCTCAACCCACGAGTTTTCTCACTTTTACTCTCTGATTCTCTCCCCATCCCACCATGGTGGAGTTTAGTGAATGAGTGGCTGTGTGGGTCTTAGTTGCCAGCTGGGGTTAAACCATGACACTGGTATAGTTAGTTCGATGAAGAAGTGGCCTAACAAGTTGTTCACAAAGAACATAGGAAAGAAAAGCCAACTAGATGATGCCAAACGTACTGTACAAGAGCATGTAGTGATAGAACAACAGGTAATGGCTTTAAACTGAAAGAGGCTAGATTTAGATTACAGACTAGGAAGAAATTCTGCCTGATGAGAGTGGTGAGGCACTGGAACAGGTCACCCAGAGAAGCTGTGGAGGCCCCACCCCTGGCAGTGTTCAAGGCCAGGCTGGATGGGGCTTTGGGCAACCTGGTCTAGTGGAGGGTGTCCCTGCCCATGGCAGGGGTTTGGAAGCAGACGATCTTTAAGGTCCCCTCAAACACAAACCATTCTATGAGTCTATGATATTTGCACAAAACAAACAACCAACATACTGGGTTTCTTCAAACTTGGAAGGGAAAAAAATAAGGAGATCCAAAGCTACTGACACTGAAGACACCTCCTTTCTCCTCAGTGGAGTAAAGGAGAGATAAAAGCATATTTTAAAAAATGATGGTATTTGCTTCCTTTGGCAAGTCCTTGCTGTCCATAGACATGAGAGGCCACCTTTCAGTACAGCTGCTGCCTATTTGTTACCTGATTTGGGAGCTTTTGTCCAGGCAGTATTGATTCAATGTGATTGTAGTTCAGACACAATACCTGTAAAAAGGAAACATAATTAATCAAACATAATGTTCCTCTGTTAACACATGAGCAAAACTGCCAATTAAATTTTTCTGTTTCAGAAATTTGATCTTTATAATGATGATTGATCAGTTTAAAGTGCTTAAAAAAGTTTGGTGCAATTCACTGATTTTGGATCAGATTACTGCAACAATACTGTAAAATTGAAACACTGGTTGCAATCAGCTTTGCACTGATTGATTGCTGTTGTTACAAAACTCCACAAACAACAGTGTATTAAAGGAGATTAAAGCCTATTTTCAATCAAAGGAAATTAGTTTATTATTAATATTACAAAAAATAGGAAAGGCTGTGTCATGAACCCACCTTGGCATTAGGAAGGAAGATTAAACCACTGAAAGACATGAGACTATTGTTCAGTAAATTCACACTGCAGACTTTTCTAAACTGGTCTGCTAACACCAGTTCTACAGCTCATAATTAACTAAAAAAAGACAAATATGGATTGAGACTAAAAGTAACATGCAAAAGTAAGATACAAAGGAGATATATAGCATGAGCAGATCCATAACATGCTGGCTTTGGGGTAAGAAATGCAATGTTTCTATTGAAGAAGCACTCTAACAAAAATCTCACAGCAAATTCACAGGTTTTCTTCCAGTAGTAAAAAAATGATTTGATTCTGACACCAAAGGCAAGGGCTTTCACCAGTATGCTCTGTTTGCATCTATATCACATTACTGAAATTGCAGTTCCATAGCTCTTAGGCTCTTTTCATTGCTTTCCAGCAGCACTGGAGCTGCAATTGCTCAGATGGGGTATTCCATTCTCGGCTTACCCCGAGGCCTGCCAAAGCACCACACCGATTGGAAATGTGTACCTCAGCTGCGTCAAAGCCTGCTTACAAGGTACTTGCTGCTACTTAATGGTAGAAGCCAGATACTCTGTTGGTCAGAGAGACATTCCTCAAGTATTTTTTAGGAATTCATAACTGTGCTGAACACAAATCTCTTCAAGAAATACAAGGTTTGCAATAAATACCTTAAAAGGCGCAGTCAGTGTTATAGTAATGCTCTACAACCTTATACAACAAAGCCTCTAGGGACTGAATGTCCTTGCAAAAAATAATCCTGACAAAAATGTTTAAATACTTGTATCTGTCCTCACATCTTAAAATAGTCTCTTGAAATGAAGAGTCAAACTAAAAGGAGTTACAATTTCTTTATGAGCAAGATTTACTCAATTCCACCTGAGTATTGACACTGATATTCCTGGCATGGTGATACTGTTGCTGAAGGCCTTCTAGGCTACCTATGATCAAAAGGTGAGGATCATGGACTGTGCCATGAAAATTGTCTTCACATGTTACATCAGGTAGGGACTTTCACTGACAGATGCAGCATACTGGGAAAGAATAAAATATAAATAGGTGTCTAAGAAGACAAACACATACATACAACCCACAGAAATACTTTCCTAAAGATGAACATCAAGGATGATGTTTGCAAACAATGTGTCTAGTACTGTATAAAATACTTTTGTCGCAGAACAGTGACTGTCCCACTGGGTGCACATACTACTGTTCAGTTAAGGATGCATTTAATGCAACCAGTCACAGGTCATTCTTGCTCTAAATTCCTGTAGATCTACAATGGACAAGGCAGCTTTTTCAGAAATCAGAAGATTGCAGAAGCAGGACTGTACATACATACATGTATGTTCTCACTTGGGTTGAATTTGTTCTGACAGGAATCAGATCAGATGGGTTTGGATCAAATAAAATCTCTCTAGGATATACTTATTCTGGAGTCAGTACCCTATCTCTCCTACACATTCTTCTGTCAAACTGTGTGCAGGCAGCACCACTCCCTAAATGAAAAATGGAAGCATCTAGGGAAAAAATATTTCTTCAATGAAACAGTGGAAAATAATGTTTTGTGATGAAAAATTACACTACAGATCAGTCAAGGTAATTTGGCCTACAAATTCTAGGGAATTATTAGGCATATTTGCTAAACACAGATTCTAGCTTTAGATTTTCACATTCTAACCACAATATTAGATGCTACTTTTAATAGATAATACATTTCTGAAAATCACTGCACCTGATATTAGAGGTTGTCCAATGTAATTCTCGCATTTCTGTGAAGTCTGAATGCGCCGATCTATCTGCAATCATGTCAGAGGTGAGTTTGCCTCCAAACAAATCTTTTGCACTTTCTCCTTCTGTTGGCTCCTGTTAAATGCATTTGAAGTGATGTCTGCTATATTAATGCTGGTCTAGAACTATCACAGTGATATAGGCAAGAAACATTTTACAATTCAATGAATTAAAAAGGTTTTAAATCAAAATAACTTAAAAAGTCTTATTTTGTCTTTATGTGAGCAGACCTGGGTGACTGTTTTCTTATGGAACAGATTAATGGAGACAGTGTGTTCTCTCAGTTTACAGTATAGATTTGCAAGTAATGTACACTAATTTAACAGGTGTTAGAAATGATTAAACTCCAAAATTATAGTTAAAGCCTTGGGAACACTAGCAATGTGCCTGGACACTATTGTGCTAGGTATTATTAAAAAAAAAAAAGTAATTTCTACCCCAAGATGACTACATAAAGAAAGAAACAGACAATGGAGTATTATGGAGTACCTGAAAAGATTACACACATATTAACAATTCTAATCAGCTAGGTCTTGATCTGTTAAAGAACTATTTTTAAAAAAGTTACAGTACTAACCTGCATACAGAATAACTTAGTACTGTGATGCCATCTAAGGCTTTGAGAGAGGGAAGATGGAATAATACAAATAGTCGGTAGTGATCTTGTTTCCAGACTATTCAATTTCTACTCATGTCCAAAATTATCAGATTAGTTAAACCCTAAGTAGAAAAAAGCATAGGTTTATTAATATAATTTTAAAACATCCATATGCAGGTGCATTCAAACTGCTTTTCAGCTCCTTCTTCAGCCATCATCTGCATAACTGAGAAATCACTTAACAAAATCCAGGTATCTTCATTTAGATTAATAGCACTTTTCAACACTCAAGCCACAAAGCAAGCCCTTAAAGTGAGTAAAACCTATACCAACATTGCCTTAAAAGCTTTTGTGCTCTCATGCAGTTTTACAGAGTCTGAACATAAATAAGAATCAGGGCCTTCAGTCTCCAATTAGTGTTTGAATCCAACCAACAAAGTTTGTAACACGTACATTAACATTCCAGGTAAGCTGAAAAGAACTGGAACTGCTGCAGGTGTAAGTGTTATTTGACACGAGTTGCAGAATTATGCCATGGTTTTAGCCTACCTGGTAGAAGTGATGTTTAACTCTGCAGAACGTTTGGAGCCTAATTCAGCCACAGGGTTCAGCACCTCCTTCTTAGGAGTATCAATCCAAAAATAGTGGACTGGGGTTTTCATCAGTTTGGGTTCTACTTTAAGGGTGGATGACTGCAGTACCCACCAGCAGAACCTCCAATTATGTTTAAATATAGCTTCCTCTATACTTGAACAAGTGGGGAAACTGCATTTCTAATGTAATAAGAAACAAATTATTTTTGAAATAGTAAATATTTACCTTTAAATGATGTTCTCTTGGTTGATATAAACAAAGTTATTACTTATGTATAGCTCTATCAGGGAGTAAGTTTTCTTTAAACCAATTAATGATGTGATTCTGTTGTTCTCAGTGAAAATGTAATGAGGATGAGACAGATTTTCAGGCACATGTCTTTTGAGGCTGGTAAGAGTTGTTTACGCTATGTCTTGTAAGTTTGGTGAGCTTCGAAATTCCTTGAAAAATAAGCAAGATGCACTAAGTATAAAGTGAGCTGTAACAGAAAAAGGTAGCTGATACAGAAGGTAAAACACATTACAAATGACACAGTGTTACTCGGTCCAGCTGTAACTAGATCAATTAGATCATTAAACATAGACAAATACGCACATCTAATAAGAAATACTTATTCTGCTGGAACATAACCGTTCTGCCTCATTCCCTTTCTGCAGTTCTGCTAAAGATACACTCAGATTTTGTAATATTTGAAAAACTCACTCTGTTGACAGCAAGTAAAAACTCACCCTCTATAACATTTAACTATAAAGAAACATTTCTACTGTGTCCCAGCTTAACAGCCTGCATTATCACTACCATAGTAAGTATAGTACCATCTAGTGTTGAATTGTAGTTTTCATCTAAAGTGTGTTATATGGGGTTAAGACATTATTCCTTCTATTTGTGTGAGATTGTTGCTGTTAAATGATGCCCATCTTAAATGCTCCAATTTTTCCAAGTTGGAAATTCTGAAGAGTGTTGGTCATCCAGATTTAAGACAGTGATCTGTAATTAAACTCAGTATTAGAACTGAAAGAAACTGACCAGTCAATTGATTTGTAAATTAATTCTACCTACGTATTCTGTGCTCAGTTTCTATGTGCGCATTTCCTTGGATGCAGGGTGTGATATTTCCCCATTATATAATCATAGAATCTTTATGGTTGGAAAAGATCTCTAGGATCATCAAGTCCAACCGTTGACCCAACACCACCATGTCTACTAAACCACGTCCTGAAGTGCCACGTCTACATGTTTTTTGAACACCTCCAGGGATGGTGACTCCACTACCTCTCTGGGCAGCCTGTTCCAATGCCTGACCACTCTTTCGGTGAAGAAATTTTTCCTAATATCTAATCTAAACCTCCCCTGATGCAACTTGACACCATTTCCTCCTGTCCTTTCTCTAGTTGCTTGGGAGAAGAGACCAACACCCACCTCACTACAACCTCCTTTGAGGTAGCTGTAGAGAGTGATAAGGTCTCCACTCACCTTCCTCTTCTCCAGGCTAAACAATCCCAGTTTCCTCAGCTGCTCCTCATAAGACTTGTACTCCAGTCCCTTTACCAGCTTTGGTGCCCTTCTCTGGACACGCTCCAGCAGCTCACTGTCCTTGTACTGAGNAGATCACTGTCCTTCTTGTACTGAGGGGCCCAAAACTGAACACAGTATTCGAGGTGCAGCCTCACCAGAGCGTAGTACAGGGGCACAATCACATCCCTACTCCTGCTGGACACACTATTCCTGTCCCTATTGCAACAGAGCTACTCTAATACATTTCAAAAAAGTTCAGCTTCTCCTCCAAACCAAGAACTCTATGACCTAAGTATGCCAGCTCCCAAATGTACCTTTGCAGTTGACGCTGTCTGAACATAGGCATTTTTTTCTTGTCTGCATTAGATCTTAGACAGTTTTGTTCAATTTAAATCCTTCTGCAATACATGATTATTTTATTGGCTAGTCTGCTTTACATGTCCTCATTCTGCAACAGGACTTTAATGGAAACAAGATTTCAGCCTAACACTAAGGCTGGATATTTAGTCTAGAAGAGGCTAAGTGCAAAGTCAGAGCAGGATTTATCCTAACTTTATATTTATCCTAACTTCATGCTTTTTATATACAAACTGAGTACACTTCTCTCTATACCACACATTAACAAATTCAGTCATTTTCTTGTTTGAAATATTCTTGAACAGAAACAAATAAATAATGATACCAAACATATATTTTGCTGCCCAGGTTGTGAAACGACTGTCTTACAGGACCTGACTTTAGACACCTGGCAGCAAGCTTCCTGTAAAGACAAAACTGCCAGTGATCCTGTCTATAATTTGTTTGTACGACTACGACTCCACTTTTCCGATAATACTACAGTATTTAGCCAATCATTGTACAATGAAGAAAAGATAAGATCAGAGTCCCAATCAAAAAATTCAAATTATCCTGTAGTGTATTGAGATTGTATCCAAGACAAATAATCACTTAAATATTCAGTATCATTAGATTGGCTTTGGTGATGACTAAAAAACATTTTTTGGCTATATTATTTTCCAAAGTATTTATCATGCTCTTTATGAGTCTCTTCTCTCTGATGTCACAAAACATATATGACATATGCTAAAGCATTGATTTTCCTGGCAATTTTTCTAAACATGAATTTCCTTAATGCACACAGAATGAAACGCCACACTTATCAGCAGAAATGTGTTTTCCTCTAGCTATTCTATATGCTAATAACAAATTGAACTGACAGAGGAGCTTTTAACCTTTCATACTGGGTAGATTAACATGATTTCAGCTGATGGATCAGAACAGGTTAGGATGACCTTGGATATTCCTCCACTGACTCCTGTGGCTTTTTGCTAGCTCTGTTTCCTAAGGAAACAAGGCTAATGTGATTGTGCTATCTGTATATCCATCTGCTGGCCTTATCACTAATTTTTAAACTTATTGGTGAATTTTGGCCCAATTTGTCAGACAAGCACTACTTGACTTCCTACAAATTCCATGAAAATGAGCAGCTGAATGAGAGATATAAACTGACAATCCCAGTGAAGGAAAGTCTGCAATACTGGCTCAGCTACAATGACAGACACTAGAGGATCCAGGAGAGACCTTTTGTGGTGGGTTGACCTTGGCTGGATGCCAGGAGCCCACCAAGCCACTCTATCATGCCCCTTGTCAGAAGGACAGGGAAAGGAGAAAAATAAGATGGAAAAAACTCATGGGTCAATATAAAAACAGTTTAATAAAGCAAAAGGCCACATGTGGAAGCAAAAGAAAAACAAAAGGTTTATTCTCTACTTCCCATCAGCAGGTGACGTTCGGCCGCCTCCCGGGAAGCAGGGCTTCAGTATGCATAGAGGTTGCTCTGGAAGACAAACATCATAAATAACAAGTACTCCCCCTTCCTCTCAGCTTCTATTGCTGAACAGATGTCATATGATATGGAATATCCCTTTAGTAGATTTGGATCAACTATCCTGGCTGTGTCCCCTCCCAAGATCTTGCCCACCTCCAGCCTACTGGTGAGGGGAGGCATGCTGGAGAGACAGCCCTGATGCTGTGCTCAGCGCCAGCACTGTGAGGGCTGCTGTGGGGAAAATTAACTCCAGCTCAGCCAGACCCAATACACCTGTTCTGAACAATCTGAGAAACTCTGAGAGCTGATTAGGCCCTGGATAACCCAAAGACAAGTTTCCTTCTGAAGGCAAACCAATTTCCTTCAGCACTGCTGCTCAGCTAGTGACTGCTTAGTTTATAATTTTAGGTAGTCTTTCAAGGTGAGAGATAATGTTCAAAGGGTTATTCTCCATGTTTGCTGGTTTGAAATTAGACCTACGAGCTTTCTTCTTGCAAACTGTTTTCCATATCGATATTTAGTAGTTCTCTGTGAAAGTTTTAATCCTGCCTGATCACAGAAATGGATTAGTACAGAGAGTTTAATACGCACGTGGCAAAGCTCATTTGGCTTTAGACATGAAATATGCCTAAGCCTCTAAATTTCAGGGCAGGGTATATTTGAACGGTCAGTATTTGAAAACCATGTTGCTATATGCATTAGAGAATTTATGCCTATAGAATTTATTAGGAGAACTAATGTTTCAACATTATACTTTTGTGATACCAGAAAAAAGTTTGGTTCAAAACTAGCGGAATAAATAAGATAAGCATAGCTACTGAATTTTCTAAGGAAAAATTCTCAGGGCCAATCTCTACTGATCAAGGAGAGAATGCAAAGGAGCTGGCTGCAATTTCCTGAATCAGTCTGGTTCTCTCATTATCCTTGCCACCAGTGTCCTTGCTCCTTAAAAAATGCTCAATATTCTTGAAGCTGCACTGACATTCTCCTTTGAAATACTTCCAAAGTATTTGGAATTCCTTAAATAAAGTGAATAGATTAAGGACTTTGTCTTGCCTTGGGAGGCAATTCTGTAAAAAAACCAAGCAAGTGCATCTCATAAGCACGTCCTTTGTATACCCTTGGTGTTTTAAAAAGGGCAATTTTCATATGCCAAAAGCAGTCACAAGCAAAATGAGTGACACAAAAACTTCAGCTAAAAAATATGAAGGCTAGTTAGGAGAGGTTTAAAGTTGCAGAAGGTTAAACACTAAACACTTCATAATTACACACTTTTCCATTTACAGTTAAAAAAATATTCACCCTTTGAAGTTTACAGACTAAAGCAAATATTCCTGAGCCTGACTGGATCAGGCTATGGTCCTTTTATTCCACTACAGCAGAAGTGAATGAAAAACAGGAAAAATGATAGTGGTGAGAATAAAACAGTTGTTAGAAACATGGATTGCTGAAAATGAAAACTAAAAATGTCAATGAAAATTTGATGGCTAATATTATGACAGATCACAATCAGGACCTAATGAAATTCAAGCAATGCTATAGGCTTGATCCTATCTAAGGATTGTAAAATACTAAATCAGAACACAGAAGAGAAAGTTTCAATGCATGTTTTTCTCTGCCTTTGGGAAGAACCATGATGAGATGCTCATAATTTACATGGATAAAGAAATATTTTGTTAATAACTAAAAAGAATCTAAAAGTGGAACTACTCATGTTAACATTTTTGAAGGCATTTTTCAATCAAGGGTATTAATGAACCAGTTGAAGAACTTTCTGAACCACCCATCAATTCATATTATACAAATGACAGTATGCTTAGGAAATTCTAGATGATTATAAACAAACAGAAGTTATAGTAGTTTTGAGGATAAATAGGATGACCAGAATACATCAGTTAGCTTGATATCATCCTTAGGTATCACAGAAAGGCTGATATGAAACACAGTAAACAATTAAAAGTTAATGGTCTTATTAATAGATGTCAGTATGGTGCATTGGAAACAAAAATTATTATTAAATTGCTTTTGATTAAAATTTAAATGTATTGATAAGATTAATAGCTTCTGAGAATGTAATTAAAAAATAATGAAATCCAAAAGTGAAGGTAACTCTTGTTAAATAGATGAAAACTGGCTAAAGGATGGATCTCAAAATCTAACTATAGAAAGAAAATCATCACTTTACAGAGTATTTTTATTGATGTTCTGCTCGAAATTCTTTTTCTCAATGACCTAGCAAAAAGAGCAGGAGTCCCTTTCTGGTAAATTAGGAGATGACATAAAGATGTTAGTAAGGCCAGCTTTACACAACAGTTTTATAATGACTACATGGTGGCCCTATTAAAAAAGCACATTTCTGTATAGAACAAATTGCAACTTATATAGCTAGGAACAGAGAAATTCACACTTGTGATGAAAGACAGTATCTCAGGAACACTGAAAGGACTAGAACTAATGACAGAAAAAAAGAAGAATATGAGTTTGTACTGTTGCCACAAGGACACACATCTCAGGCTATATATAAACCCCATGTGGTCAGAATGAAATACGTTCAGAAAGGAACTAGAATAATGTCATGAGAAATAAAAAAACACATTATAATGAGATGCTCAAGAAGTCCAACCTAACAGTGTCTTTACGATAAGATGAAGTGGGATGATTTTGGCTAAATAAGGAAAAGACTTCTGATCCTTTAGAACATTGGGTTCTACTCCTTTAGAACACTGGAAAGAGACAAAATGAGACCCAGTGGATTAAATTTGATAGTAGCCAAATTTGTGTTAGAAACAAGGTAGACATGATAGAGAGATAGGAAAGGTAGACTCACTGTTACCTGAAACCTGAAAACAAAGACTAAAAGTGGGTTCCATACCAGCAAAACAGTATCAGCAGCAGAGATATCTCCATCTGTGGTGGCTGGTTGGGCTTTCTGGTAGGATGCAGTTCACTGCAAACTACAGTAACCCTCTGAACTCATGTCCCTAAACTATTTTTGTTTCTGCACTGTCTATGTAAGGAATGTAGGGTGAGGAGAACTAATGTGGTTATTTATTTACACTGTAGATAAGCAAAGTTAGGAAGTTAGGCAAAATTCTTCCTCATCTGAATGGTTTACTGTAAAATCGGCTGTAGCTCAAAAAGAGGCAAGGACAAAACTTCTACCTTCACAGAAACCAGAAAACGAAATGTTTGTTAAAAAAATTGGTGCAAAACTGTTCCTAAAGCTTTCCTTTTCCATATCACTCACTATAATTTACAATAAAACAGAGCATCAAACCTGGGTCATCTTTGATCCTGCAATATATTGCAATGCTTTTGTAGCTTCTTCATTAGCAACCAGTACTCCATCTAGGTTAGTGAGAGCCTTTAACTTGCCAATGACACTCACCTGCAATGAGGCAGGTTTGAAGAAATGTATAAAGTGTTACAATTTTTTTGAATTGCCAATATAGTTTACATGCAAGAAGGAGACTTGCATTTCCTTTCTGTTTAGTGTACTGTCATCTCATGGATGTCAAGAGCTAGAACTTTGCTATGATCTTCACCAGAGCCACCATGTCATCCTTGCTTACATAGTTTGTTAGAAACACATGAGACAAAGTATGTTTGGGCCAGTTTTGATTGTTCTGTTTTTATGTGACATTGATGGTAATAAACTGCTCTGGAGTCACATGAGCTAACTAGTAAGTTTACTAATCTTACAAAGCTCACTAATACATAAGATGCATTTGTATTTGTTTTTATAATCGAGAAGTTTCATTTATGACCTAGAAATATTACAAAAACCAAAGAAAGCTTCATAGGACATGTGAGAAATGTTTAAAGGATTTAGAGATGTCACCAAAACCTCAAGACATCACCACAAACTTATTCTATACATACAGAATGTGTTAGACTGCCCACTAATTTAAAATATAATGCACAAAATACACACTTCTCACATAATGAATAACAATGTCTTTGTGAAGGGAACATAGATATATTTTGACAGCCAAATAAGCCAAATGCAATTGCTTATGAGCTAGATGGTAGACCATCCTCTGAGAGGCAGTGTTGTGGTCTAACCCCAGCTTGTAACTAAGCACCACACAGCTGCTCACTCACCCCTTACCCCTCAAGGGGATGAAGAGGACAATGGAAAAAGAACCTTAATGGGTTGAGATAACACAGTTTAACATGATAACAAAGGAAGATAACAATAACAACAACAATAAATAAAGCAAGTGATGCACAAATGCAATTGCCTACCACCTGCAAAAAAAACCCAAACAGAAACAACCCAATGCCCAGTCTGTTTCCAAGTAGTGATCCTGCCTACCGGCTAGCCTCCCCAGTTATATACTGAGCATAACACTGTATGGTACGGAATATCCATTTGGTCAGTTGAGGTCATCTGTCCTGGCTGTGTCCCCTCCCAACTTCTTGTGCACCCTCAGCCTACTTGCTGGTGGGGTGGTGTGAGAGGCAGAAAAGGCTTTGGCTCTGTGTAACCGCTGCTCAGCAATAGCAAAAACACCTCTATGTTATCAACACTGTTTTCAGCACAAATCCAAAACATAGCCCCATACTAGCTACAATGAAGAAAATTAACTCTATCACAGCCAAAACCAGCACAGGCAGTAAGGATTTTCTGTTTTGCTCTGAACTGAACTACCTAGACATTGTGGTTGGAGGCCTAAGAAACTCTGGAGAGGCACAGGTTTAGTGACGTGTAATACTCAAGTTACCGTGTTGACACACAGAGCGGATAGCAAAGAACACTGCAAAATTAAAAGTTTACTTTGAAAAACCTAAGTCATAACAACAGAGAACCAGAGACCGGAACTGGTAGCTCCTATTATTTCTTTTTATATCTTAGCATATATTGAAAAGATTCACTGAAGCTTAATTTACAGGCCAAACAGACAAGGCAGCATCTTTCTGAATGCTTCCGAGGTGCCCCAATGGAGTTCTGTTTCCTGTGTGGCTTTGTTGTTCAAATATTTGAGAGAGAGATATTCTATTCAGGTAGTACTCTGTTTGCCTGACTTTGACTTGTACAAAAATATTAAATTTAGTGTTAAATAATCATTAAAAAAGCTTTTTAAAGAGTCTTTCAATGCCTCAAATTTGTAAGGTTTAACTCTGCTGATTCTGATGCAGCCCTTTAAATAATGCTAAAATATACTGATTCAAAGGGAATAAAGAACAGAGAGAAACATTTGTTCCAGAAGCTGGTTGGGCAACAGGAATGAATGAGAGTCAGTAAAAGGGCTGAGTATTGGCTTTTTCACCAAAGCTCTAGCCAACACAGCTGTGCTGCTGCAGACAGATACATGCAGTTACAGAGAGACCAACAGTGTATATGCAATCCCCAAGGCCAGGAACTGTCTCTGCTCCCACCCCTTATTCAGTGCAGCTGAGACAGCAAAATTAAAGCCAGGGCTTGGTTTTTGATATCTGGTGCAGGCCGCCAATAAATTTAATTCTTAAGGGAAGCATGTCTCTGAGCAAGATGTCTCTGAGCAAAAATGCCACATGGCTTATTCACTTGGTTAGGCTATGACTACAGAAAGAAGTGAAGGCCCTGTGAGAACAAAGATGCCATAACATGATCATAAGGCTTCTTACATTGCAAGGGCCTTAGAATTAATAAGGTGCAGGACCAGATTTTAAGCCTTTATAACTGTGGTAATGGTTAGAATGCTTTCCCAGGAATTTCAAGCGCTGCTATGTACCTCACGCCATGGGTTGTGTCTGATGTCAAGACCAAGTAACACTTGGGAGTGTGTTTATGTAAGATGTTTATATCGTCCCTGGACTTTTTCAGCTGGTTCCAGCTCAGGCTGAAGAACTCCAGTTTGCTTAATGCCCTCTAATGCTCTCAAGGGTGACGACATGGTTATGGTTTGCATCAAAATATTCCCGGTTGGGCTGCAAGACAACACAGGTTTGAAAATAGTTGTATGGCCAAAAGTGTCACAAAAGAAACTTCGGTTAAAGTAATTAGACACATTTAGTCTTTAAACACACTTAACAGGATCCAGTGCCTGGGACTCCCCTTGCTCAGTATTGGGTCTGTTGAGGGAGACCTAGTGCACTGCAACCATGCTACTCTATTTGTTAAAATGAAATGACCATTATAAAGGTCAGATGGGTGATAAAGTGATATCACTGTAATACTGCAATTCAAATTGAGGGCAATATCAACAGGCACCAAAACTGTGGGCTGCTAATAATATCACAGTATTCATGATCCTAGTTTAGTCCCCCATTCTGTTCCCCTGTGTGCATCCCCACCCAATTCTGTCCTGTGAGCACACCCCACAAGGCAAGAATATTTATTCTAGTAAATGTTCCTTAAAAAAAAAGAATTAGAGCTTAATTTCTCACCAGCTCATATATACTATTTAAGGAAGTAAATTCATTAAAGTTGATGATAAGCTTTTCAAGTGTTTTTAAGTCTAGAGATGTCCTGCAGTGCACTCAGGCTGTTTCCATTCAAATTCAAAACCTAGGCCAAAAGTAGATCAGAAATGATAATTTCACTGGACAGGCAGCCAAATTCTGTAATACTCCATGGCAGTCTTTAAAATGAAAAAGCTTCAACTGATGGAGTACAAATGCTATCCTACTGGTAAATCATAAAAAGAGTATAAAATATTAATCCAAACTAACAGGAAATAGTGAAAAGACAATAAAAGCTATGATATTCTTTCTAACTTATTTGAAGGCTTTTTAATCTCTAACTTCTCCCTGAAATAACAGTGACATGGGTAAGATGGGGAGTCAGACAGTCAATCGGTTCACAGGAGAAGGGAATAGATGCTGCCGACACTACGGAACTGGCAACTCTTCCATTATGGGAGTGCAGCATGGGAAGAGCAGAGCTGAGCAGAGACAGGCAACAGTTCCTTAGGAAAAAGCAAAGGGAGAAGAGAATTGCTAGTATCTCACTGCAAACACAGATCACTGGAAAGATGGTACTTTGGTAAAATAAGAAGAGAATTGTTTTTCTCCTCTTTTTTAACATTGCCTCTAAACGAGTTTTACAAAAGAAAAAGTTTATTTGAAACTGTAAAAAAATGGGATTGAAAAAATAACCATCAAGTATAACAAATAACACCACTCAAAAACTAGAGTTAAAAATGGGACAGTTTAGAAACTATTTCACACTTTCATGTATCAGATATTTAGCAGGGCTACTTCATCAGAAAAGGCAGCTACTGAAGATGCTACACAACAGTTATGTGTATGAATGCAATGTCAGAATTATGCATATAAATGTCCACCTGAAGAAGTGTTTTTCTGTGCAGCTATTATAAAAATAAGTATTTCTGAAGCTAAAATCTGTAGCCTGCTACAGTTTTGATGTGTTTTTTTTTTTCCCCCAGGCTATATTCTTGTGATGTCAAATCTGACCAAAAGAAAATCTTTTCAAGTACAACTGGCATAATGGCATGAAGTCATGTATTTCATAAAATTCAAAGCAAAGACTGATAGTTTAGGTCACGTCCTCTTCTCAGATACATTCTTCTTAAACTGTTTATCATTGAAATTGCTTGCCCTTTACACAACAGGACATGCAATTAGGATTCAGCCCAATAATTGTAATTCACATTGCATAATAACTGATAGACAGAGGAACACAAGTTTTAGTGGTTAAGTAAATGTAAGCAACATCGTAATCAAGCCTGAATAGAAACATTAATTTTTAACTTTTGTGTTTGGTTAAGGTCATGGGCCAACCTGAATAACAAAGTAACAACTACATAATAAATTTCTTCTATTGAAAATTGATGGGAATACCTCACCTGTACCTGATTAAATATTGGCCTTAGTCACTGAAAACGCTGTTCTGCTAGAAACTAGGTTTAATTGCATCATAATCAAAGCATTGCATGTTTTTGCTTGTATGGGTTGTTGTGTACCACATAGAAATCTGGCTAGAGTCCAAAGAATTACACCTATGCACTGAAATTCTGAAAGTCCAAGAATGACAGTAGTGCAGCCTAACACTGGACCACGGGACCAGGCAGATGACTAATCAGTGAATTCGACTCTCTCCTTCCTTTCCCCAAAGGTGAACATCCCACTTCCCCATGCTCTCTTGTTTCTAACAGAGAGTAACTCAGAGTCTGAAATGAGTCCTTCTACCTTGGCAGCAAGTTATGAAGTTAGATGAGTGAAATAGCAGCATTACATGCTTGTAAAAATGCATAGAAGGAATCAATGAAAAACTTGTTCAGATTACCAGCTGAGAATAAATTTTTTTTTTTTTTACTTTTCTCAAAACCGCACAGAATGGACAGAAGAGAGAATCAACCTTAAATCTGGGGCTTGTCAGGTTGTGTTAGTAGAACAAAATTTAATTTTAACTACTTTTTTTTTTTTTCTCTTAATCTGTGAAATCCAAAGCTTGCCTTCTAATATCACAGTAGGAAAACCAAAGTTCATACCAGTGTAACGCCCTCAAACTCAGCAATGTATTTCAGCAGGACCAGTTCATGGTCAGACACAAACCACTTGCAATGACATTGGCTGCAGCCACAATTTCTCTGTTCCAAGGAAGCCCACATTTCTAAAGTAGAGGAAGCAGGGTAAAGATATTATTGTTTTTAGCTAACTTTGGTATTAATTTCTGAATGTTAATGAGTTAAAGGTATCTCCTTCCATGAAGATGCATCAGTTTTATTCCTTTCTGCCATTAGACTTTCTTTGCCATACAGGCTCACACAGGCTAATAAAGGAGTTTAACTTGGCTATCTAACACTCTATGTAGAATAAGCAACTGTCCAGCATGAAGACTGCAGCCTGTCAAAGACTAGCCTGGATCCTGAGAGCATGGATAGCTCTCCTGCAGTGCTTTCATTGCTGCACTGTCCAAAACTACCTCATCATATTATGGTGTGATCACCTTCCAAATTAGCTTTCATTTCCTCCCTTCTAAGAAGCCATAAACAATCCCTGTTCCTTTATAAAGAGACAGATGTTGCTTCCTGTTAGCATCTGAAAGTTTGGAGGGTATATCAGAGTGAACAGGTGAAATTATTGCTCAATTCCCACTCTGTTGTCTTGCAAAAAAATATGGTAAAGCAGAATCTATCACTCCGGGGATACATACGATACAGAGATTTAATCTGGTTACTTAGTGTTTTTCTCAGCGGTACTCATTTTTATTTTGCTTAAAGGCTGTGGATTTTAAGGGAGAAGATTTCATCTGTGGTATACGCATATTGCCTTTTGCCACACTTGCTCAATCCCACTGTAGAAAGAGTGGGCATGAAGCTGTGTGAAGTTGCCTACTTTCAGTGTGGACTAATGACTAAATAGCAGTGTGGCACAGGTCACTAAACAAGCACAAATATTTATTCAAAGAGGAATCTTCTTGCTTGTTATGGTCTTTGAAAAAGTGCACTTCAGCGGAGCAGAGACTGTGTTCTGAGGAATGAAACCTCCTGACACAACCCACAGTCAAAGATGAGTTTAGAATACAAATGTTAATTTAACCTTAACTTTATGCTAACAAGTGCCTACAAATACATACCATTGCCAGAAGTAGACACATCACTTTCTAGGCATTTCCAT
Source organism: Aramus guarauna (assembly GCA_013400195.1). Taxonomy (NCBI): domain Eukaryota; kingdom Metazoa; phylum Chordata; class Aves; order Gruiformes; family Aramidae; genus Aramus; species Aramus guarauna. The sequence goes on along the minus strand of VXBL01009098.1, from coordinate 353,779 downwards.
GCCCTGAACACTGAACTAGCTTCTGAGTAGTTGAATTGATGGATGAGCTTCATTGCACAAGCTGGAGCACTGCTCCAGGCCAAGGAAAACTTTTGCAATTATCACTTTCCTTAAGCGAGGGAGAAAAGGCACTTCATATTTCTAATTCTAGCTTGGGGGTGCTGATAGGATAATACAACAGTTGTGCTTAATGTAATAACAAACAGGCTACATCTTGGGTTGGCAAATGAATACTCTAATATGTATATAATACATATTAATAAAATTATATAGTTTTATATGTATTATGAGTCTGTTTTTATGTTTTTTTATGAAACAAATGTACTTTGGCAGAAAAGATGACATTGTGAAATCTAGCACTTGTAGTCAGCTAATATTTAAAACCAGTGAAATCAGCAATACAAGTAATTTCATAAAGAGTGGAACCTGTGTCTTCCAATCTCTTTCTTCCATATTGCAGTAAACCCAGCTTCCCCAAGCTCCCTCTGACACCAAGGCCAAGCAGAAGGTACTATGTGCAGTGGCAAGTCTCAAGCTATATATATGCTGACAAACTTGCTGTAAGTCCATGCTGACTGCTGTGTTGGCTGGTGCTAAATGAACCCTAGAAAAGCTGAGAAATGTCTCTTTTCTTTGTGGGGAGGAGGAGGTGTCCTAAATCAGGTTAAGATTTCCAGAAAAATTATAAATACTTAATTACTTTTAAGATTTCTTTTCTTTTCTTTTTTTTCAAATTGGGTTGAAATTTGATCATTTCTAAGCACTGCACTGAGGGAGTCACACAGCATGACTGTTTTTTCCCTTCTGTGTGCCCTGTCCTGGACACGAATTGACCCAATATATTTGTGTCTTTCCTCACTCCTCAAGAAAAAAATCAGACATATCTAATGATTTCTCATATGAGGACATCTCTCACAAATGCTTCAAACTCCTGCCTGGGAATTACTCCCAGTAGCCCAAGCCCTTTGTGGAGTTTCCTAATACACAGAATGCCACTGGGATGGATTTCAGCAGTTTTACAGCTCCTTTCAAGGCTGCATATGCCACCTCATGGCCATCTGCTGTATTTACAAAATGTCCTTTCTGTAACAGTAATTCTACAAGCCATACAGCACATATTATACAACATCTTTCCAAACTTTGAATTACCATGCTTGAATGGCTCCTCAGGATCACTGCTGGTTTTGCCTTCTGCCTTAGCTTACTGTTTCAGAAACTCTATTCTGGGACATTCACACATGCTTAGATTGTTATAGAGAAGAAAAGCTTTTTTTCCTGTCAGATCGCTGCAAAGATTAAAGCAAAGATCAAGTATCTTTATTTGACTGAGATCACCCCTTAAAAATGTAAACAAATTTAAGCAGCATGAAAATATAGCCATGAATTATGCTAAGGGATGGCAGGCAGGGAAGGTGAAGAATAATGAAGAAAATAGTTTATAGTGTCATTATTCCAACAGAATGACAGATACAAACAAGAAAATCAGACTGTTAGCTCTGTGGGACAGGGTCCATTTTCCTGTATGCTTATATAGCTTTCAACACCACAAAAAGGAATCTCAGTAGAGCCTCTGCAAACTAGGATATAAACAGTAATAAAGCAAAACAGGACAAATAGATACTGTATTTGAAGATACAATCTTGCCACCCAAAAATGTCATCTCTTCTCAGAGCAAAAAGGGCAGGTATGCAAAAGGCTGGAAAGAAGAAAAGGAGAGCAATGGGGACCAGAGAAGAGTTGCTCTGAATTAATTTTCCTACTCTCTATTCTTTTCCTTCATAAGTCAGAATGAAAACTTCTTTACCTGAAATATCTCCATCCCTGGAGATATTAAAAAGCTGTCTGGACATGGTCCTGCACAGCCCGCTGTAAGTGACCCTGCTTGCTCAGGTGGGTTGGGCAAAGTGACCTCCAGAGGCACCTTCCAACCTCAACTATTTTGTGAGCCTGTGAAAATACTACTTCTGTTCATAATTTCTTACTCAGCATGAAATAATATAGTCTATCTGCCTGGCTATTTTACAGTCTGGAGATGGAAGGGGTCACTGGGACAGTTTCTAGGGTTATGACTGGTCTTGACAACTAGGATCCATGCAAGAGGGACCCTATGTTTAGGGCAGGGTATATGGAGATATCAGAAATAAATGGACTAGGGTTAAATGTAGGATTAAGAAAAAAGGCGGCAGTGATTTAGAGTTAGGATCAGGTTTGCAAGCCAGGACCTGGGATACTATATTACTAGAACTGAGACTGAAAGAACTGAAACCTCATGCTACGCTTTGTGCTAGCACTGGTAGGAAAAACAAAATAATAGCAAAATAATATTGTCTTCAAACAAATACAAATGAAAATTATAAAATAAATGGCTGAAGAAACCACTGAGCCAATGAGTTCCACAGGCAGCAAATACAGGTGCGGCAGCTGTTACTGTGGAGACTTCCAAACCAGTCCTGCATCAGTCCCTGCAAACTGTAGTGGGGGGGCATTGATCAGAAGTGATGTGTAAGAAGAGACAATTTGCCACAAAAAGAGAAAGGGCAAGGAAAGGACAAGAAGATGATGAGAAAAACTGGAAAGCACTAATCATGCCTCTGCCACAGACGGCATAAAGATGCAAAGAAGGAAGCAGAGGTAACACAAAGAAATATAATGAGAACAGAGAAAGAAAATAGGAGAAAGATGAATAGAAAAATGGTGAAAGGAGGGAGGAAAAGAAAGCAGCACTTTTCTGCCTTCTCTCTTTACTAAACAACAGCATTCTTCTGTCCACAATGCAGCGTACTGTATGCACTTCCAGACCCAGAAAACTATCCTCCAGCATTTGTAGCAGCTGCTTTTCCTTAACTGGCTATTCAGGGTTGCATACATAAGAGAGAGATTCCATCTTTTCTTATTAAGAAACTACAAACAGAAGACATAGGGAAAGAACCCAGATTTTCATTATGCTGTTGCAAAAGCAGACAAAAGACAAGAATAGACATTCTGACCATGTAAAGTTTATAAATTGCACAATATTTACTAAAGATAACAGACTATAATTAACAGAAATTCCCTAATTCTGATGTTCACCGTAATCATGAGATCCCTTGCAAGACTTGTTGTTTTTCCCCTGCCTCTTTATAATCAGAAAGAGCGGTCTCCATGTTCTATACTACATTAAAAAAAAAAATAAAAAAAAAAAATCTGTTTATTTGCCTCTGAAACAAGTCTTGTCTTTCCTGAAGATCCCTAGCAGGAAGGTAGCAATAGCATGACAAGAAAGACAATAGTACAATAAATGTTGACAGCAGATCCAGAACCCCATACTAATACTACAAAACTGTTCATAACTTTTCTTCTTGAAATTCTTTTTGATAAGGATGTTGTTTCTGGTGATTTACAACTTCTTTTTACAGAAATATTGGAAACTTCTCCTTAAATTTCAGCCTCAGAATTTGATTGTGCACTCTAAAGATGTAATTTATTTTCATTCCCATGATACTGTATGATCTGTAGTCGTAGGTACAAAATTGGGATTGAATTATATGACAAGAAGAACAAAACCTGTGTGCAGAAATGCACAGAAAAGAGCACTAAGTTAATAATATTTTCTTCTTGTTTTGCACTGATTTTTTCAGTGTTATCTACATGATTTTCTTCTATTTGCTATTCAGAAGAAAGAATCACAAGCCTCTATCCTGTTTCATTTAATTATAACTTTGTTCTCTCAAGTGGAGACAAATAAATTTACCTTATTTTCTTCAAATGCTGCATTCAAAGTTAAGCATCAAATATCAGTATCTAATGATATGTGATTCATTGTGTTCCTTTTCTCTATTTGCACTGTCATATTTAAAATCTGTTTAAATCCTTCTTCACTATGCAAATGAACAGTTCCACTATACTAAGCACAATCATACATAAAGTGAGCATGCAAGAACCTAAAACAGTTTCTGCAGTTAAACTTGAGAAAGAGGAGACAGTCCACTGGCCAGCCAGGAATCTGGGGGCAGAAGCTCACCTGTTCCCTGTGGTACACAAGCCAAATCACTTAAAAATATGTGGCTATTTTCTCTGTGTCTGACTAGGAAGACAATAAACTCCCGTATTTCCATCTGGTACTATGAGATTCCTTAAAGATTATGGGGTAACCAAATGCCTTAGAAAGAGAACCAACCTAGAAATGCAGTAGGCTCCCCAGTTTTTCAATCAATGGAATATTTTCTTAGAAAACAAAATACAACAGTCAAAATCATTACTGCAACTAATAAAAATATTGTTCTTTCTCAAAAAGATTCTGTGCTAAGATTGCTCATCCAAAAACTTTTGTTTTGGCTTTCATCCCTGCAAGCGTAATTTATTAATTTCTCCTTGCCAAAACAAAAAGATCCTTGGCTTGAGAAAGTGGCATTAAAAGTGAGCAGAATGTTATTTATAAACAACCTCAAATGGAATCTGTAAGTACAGGACTACCTGCAGCTCTAACAAACATCCCTGAAAACAAAAAGAAGGCATACCTGAGGTGGACAAGCTTGGAGTACTCAAGCAGAAAACAGTCCTTGAAATACTGCCAGTCTAAATTTGAATCTCCCCTCAACTGAGCATCAAGGTTATTCATACAAAGATTATGTAAGCAACTTCTAATGCTTCTTTACAGGTAAAGCTGTGCAGGAACTTAGAATAATCATTACCACTGTTGTTAAACAACATTTGGATAGCTTGCTTATTCTTTTACCTTCCTTTTTTAAAATCAAGTGCTTCATAAATAGGAAATAAAACAACCCAAAGGCAACCCAAAGTCCTTGTGGATGCAAATCTTCAGCCTAGAACACTACTAAGAGAAGGAGAGAGGAGAGAGTGTGTTTCCTTTCTTGTCAGCTATCTGCAAATGGAGTCTGTGGAGCACTGATGCTTCAAAATACTCCAGATCCTTGTAATAAATTTGTTTTGTTAAAAATTATTAACTTGGAATCATAAGAAACAGGTTCGAGTATGAAGTATCTTTAGAAGTTTACCATGGATTATTCAATAAAACTGCTTCAACGCGAATGTCTCCTGCTATTTCTGATTCCATCAACAAGAATAGTGCTACCAAATTAAAACTGTTCTTCACTTCCACTTGGAAATCTTTTTAAGTTCTGTCTGGAACAACATAACAGGACAAATGAACATAATTTTGATTTTTTTATTAAGCAACAAATACAGATGAACAAATTATTACAGAAAGATTTAAAAAAAAACCCCCAAAAAACCACAACTGAAAGATTACAACTGTGGATATACCGATCCTAACATAGGGATATACTGGTCCTATACTGATCCATAACACCAAGATTCATCCACTTCACCCTCAGCATTGTTCCATAATCATTAACTTAACGAGAATCATCTCCTCAAGTAAGAGAAAGTCTTAGTTTGCTATTCAGTATTCATAACAATGTCAATCCAAATCGCAGCACTAATGAAATCGTGCTGGACTTGGGTGCAGCATGAGGCACTGGCATGAAATCAGTGGCAAGTAACAGCAACAAATTTCACAGTATGTTTAAATTCTCCCACACCTCCACCAGTTGTTCCATCCTTGAGATGATCAACAGGCTTTCCCTCTCTTTATTAACAAGCTTTAAAACAGTACTACTTCAGTATACTCAAATGCAAAATCTAAATTATTTTATTCTTCTGGGGCCTGATGCACTACAGACTCTTTGTACCATGCTGGTAGATAGGAACAGTGTTCATTGGTCTTAGACACAAAACCAAAGCAAGAACTGGCCGGCTGAATGGTATATGCCTTAGCTGTCCTGCAGAACATCAGAGAGAAAACAGACTTCTACTCATCAGAAGAGAGCCATCCAATTCTCCCTTCACAAAAATTCTGTAGAATGAGCTTCAGACCCATGCTGGCATCCAACACTAGATCTATGGCATCACTGATATCCTCCACATGCCCTATTATGAAGGATTCTCTGTGTAGACTTTGTGCTGGCCATTGCCTTTAGAGTGAATTTGACTCATGAAGTCCTAAGCTAGAATCAAGAATGACAAGAAAAAGAAGCCATTAAAATCACATTGGAATTACAGGGAAAAAATCCCAACAACAAACAGAAACAAAAAAAACACAGCACTTTGCTGGGTCTCTACTGTTTAAAGGCCCAGAAAACTTTTCCAAGCACTAGTCCTATGTAACTACTCATCCCAGATATTTTTGTTCAATCCTTTTCCTATTTACTGAGATCACCAGTAATGGGAATGGCAGCATCTGTCTACTAGAAGCTGGCCTGGATCCAATAATTCGGACTACATAAGAGCTGCTACTTTCATGATATTTGCAATACTCCTAATTTGGACCTTAAAAAGAACAAATGTGAGACAGCCTTCAAGTCCTGTCATTAATCTCCGAACCACCAGCCATCATCATACCCAATTATTAATGTCTGAAAATACCAGAATACTCTTCTTGTACAATTCACTAAACATACTAATTCAGTTTTCTGTTCTGGAATGTTATTCTTTCCTCCAGTGCATTTATTTTTTTCTAAGAATACCTTTTCAAGACATGTCTTTTCTGTATCTTCATTATCATGAACTGAATTTTCAGTTTCTAGCTTCTTACTCCTTAGAGATTTATTACTTGATGTTTTACCCAACATTTGCAGCTTGGCCAATTCACGTTCCAGCTGATAAAAAGACCACATTAGGATTCAGAAGCAAGAGGCTACGTTACAGTATAGCAGAAAAATTATCGTATTTGTGTTTCCTCAAAAGATAAGCCCTCTAGATATGTGCTAAAAAGCATATCTGAAAACATCAAAACAGAAAATTATTTTAATAAATTCAAACCCTTGATTGTCAATAGAAAAAGCTGAATTACTTGCCAAAGGGACAGCTCTGCTGAGCAACTGCACATACTCTTGCTGTTGTATACTGGCTCATATCCCAGTACTATTCATATCAATTAGACCATTGTTTCACTCAGGCAGGACTGATCCCTCAACGTGACTTCATTATGATGCAAGTCTCAGCAATGAAAAGAGAGTTAGAGAGTCCAGTTAAAATGGAACTGCAGCTTTTCTTCAGACACCTAAGGGCAGAGATCATTTCTCTCCCCATGTTTGATCACTGTGTGGCATAGCAATTACTTTCTGCTTTGTGGAAGCAAAAATCTTTTTGCATTCTTTTTTTAAGAGGTAAATCTTTAGCTGCTATACAGCTGAGATTAAGTAAAGCAAAAGAATGAACTTCTCATTCCTTTTGAATAACAAGGAAGGATTTGGCTCCCAAGTATAAAATTTCCATAAAACTCTTCCTAAAGAAAGCAACTTACCTCACTCTGCCTGCATACCCCAGTGTGAATATTATTTAAAATATTCATACATGCACTAACTAGAGGCACTTCTGACAAAGTGATGACTGAAGTTCATGTCTGTTTCCTAGATCCAAACTGATCTACATATGGCAAGCAAAGGAGGAAGATATGACCATAAAGGCACAAGCCTGCACTTGCAGTCTTTGGTCTGCAGTCTTTGGACCCTTGATCAAAAGAATCTGTTGACTCTTGATCAAAGTTCTTTTAAGAGGTCCTATTTATGTCATCAGCAATATTTTTTCAGTTACTTGTGTATAGACTTGTATAGCTCTTGTGCAAAGAGCTCACTCAAAGTGCATTAAAGACCTACTAGGAATGTTTACAAAATGCTGTACAGAAAATCTGTGGAAGGTCTTTTCATTTTAGAATAACTGTGGTTGCATTATGTCACTTATACTGTTCTTAAAGGAAGGGGAACAGGCTAATCAGTTGGATATCAGAAAAAAACCCCAACCAACCAGTAACTTGAGAGCTGGGTGAAAAAAGCTTTCTAATCTGCTAAAGTTTTCTGTATCAGAACACAGACCTTTCAGAAATGTTTACAGTATCAACTAGAATAGGCAATAACCATAATAATCTGGGAACTCAGCAGGAAGGTCCTCTGCAGACACCTGTACTGGATGACTAAAAGCAGAAACTTGAAACTCAGTTTACCACATTTGGTGAGCATCTTCTCTAGTCCACTGTGCTGGACTGTATCTCCAAGGCTTCCTTCCTGGTGCAGTTCCATTTAAGAGCCCACTGGTCAAAGCACTCACCTGAGGCTTGAGACACCAGGTTCAAATAATTAGGAACCTGGCAGAACTGAAACTGGAAATGGATCCCCTGCAAGTGGGCTGTTGATTATTCTTAAGAAATGAACAATGACATCATACATACAATATATTATTTTCTATTTCCACTCAAAGTGTAGGGATAGCATTTGGAAGAACTTTTCATTACAGATAAAGATAAACCAAGAAAAATTAATAGATTCTCTAGTATCTGCTTAGAAATGCAGTCATTATTTACATTTCCATTTACAACCAAACAGGCTTGATTTAAATTTAAACTAAAAGCCCTTTATACTAAAGGCAGTGAAAAATAAAAATAAATATATGCACAAATCCCACTGATACCTATTTTCTGTCTTCTTTGACATGGCCACATCGATGGAAAGGAGTTGGGAGTAAACAAAGATGAGCCCTAGGGAGTTCTGGCACAGAACTTTCAGATGATGAGGGCTGTGTATATTGGATATGACTCTGAACCATGCAAGTTGGTAGGAAATTTTTATTAGAACGAGAGAAAGATTAAACCACGTACATAAATCCTTGGTAGTAATCAGAATGTTCATGCTAGAAATGCCAGACTGATATCACCTTCCTATTTCTTTCTACTAAGTTCCCACTGAGGTTGACCTCTTGCACATTCTGCAGAGTATGTAAGCCCTGTGAATGCTTTAAACAACACAGTTTTAATCTAATATAGCACTGCAAATGCTGAAGAGCCTGTAGGCTAAGAGGCAGATCATTCAAATGTAAAAACAAATTTGACTGGAGTCTAAACAATGTTGGCCTCTGTTGTAAACTATAGCTTTCTTTTGACATGGAAAGAGAGAATGCATTTTGCCAAAAGGGAATTAGCTTGGAAAGCCTCTGTAAATGATACTGCAATGAAAATAAACTTAGTCCCCCAGCCTCAGTTTCACAGCTGTGCATGAGAAACCTAACAGATCATGCCTCATGTCATGAGTACTCATTAGCTTTTGGCTGCAGCCCATGTCTTGGCCTCAGGATATCATGACAACTGTATCACTGATGTCAATCATTTCTCTCCATGATGACACTGCAGTTCTTTGCATTGAGATGCCACTAGTTTTTTAGTGTCCTTGCTAATAATAATAATAATTTCTGGAAACACTCCACTGTACATTTACACTTGTACTTTGTCAGCTGTAGTTTCTCAGTCTTCCCCTTCCTTCCCTATCATCATGCCCTGCTTCAATTTCTCTCAAAGCCATAAAAAAAGAGGAGAAAGTTCACAGTGATTTGGTTTCATTCATCCCTATCAGTATGTCTTTCTGCTCCAACTACTTTTATCTTGGTATCAAGCATCTCCCTCTGCCTTTTTTTCATGTACTCTCCCAAGGAAAAATGGCCTGAGCTGCAGCAATTCCATCTCCCTGTAGGGGCATGAAGAGTCAGGTAATTCAGAAAGCTACATGATCTTTTGCTAGAAATGGACATTTACACATTTCTTCTTCCTTTAAATGCCAAACTGCTAATCACAGAGCTCTCGCTGGTTCTGGACTAGCCTCCAACTCAAAAGTTAGCATGGGGAGAAACTAATTTTTCATAGAAGCTAATTTGATATGTGACAAAATGAGAAAAAGCCAGGATAAAACTTCTCCTGAACAGGAGTTAATCTCTCCAAGTTATAAAAAAAATAAAAAATCCAAATATTAAAATAAAAATTACATGGCAACCCTTTTATGTAATACTGAAGTGCAGACAAAAATCTGCAGTTATTAGAAAACTAAAAATCTTTTCCTCATCATGAATCTCAGAGGTCTCTGAAAATGAGTGATTTAGTTAACTCTGCATATGCAGAAAACCTTGACAGCTAATGAGTTCCAAATAATGTTTCAGCCTTAATTCTTATAAATCAAATGTTAAAATTTTCCTTTCTGTTGTTCAATACTTCTAGAAGTTAGCTCTATCTATTAGACACATTTTTATACCATACTATTGAAATACCATAAATTAGACAAATTAGAAGAACAGAAATCATAAGAAGGACAACAGACTTACCTCTATATTCTTGATGAGGTTATTATTCAACCAAAGTAGATTCAGCTTTGTTAAGGGCTTCCAGATTTTCAATCCTGGAAATTTCATTGTGATAAAGATAAAGCTTTTGCAAATTTACACATTTTTTAGACCATCTATTTTCCATTTTCTCAGCAGAGGCATTACTTTGCAGCACTGAACAACAAAATGTCACTCTTTTTTGTCAAGATGTCATAACTCGCACAGAAAATTGTTAGGTAGTTCCAAATAATTTGAGACCATACCCTCTGTGCAGAATTCTGCTGATTTAGAAAGCTTTTCAATTAAGCCAACAAAGAAAAAGGAGTAGCAATTACAACCATTCACGGTAAATGATTATGTGTTTTTAAAGAAAGTTTTGTTTTCATTAAAATGTCTTCCTGGAAAAGGTTTCAATGTAATTATTCCAGTTTTAAAAAATATTGTTTCCAATGAGAGAGAAAAAAATCCAACGATAGGTTCTGAATTACAAAAACCTGTACTAAGTAACAGATGTAATTTGAGCCATATCTACAATGGGATTTTTGGATACCCGAGTAAAGAAGTGCTAGATCCTGACTCCTTTGAATAGTGCTTCTTCCTTGAACAGACAAAAGGAGTGTTTGTGAAAAATTATTATTGTAAGGGACTGGAAATTGTATAAAGTTGGCTAGAAAGAAAAGTCATAGTTAATTTACTACTACACAGCATTCAGCAATCCATAAATGCTTGAGCAACAAGCAGTACTCTAGGTCTGAAATCTTTTGAATACTTTGGCCAATGAGAATGAGAGTAGTTGTATTTGGGAAATGTTTCATGCCTACAATTCTGGGATAACCTGAGAAAAACATCTCCAGTGCTGTTGTTTTTAGTCTCTCTTGATCAACATTCTCATAATACAATCCATTACATGTGTACTGGAAATGGAATGTAACTATTATTCTCTTTATGTCCGTGATGTAAAAAACACATTATACAGTAGAATGTCTTACTGTCATTACAGTCAATTAGAGATAGCTGCTTAACATCAGCTGTGTCTTTTAAAACTTCCTGTGCAGCTGAATGTGTTTGCAATTCTGGCCATGTTCAGTATACAGTGCTTACGTAGCTTTCTCCTGCTCCCAAAGCACATTCGCAAAGTATTACATGAGTGCTTCACATCACACCTCAAAATGCACCTTCAATTTAAAACACAGTAATTTTCCATTATGCTAATTTTAATGAAAGTTAAAACCTGGAAATCTGTAACTTTATAAGCTAGTCTATGTATAAGTATACATATACACATCCATATACATACATATATGGATGAGGACAGATGGTGTGCTTTATCAGTCCTGTAGTTTTCCACTTCTGGAGTGGTTGTATCAAGGAAATATAATAATAAAAGCTTTTGGCCAGGAAAAAATAAAAAACGTACATGGAGTTTCATTAAGGGTGTGATTCAGTTTGTGATTAAGACACCAAGCAATAGGTACCCTCACGTGTGCCTCTTGCCTAAGCTCTCATTTTAGTCAAGAGATTTAACCAATACAGCCAGAGGATCCTGGAAAGCCATACAGATGACTGTATGGTCACAGGAGGTGTTTATGTTACACTAAATTGACTTATTCTGTAGATTCCCTTGACTAATTGACTAAGGATGGGATTCAGAATATCCGTTGTGATTTCAGAGACTTTAAAGCATCCTGCAGCAGCTGTTCCAGTAGGGTGCAGTTTTGTGTCTATCCTCTTAGATATGTGTGATGTCTTAGATACCTTGAGGCAAGTAAAATGTCACTAGACAGCTATATCTATGCAGCTGAATCCTATCCTTGTTTTCCACTGATTCTAACGAGAGCCAAGAAATGAAACACGTGTAGACAATTACTTGTAGACACATAAATGAAGGTGTCTTAAACTGCAAAATTTTTAAAATTCCAATCAGTTCATAGTAGAGAATTTTCCATTATCTCAGTTAATCACCTGATTCTGCACACAACTATCCATTGTCTAGAAAAATACAAGACTGAGTCAAAACTATAAGATTTATTTTGATCAAATTTATGTAACAAGCTTGTTTCTTATACATGAATATTTCTGCAGGGCACTTCACAAGGAACAGAGACAAAGTAGGGAATAGTACCTTAAAAATAATTTACTCTGAAGATACTCTCGAGAGAGTCTCATTTCTGCATCTTAACTACTAACGTGGTTCCCATGGTTCTGAAATGTTCAGATCACACAAACTCTCATTAATGCATGCCCCATAGCACCTTTGGGGCATTCCAGAATGGAAACAATCCTACAGATGGTTATCTCTAGAGAAGTAAAAACAATTGTATATTCTAGCAAGGACACTGACATTTATACAAGTACTGAGAAAAAAAAAAAAAAAGCTTAAAACCAAAACCAAATTAATAACTTACCAGCTCCTTAATTATTTCCACAAGGTTCTGGTTTTGGTTATCACTTGCATCATCTCTTGAGTTCTCAGCAGTGACTATAATTTCTTAGCATCTTCTTAGAAAAACTACAGGAATATTACCAGCTGTGTAGCCACCCACAGCTGGTATAAGTCATGGGACTGAGTTCCAGAATCTGTATTTCTAATGGAATCACAATGGAGATTACAACAGAAGAACGATGAAGTTGTCTGGAATACTTTGACTTGTTACTTTTTTTAATTAGCTTTTTTAGATTCTAAAGGTCTGGAAAGTAGTTTACCATAAGCTATTCTGACCACCTCCATAAGGAAAGGTGTGGAATTGCACCCTTATTCTTGTATTTGACTTGGTAAATTGTATTTGCACAAAGCATAAAGATGCAGTAAAAAACTATCCAAAGCTCACAATTCAGCAAAAACCTCAATAAAAGCCCCTCTGCATGTATGAAAAAAGATAGTGGAATATAATTGAGTATAAAACCTCTGCTACATTTTTTTAAAGTAATCCAACAACTGCTAAAATGAATCTTTAGAATTATCAAATGCTCATCAGTATGTAACAGTATGATTGTTGCAGCAATTTTTTTTCCTTTTGAAAGCACTTATGTGCTATATTAACCACAGTATGCACACACTACACCCTTAATATACCACATCCCCACTGCTTTTGAATTTCTGCCACAGTATTTAATGACACCCAGTCCCTCTAGCAAGTAATTTAGGATGGGAAATGAAGAATTTATTTTTCCATTTACAACAGCTAAGGAAATTATATTAGACCTGAATTAGATTTGGGTGGATGCCTGTTCCTCTGGGCTCCACAGAAGAGCAAAGGGAACTGTTCTACCTCGCCTAGAAGGGGCATGGTTTCACAAGCATCTCTTCTGGAGCACAGGCTCCACAGAGAGCTTCCATATCACAGACTCATAGGATGGTTTGGGTTGGAAGGGATCTCAAAGCCCATCTAGTCCCAACCCCCTGCCATGGGCAGGGACACCCTCCACTAGCCCAGGTTGCCCAAAGCCCCATCCAGCCTGGCCTTGAACACTGCCAGGGATGGGGCATCCACAGCTTCTCTGGGCAACCTCTTCCAGATGCCTCACCATCCTCACAGTAAAGAATTTATTTCTAACACCTAATGTAAATGTACTCTCTTTCAGTTTAAAGTCATTCTGCCTTATCCTATCATTCCATGCCCTTGTCCCTCTCCAGCTTTCCTGTAGGCCCCTTCAGGTACTGGAAGGTGCTCTAAGGTCTCTCCGGAGCCTTCTCTTCTCCAGGCTGAACAACCCCAACCCTCTCAGCCTGTCTTCCCAGGAGAGGTGCTCCAGCCCCCTGACCATCACACAATACACTCCCACAGAATAATGCCACCGATGTTCTCACTGTGGCCTAGCCAGTGCCTCAGCCAAAGCCGGGCTGAGCCCTCAGAACTGCCCCCAACCCAGCACACAGACCCAGGGTGCCGTGTGTGTGAGCGCCTTGCCCCGCCCACTGGCAGGCTGAGAGCCAACCAGAGGTGACCATGTGATGAGGTGCTCCCCCACCATGGGCCAGGTGGGGCAGAGCAGCAGCCAATCAGAGGCTAGGGCGGGACAGACAGATTTCTGACAGCAGAGGCTGCAGCCATGGCGGTTCCCTCAGAGAGAGGAGTCTGCAGGAGGTGTTGGCACATCCCACAGGGCTCAGCACCAGTAAGCCCAGTGAAACGGGACAGTAGATAACTGGGTACTTGCATGACTCAGCCATGATAGATCAACGGTCTGACAGCAACATGCTGGAGACCTTCCCCATCCTTTTTCCAGGCACCTGGCCCGGTGCTGGTGATTAAGCTGCAATGACTTTTCCTCCTGCTGTGTTACTGTGTGAGGTGGTGGAGTGTAGCTGATAAGCTGGTTTGTGAAATGTCAAAAAAA
>VXBL01009098.1:269715-308872 GCA_013400195.1 Aramus guarauna | reverse complement strand
CAGCAGCATCTCCTGGTTGTCTCATCCCCATCCCTTCCCTGGTTCCTCTCCCAGCCTGGCTGCTCAGAAACATTACTAACGAGTTAGTGAGCGCATCTAGGAAAACAGAAAATAATGAGCAATTGCGGCCTTTGCAAATAATCTTTTTTGCTGATGTGGGGGAGGGGGGATGCAGGACCCAGCCAAGTTCCCTAAAGCTCTTTGCAGTTTGGTAGGCACTGAACATCCAGATTTCGGTCAAATGTTAGAGGGCATTTGATTTCACCTGACTTGATGGGGCTCTGTTCTCATTTGTTGTACACCTGTACACATCTGGAGTGATAGATCTCAAAAGAGCTACTTCAGATACTCCCCATGCACCTGGAATTCCTGCATGGCCCCTTCTGTTATTTCCACATGTAGCTTTTAACGGAGCGCCTATTCTGAAGTGTTGAATATTTTCTGCATGCTTTTGAGACATGTCCATTTAATCATGGACTTTTTAGTTGCTGTATTTTCATTCTTTTGCCTTTTTAGGTGCATTTGACTTAAGGTGCATTTAGCTGAGCTAGAGTCTGCAGTTCATTGATTTTCATTTTACTTTTGGGATGTACTTGATTTCCCTTGGTTTAGAGTTCATTTCTTTGGTGGGTATATTAAGAGCAGGTGTATATCTGTTAATGAAGCCCAGAAGCCTTCAGTGTCCAGTAGCTTCCGGTAGAAATGTTTGGGGAAAAATGACTCTATTTTCTTCTTGGTGACACTTCCCTACTTTCTTTCCCATTGCTGCCTATCAAAGAACCCAAATAACCAAATAACTGAGCCTTTGAGAAGCTGGCAGTCCTATCTAGATTCCTCTTCACTGGGAAGTAGATGTTTCCATTATATAGCCTGACAGCATTAAACTTGTCTTGAGTAAGTTGAGGGTCAAGGCTTGGGACAGGAATCGGTCTCCGTTATGCAATAGCTGCAGGAGCATTAGAAACTGTGTTTTTGGGCTGAGTCCTTTCTAATCCCCTCCAGTCAATCAGCACAAAGAGTAGCTGGCCAGAAGCAACACAGTCTGCGTGACTACATGTATTATTCCACTCATACCCATCTGTACGGTTTTTTCAGGGTCTGAGTGTGCAGCTGTGCATGTGTGTGCTCTCAACATGGATGTTTCCCTGGTGCTTTTCTGTCTGCTTGATGCTACTGAGTTCAGTAGTAAAATGGGATCTAACGCCCATCGGCTGATGTGGGAAATGTTTTGCTGTTTTGTAGCTTTGGGCAGGCAGCAAATCTGCTGATGTGCCGCTCATTCGCTGATCTGAGTGGTAGGTTGTGAAACGTGACTTTTTACTGGAGAGAGGCAGATGGCTTGTAATGTAAGGCTGTTCTAGGTGCAGGGGTTGTGTGTGTGAAGAGGGACAGGATTGGGGTCTCCAGGTAGGGTTGCTTCAACAGTATAATGACATGAAGAAGGGGGAAAGGATCTTGTGAGCTTTTGTTGCTCACTGATGGATAAAAATATGGCCATGCTGAATCTTAGTGTACAGAACAAAGAGGGGTGGTCTCTTAAATTGTGTAAATCCCCATTAAGTTGAATGACTGTGATACTGCTTACATATAACGAAGGCTTAACCTGGTCTGTAGATTCAGGCTTATAGAATGCAGAATAGACAGAATGAAAGAGTGAAAGGAAGAAAGAAAAGAAAAAGAAAGAAGAAAGAAAAGGAAAAAGAGAAGCAATAAAAATTTTTTTTTGGCTTTTTGAATCCTCTGCAAAGGGGCTTTAGTCATGTTTGTTTGCATGTGTCAAATTGTGGCAAGCTGGAGATAAAGTGAGCAATACATATCTTTTTTGGTGTTTCCTAGCTGTCAATTGACTGTCAAATTAGAAATATCATAAGAGTAGTAATATATTTTAAACATTTCCCATTTTATTCTCCCTGTTTAATAAAATAACTGTTACGTGGTTCTGTGTGTGTCTAGCCGACCACAGCAAACAGAGCAGCATCCCAACCAGTGCAGTCCTGCGCACGCAGTCTCCTTTTCTGTTTGTGGCTGCAGCACCTGTATTTCTGTTCCACATTACCTCGACAGCTACAGCTCCTGATCCTTTCACCAGGGGAAGTAAATAATTTCCTTGTCGTCTCCATGTGACTAAATATTCTTAAGTTGCTGAATAAGAGGTCTGTCATATTGCTGAATATCTAAACCTGTCAAGTATTTCAGAAAACTCTTTAATTCTCCTGCTCAGAGGGGGGTTCCTGCGTGTTCCTAAGCTGTAGGAATGGACCCAGTGGGAGATACCTAGTCCCAGCAACTTATAACACTGCCAAAAACTTAAAAGACTCCCTATACAATGGGGTGCCTGGGGACACTTTAGACAAGGAACAATGCATCTGAACAAGAGTGAACTGGACAGTATGTTTACCAGGTAGTTTCCCAACACATCCCGTATCTTCCTCCACACCTCTCAGAGCAGTCTTTTTTTGTGAAAAACATAGTTATGCTCTTTGAAGCAAGAGCAGGGTTTGGAGACTGAGAGACTCTCCCAGCATGAATATAACTGAAAATAAATGGTGGGAATTTATCACAAGTTGTACAGAAGTTTTCTTATACAACCTAAAAATTTGCAAACTTGCCCTGATCTCAGCTTTTGTTTTAAGTTTGAAAACCAGCCAGGGATTGTTGAAAGGTTCAGGAATATTTTCAAGCTGGCCATGGGCCCGGCTTTGAGCCAAACTGGCTTTGTGTCAAAACCTTGTGAGTGGTTTCTGAATGATGAAAAGCAATGGATTTCACTCCCCGTTCTTCAGATCAACCAAAATCAGCAATGATTTGGACTGCAGAAAAAAATTCCCACGAGGAGTGGAATGCTCGGAGATTTCTCAAGAAAAGTCAGGGCAATAAGGAGATGCAGATGCCACATCTGTTCCTCCTCCTGCAGAGCTACAATGAAGATCAACTCCAGTAGCTCTGGGCAGGGACAAAGCAGTTTCTCTTGCTTTTATATTTGGTCCCTAGATTTTGCTGAAAATGCTTTTGTCCCTCAAATGGAGTGTTTCCTTCCCAAAGATGAATTTGGTTCAGGGTGAGAGGAGCTTGCAGGCAGCTCTTGCAAGGACTGGAGACTGAAGCAGTCCTGAAAGGCTGGTGAGCAGTTGCATGTTGGTGAAGAGAGCCCCATGTCACCCAACACACCATCTGGTCACATATTCTGTTATTTATTTTTATACATCAACAGTGATTAAAATTCTCTGAAAAGAATTATTTCCAAAAATATTACACAGGCTACCAGGCATCCCCCAGGATAAATACATATGGTTTCCTTCAGACAAATGGCAAAATGTAAGAATGGACTGTACCTCTACAGTGCAGGTGTGCTTAGGGCGAAAAAGAGGGGGAAAAGGGCAGGAACTCATACAAATGGTGATTCCTGTGTCAGGATCTGGGAAGTTGTATGCAGCCTTGTGCATTTGTGGGTATCTGTAGGGTGATTTACAGACAGCAGTGGTACAGGCAGCCCCTACATCCATGTAGGTGAGACTGAGAGAGCTGCCAGTGAGCCCTGCCTGCTGATACTCACACCAGCATGCTCTTTGCCTTCAGGCTGGCCACAGCAGTCAGGACATCCCTGGCAATCCTGACCCATTTCCAGCTGCCTTCAAAGACAGGTCACAGGTGGGATTCAGCTGCCCAAAGGAAAGGTGGCCAGTGCCACAGGAGATGGCATTAATAACTTAGACGTGTCTATGGGGACACAATGGGATGGCAAATATGGCCTATGGGAACCCTTCTGGAACAGCAGCCAGAGGCTGGTTGGGATTCCCCCGGGGTGCCTCAGTGGCACAAAAATCCTATGATTATGGGACCGAACAGCACCCATGTGGTATGTGCCAGCAAGGCAAAGTGGGAAGGAGGAACTAGAAGCTGCTTGGATGAGGCAGATTTGTTGAGGAACAGCCTATGCCTGCGAAGGAGCAGTGAGATACCAAATCCCAGGAGTATTTCATGCTCTGCTGGGTGTAGATGTAGCGCACAAGACCGTGAGTGGTCCTGGCTTCTGCTGCTCTGTGGCAAGGATGGAATCTCTAGGCTCAGTGCTTTTAGTAAAGGCATTTTTAAGAAACCTTTCTAATTCACATGATTTGTAGAGGTCGAGCTTGAAAATGTGTGCTGTGTACCCACATGCTCTCACTATGAACTAATCCACCAAACCCCTGCCAGCAAGGGACTGCAGTGAGGTGCTCCTAGCATAAGCGTGTGTTTGTACTGATAACGCTTCACCTCTAAACCTCAGTTTATTGTTTGTTTCCATTTACTGGAGAGGGTGAGTTACTGGCAGCTTTACACCTCGACATGAGAGAGGTGTTTAATGGTTTTCAGGCAGCTTGAGAGCCCTGTGGTTCACCTGGGTGGAGAGAAGTGGGTATGAACGTGAATATCTGCACTGCTTGGGTTTGGCACTGACGCTTTTTGGGGAATTCAGAGCACAACCAAATGCAGCATGTTTTCCAAGGCCACTGGGGAACCTGCTGCATTTGGCCTTCCCACCCCCTTCCAAGTATTGCTTTAGCAAGAGGTCCGCCTTCCTAAGCATCCATGGCAATGTACGGGTCAAGGCCATGTACCCTGTAAAGGCCAAGATCCAAAACCTGATTTATTAAGTTGCTGTAGAAAGAGTCTTGATAGGGTGGATTCACTGACCTAAGCATGTGCCACAGGGGAGCCTAAGCAGCTGTTTGGAAATATGTCCTCAACTGTCAGGCAATCTTGCTCAGATTTAGCCAACTGAGGCTAGATTTAGTCTCTACTTTGGAAGAGTATATATTCATGACAATTCTATTATTGACATTTTAGTCCTTCCTGATTTAGAAAATTGAATTTAATTTTTCTGTGTTCCCTGGATTAGTCCTTCAAAACCTCTGACATACTGGTGTGAAGTGAAGAGGATGGAGGTCATTTGGTGGAGGCTCTCCCCACTCCCTGGGGTTTTGTGAGTGCAAGCAGATTTTGCAGAGGGATAGAACCACAGTGGATTTCTTTTTGGATCCTTCTATTCCTGTAATTCTCATGAAGCTTGACAAAGTGGCCATTTTGTCCCAGCTCAAAATCAGTCATCTAAAAAAATTCCTATTGAAATACCATCCTTCATTCCCACTTGGGTAAAGTAGGAGCAACGGCTCCTGTTGGGCTCCTCCAGCAAGTGCTGAGGGTGAAAAGTGCTATTGGAGGTGTATAAAACCTCCTGGTTTAAAATCTGTACAGCAACCTAGTTCTCAGCTCCATACAGATCAAAATGTAGCTGTCTTTGCCCTGTTCCCCAGAGGGGTGCAGGTAGCTCCATCCCTGCTTTGACTTCCATGCTGATGAATTTTCTTCAGGTCTGCAAATGGATTGAGGAAGAGCATGAGGCAGATGAAAGAGTGGAGTAGTACCAGGGAGGGTGACTCACCTGCCTTATTCTAATTTTCATCACTCAGTAATGAAATGTTTTATTTATAGGCAAGGAACTGATTAGGAGAGGCTGGGGAGGAGAAGGAGAACAGCATGGAGGGGAGAAACTTTGGATGTCCCAGTTATGGCAAGCATTGAGTTTTTTGTGTTGCAGTATTTCTTGGGCTGCGAGTCTCCCCTGGGCTGGGTGGTTCACTGTTCTAAGGGTCCTGGGAGGCACATCTGCCTCCTGTTTTCTGCAGCTCTAGAAATGCCATTCAATGACATGTCTTACACCCTATTTCCCCCCAAAAAACTGTAGTGTGCAGTACCTGCACACCCAGCGTGTGCTCTCAGTCTGCCTTGCGACAGTGACCCCAGCAAATACCTGTGTGCTGCCTCTGGTTCAATCTTCCTGGAAAAGTTTGGGCAGATCCCACAGCTGTTTATCATGTCTTCATAGACTGTCCCACGAAAGGGTGCTGGCCCAACTGTGTGGCCTGGATTGACCCGCGATGCTCAGGACTACCCTTTGGCTCTGCTTTAGGCCCTGAGACCTGATATGGCCCCAAGACCTACCTATTTTGTGCATGCGTTTTAGCTCAAAGTTCCTGAAATACCCAAGGAGTTGTGCTATAGGTCCACATCATCAACAGGGAATGGAGGTTTTTAAATGGATGACTTCTTAGGAATTTGCCTGACTTTCCCTCGTAAGTTGTTGGTACCTCTAAAATGGGCCAAGCACACACTAAACCTTTTTCATTTTTAATGTAGCATTTACGTCCTTGTGTCTGTTTTTCATGTTGTGTTCTCTTACTGCCAGATCAAGGCTGCTTACAAAATTCTGGAGGTTCTTGTTTTTCTTGGGTTGTTTGTTGGTTTTTTTTCAAAAGAAAAGAAGGCCATCACATAGCAAACCATGTTTCAAGTAACAAAGCATTATTTGTAATTAGTTTTCTATTTTAGGGAAAGTAAATATATGTGCTGCTGTAGACTTGGCATGATTCAGCACTCAGGAACACACCCCACATTTAGTATTCTGTTTTTTTAAGACACTTCTGATTTATGGTCAGCCTATTCCTCTAAGAAACCCTGTACCTTCAACAGTGAGAATAAATTCTTGGCACTCACCTGCAAGACACGACTTGAAATAGAGAGGACCTTAATCACCTATTTCAGTCCTCCTTGTTTCAATAAAGTATTTAGTATCCTAATTATATGGAACATAAGCACATTCTTAAGTGCTTTAAAATATTAGAATGGTCTTAAGCATGTGCATAAAGGTGAGCATGTGTTTTGCTGAATTTAGGGATAAATGAAGTAGAAGATATATCATGGATAAATTGGCTTTATTACCCGTTAGACCAGAGTGCTTCAGGTCACTTGTCTGTAAAGTGGAGGCACCAGCTCTTATCTATCTCATTACAGCACTGTGAAAATTAACATTTAAAGACATTGAAAACTTGGAATGAAAATCGTTATAACGTTGTTGTTGTTTATTTTGATCTATTGTGTGTGTCCAGGTGAGACTAAAAATTGTTGGAAATGACTATTGCCTTCATAAGGCTGTCTCTTTCAAATATTAAAGTGTTATCTCATAAGCATTGGCTTTATACTTTAATATTCCTTAAAAGTGGGCTTTTCCATCTTTATTTAAATAACAGCTGCTAAAAGAGTTCTTTGAATATTTCTTTCACTGCTGTAATGAGACACCTGCCCTTGACACAGCCTTCAATTATGAGATCTCATATCAGAAAAGGTAGCTGGTTCTTCAGAGATTATTTTGACACAATTGCTGTTAACTGCTGCGGCATTCCCAACATCTCCTTCGTGTAGCAGTGACTCCCATCCCGGATGCAGTGCTGCAGTGGGGTGTTTGCTTGGGTACGGGTGAGGATGAAGCGCAGGAGGATGCTCATGGGAGGATGCTTGCTGAAGGATGCTTTTTGCGCTGGAGTGACTCTGCAGACCTGCAGAGTTATGTCAGCTCAAAGCTTTACTTTGCCATTCAGAACATGAATTATGTCTTATTTTTCAGCACTGCTGAATTTATTAACTGCAGCTGATTTATTGTTGGTAGCTCTAAAGACATTGAAAGATTTGTTAACCATGGCCAGTAAAAAGTAAATGTATGGGGCAGCCTTGTCAGGCTAGGGAGAATCCTGCTCCCAGCCCCTGGGAATCTTGTGCTTATCTTGTCTCTGAGGTTTTTTTCAGTGCAAATATCAGTCCATGTCTCGAGTGCACATGCGGGTATCCCTGGCTGAGCCCCGTGGCTGAGGAGGAGGAACTGTGGTGTCAGGGCACAGCCTCTGGTCATGGGGCTGGACAGGAGCTCCTGGCTGCTAGATCTGAATGATATCCCCAACCAAAGAGCCTGAAAATCCTCACCTTGTGAAGCCTCCGCTGCACAGCTGTGCAGAGGGGGACTGCAGACAGCCCGAGCTGTCAGTTTGTACTGATTTTCTTCTGCTGGGCCTGGCCCCTGCTCCTAAAAGCACTTGAGGGTACCTGTAAAGGAATTGGAGATACAGACTGCATTTATGGCTTGCAATCAGCAAGGGAGTTTTGCCTTTTACAGGCCTAATCGTGCCCCTCAACTTGGTGGTAGCAAGGCTGATGCAGGGAGGATGCCTACACCCACCAAAAGACAGCATTTTGCATGCCAGGGAGGTGGGAGTCCCCTTATGCCATATAGGTCCCGACACGCACATAGCCAGCAGAGTAGCTTTGCTTGGAAATGCTTTTAATCCCAAGCTCATTGGCAGGGCAAAGAGCTAGATCCCGAGCAAAGCCTAAAAGTCACTCTAAGTCTGCCACCACTGCGTGGGTGTTCACCCACATTTGGGCCAGCGGTGTCCCCCTCCCTGTGTGAGGAACATGCACTGAGGCCACAGCCAGGGCAGGAGGTGACAACCTGCAGCAGGCAGACCCGGGGGCCACAGTGTCTCGTCTCCACTCTGATCTACGGAGCAGCATCCCCTTGTGCTTTGTGGGAAGGTGTAATGAGGTTTCACGGGTCCCATCTCTCCACTGACTACTGATGTACGGGGGGGGGTCTGAATGCCAATAAGTCTTAATTAGGTCTTTCCCTTGATGTCCTTAATTTAGAGGCAAAAGAGATGCACTTGCTGCTCATATGCGTAGGACGTGTTTTGCATTTCAGGATATTTTCATTCCTGTTGACTTCAGCAATGAAGCGCAATGCAACACACTGGAAATTAAATGTGCACTTCAGCTGAACAGGAGGCTTAACTGCTCTGTGTGCAGGTGTAGCTGTATGGTATGAACAGCAATCACATGTTGTTTGCAGACTGATCATAGTAAAAAGGGAAATACCTTCTCCCGTCCCTTATAAAAGTTATAAAAACATGTATCCCAATTTTGCTCACCATTTTTTCATCTTCTGGTTAGTGCTCATCTCTGTGTTAGGGCGTAACATGTTTGTGACTTTGCTGATTTTTTTTTTCCTTTTTATTACAAAGGTTTATAACTTTGGTAAACATCATTGACCAAATAGATGCTCTAAACTGCAATATTGCTGTGCACTGAACTTTAATTGAGATAGTTGCCTTTGATGTGGGGCTGACCAAAACCTAAGGCTGATTCCTCTCTGCAGCTTTTGCTTAAAAAAGTCATAATGCAGCATTCACGTTTCTCTACTGCTGTTTTCTTGACTGCTATAGCGAAAGTATCATTGTGATTGAATACAGAACTTATTTCTCAGAGCCCCCTGGTTATCCTGAAAGTCTGTGTATATAATCTGTGATTCTCAGACTGTAATTAGTTTGCAAGAAAGGTGTTGGGCCCAAAGGCGCAGCTCCAAGATGATGTGTGAGAATCAAGTCCCAGAGGAGTCGACCTCTTCTGAACACATTGTTTATGAAAGAAAGTAAGATTTTGGATCCTCTGTGCAGTAGCTCTGTTCATCACTTTCACTAAGCAGAAATCCGTATATCAAAACAGCTGGTAAGTGGCATCTTGGTTACAGGCAAAATAGGATTTTGACATCATTGAACAATTTGGATTAGATCTTTAGTAGGTGGTATCTAGTTCTCTACTTAAAAAGTTTCATGTGTGTGTAACGTGGGTATGTTGCATACAGGATTGAAAAGTCAAGCAGGCAAATAACTGGTCGCATGCACAGATGTGGAGTCACTGACTAAAAAGTGGATTACTTTTATATGGGTGAAACAGGAACTCTCCCTTTGAAAATGCACACCTGTCTCTGCTGATGCCAGGAAAAAGGACAAAGTTCCTGAAATATCAATTTTTTGAGAAACTTGCCATCAGACAAGAAAATCTTTCAACAAGAGATACCCAGATTAAAATAATATTTTAAAAAATAGTTAAAATATTAGAAAGCAGTATATGTTTTCAAATTATTCCCAAATCAATTAATACGTTTCCCCTGATTTGGCTGGCAGCAGTTTAGAAATGTACTGTATCCACATTTGGTTTTATAGTAGGAGATTTATTCTAAATACACATAAATTCAAATTCTAGCCTCTATTCTATTTTAGAATTGCCATGCCATGCACATATTTTTTATTTTATTTTATTTTTTCTTTTCTTTTTCCTACTCTAAAAAATACCACTGGAAATTACAGTGGATCATCTGAGCAGCTATCATCGTAAAAGCCAGTTGCCATTTTTGGAATTTTTTTTTCCTCCAAAGTCTTTCTGACATTAGCCTTTATCATTCAGTTGCAGTATGGTAGAAGTTCAGGTCAGAGCTAAGGAGACAGGCTTGGGGATTTATGCTGTGTAAAATATATGCAATCTGCTCTCACTTTGAACGTGGTAAACAGACCATGTATAATCCCTGGAATATTTGGTAGATCTGCCAGGCCATGAAGATGGCATTTGTAATACTCTTCTAGCTCCATGTATTTTTACATGGTTGTCTGTCCCTATGCCATCCATACTCTATTCAAAAGCAACCTAAGGAGAGAGGTCTGAACAAAGAGTGAGAAGAAAATATATCATTCCTGGTAGAGATTTCAGAGTTTGGGTTTCTTTTTTCCTTTTTTTTCCCCTCTCTCTCTGCTGTTGCTTTTTAATGAATCGTTCTTCTAACCTAGTTTAAATCGAGCATCTAGCATGCTAGATGTTTTGCAGATGAATCATACTGTGTGCAATGCACTTATGCATATCTGCTGTGCAAGTACATTGTCAGCTTGTATTTGATAACCTACCAGCAAACAAGATTTTTTTTCTGGAAGCTTGGGATACTAGCATCGTTCTCCAAGTGAGAATAGTGCAACCACTGTTAATAAATCAACCTGGGTCCGAGGATGTTTCACCGCTTTCACTGCCTCCTTGATTAGCATTATCCTCAGAGGTATAAATTATAGAGGAAAATATATAATCTGGGAAGCTTTCCAGCATCATCTTTGAAAATGTGAGCTCAATGCTTTGCTGAGATTTCTTTGGTGGAGGAATGCTAATAGCAATGCTGAAGATGTGCTCTGATTGCACCCTAAAGAGTAGGAAGGTGCACAGAATAGCTTCGTTTCTTTTTCCTTTGTCATCAAGACAATTTCTAATGTGATCTGCACAGGATGAATCTCAAACTGTTTCTACACAGTTCTGTGAAATGGTCCCAGAAGTGCAGCTTTGGTCGCTCCCTTTTCTACTACTTGTTCTCTTAGTCTGACATCTGCATAAAATCTGTTACATGTTTTCCCATCTCAGCCTGCAGATAATTGCCTGCAGCTGCTAGCAGTGAGTGGACACGGTACCTCTGCTATATCGGTCAAAGCCTGAGCTTCAGCAATAAGGATTTCAGGAATTTCTTCTGACTGTTCCTACGGGGTATCATCACAGCTGGGTGGTAACTCCTGACGCCTTCCTCCTTGCCAAGGCAGGAAAAATGTGCTGCAGAATGTGCTGATTTGCAAAAAAATGTTTCTCAGGGAGGGTATGATTTTAGTGAAGTTCCAGCTGTTCTAAATGGGCAGAAAAGGGATTTTTTAGCATATCAGCAACATCTTGGAAATGGAAATGTCACATCCTCCAGCACTTTCTTAGGAGTCAGTTTTCCCCTTCCCCTGCTCGTAACCCACTTGTGTCTTTGGTATTTACTGGAACTAGGAGTTTAGCAAGACTGTAGTACTTGGAGACTTGCTTTATAACGTCTCTGTGTTTCTATTTGCTTTGTCTTGGCCAGTTCTCCGCCAACATCATCCTTTGCTTTCCAAGAGACAGTGAAAGGTGCAGAATGCAAGACTAAGCTCGTACTCCTCAGGTTGCATTTTGGGGAGGTGTAAGGAAGTAGATGCCTTTATTACTATTTTGCTGATGGGACAACTGATGGACAATGGAGTAAAGGGTCTTACAAATAGTCTCCAGCAGCTGCATTTGAACTAGATCTGGGTCTGCTGAGGCCCAGGCTGCTCCAAAGGGGTCTCAGCTTTGTCATCGGTGACTCAGTTTGTGGGGCCTCTCAGGCTGAGACTCCAAAAAGTCATTCCTCTCTCCCGAAAAATGTAGGACAGCTATTTTTACTTAGGTGCATGAAGATAGTTGGGTTTTTTCCGCCTGTTTTTCACTTTTAAACTCATATTAAGGATTCTTAGTTATGTTTTGTAAAGGCATTCACCTTTCCAGCTGAACAACATAGAGGGAATACCACGTGTTTTTTGTAGTCTCTACTGACATTGCTAAATTTGCTGAAGCAACGTGTTTCAACATTTCCAAACATTTTTCCTGTGGAGCTTTCTCTTCCATAGAAAGGTTTTCTGTTTCCGCTTGATTTGAGATGAAAAGAAAATTGAAAATAATATGAAATTTTCCCAGGGGACAGAATTTCTTTTGCAATAGCTCCACTTTCAGCTAACACCAGGAAAAACACAAACAACAGCAGTCAGTATGCTTAATTTCAACCCTGCATTTACAACTTATTCTTTGCCGTTGCTGTCTGAAGAGCAACGACATCAACACACTTTACTCACAGCTTGAAAATACCCATTAAATCTGAGAGCTAGTGCACTAGCAAGTAGGATTTGTTAGCACCTATTTAATGCACTCACCAGGAATGTGACTTGGGTTCTCTGTCACTGGTGAAAATGAAGTTGCCTCCTGGTCCAGCCCATCTAATTGCTGCTGAACTATAATACCAAGGAGGTTCTTCTCTCTTTATGGAAGATGACTTTGCCACCACCTATCAGCTTTCCCCAACCTAGCAGCTGCCCAGTGTCCTTGGATTCAAGCAATTATATAGTGCTCTCCCCTTACTCACTTAAAAATGTTACTTGCCTACTGGTGCTGAGCAAGGAAAGCCAGTGAAGACAGCAAATCTGACTCACTCTTCGTAGGCTCTGTACAAGATAACTTTTTTTTTAAACACTCCCCCCTTCTCTGTGTGATCAGAAAAGCAGTGCAGGCTCCTCTGTCAGCAGGAAGTGAAGACTTTAGAAGCCATCAGGTTCCCTTTCCTGACCTTGCACTCAGAGGTGCAATGGCAACCGCTTCCTCAGCCTTGCTGTGCTGTGTGTTTTAATCAGCATTTTAGAAAAAAACTGGGCTGTTTCAGAAGTTTTCAACCAATTTCAGACCCACTTAGCTGGATGGCGGTAACTCCCCGAGCAGGTAAGATCCAAGGTTTCCCAGGAGTCCTCTGCTTCTGCCTGCACCCAACACCTGGTGCCCCAGGCTTTTGTGGCCTTTAGAAATGAAAAAGCTACATGCGAGCAAAACACCATGTTGCCTGCAGTGTTGCTTGCTCAGGTTTCTGGTCACAATTTCTCTGCTGTGCCAGGTACAAGCCAGTTCCTGAGAAGATGGGTTAGAAGAGCTGGTTTCTAACCTCATCCAACAAAGTGGAGAGGGAAAGGGGTGTTTGCTCCTGGTGCTGGAAGCAAACAGACAGGAGAAATGAGCTACACTGAAAGTCAGTGTAGGTACAAGGACAAAATTGTATAAATTGGACAGGAACATTCAGGCTAGGGAGAAGAGGAAGTCATGATGGAGAGAAAAACGATTAGCAAGAAGAATAATTCCAAACTACTCTCAAGGGTTTGGATTTCTCAGGTGATGGATTTCTCATCAGTTTATGGAGGAAATTAGGTAATATGATGCTTGTAGTGGTAGGGAGGTTAAGCTTAGAAGCTCAGCAGGTGCCTTCTGGTCCATTTCTCCTGTGTTCATGAGCTCTGGAGGCAGACTATCCTAGCAAAACCACCTCCCCCTACTCTTTGTTTAGTTGGCACTATTAACACAATTTCTCTTTAAAAAAAGATTTTGAATGCATTTTACTTTTTCAATTATTTCATTTACTCAACTGGAAGGGCACAAAATCGCCACTCTTCAAGGCAGAGACAAATTTGTTTGACCTTTCACCATGCCTGGAGGATTGCTGTGCCACAGCAGGACCCAGTGTGCCGGCTTTGCTCTCCATACCCATGGAGACTGGCTGACCTCTCCCAGCTCCTACATCTTGCACTGGGAAACTACAAGGAAGATGATGAAAACTCAGAATGATCTTGGCCATCCGTATAAATGGTCTGAATAAATAGAAAGGGTTTCAGCAGGGACAGGGTATTTCCTCAGGAAGAGCCAACTTCATAAACACAGGATAGGAAACCACAGATGAGTCCAGCAGGAGTGGGATGTTGAGGGTCACAAGCCAAATGCAAGCCACCGTAGGCTGCAAAGCTTATGCTGTTTTGCTGTTGCTAACCAGCAAATGCCATGCTGAGATATGGCGACGTGGGTTTTGTGTACATAATGCAGCAAATGGCCTGGGGAGGAGTGTGGTGTCCAGTCTGGAGCACAACACTTTGGGAGCAATGCAGAAAGTCGTGCAATGCAGAGGAGAGCAACCAAGGTGATCAAATGTCTGGGAAACATGACTGAGCAGGAAAGATTTAAAGACCTAGGTTTGTTTCAGCTAAAGGAGAGAATCACCAGGGTACAGAACAAGAGCAGTCTTTAAGTACATGAAAGCCTAAGCGAAGAGCCTGAGTTAACCTGATCTCCAGGTCCATGGTGGGCAGGAATGGATGTGGCTTCAGTTGAAACAGAAGAGATTCAAATTAGTCATTTGGAAAAAGCTTTCAGAGATGTAGACATGTAGGATAGACAAACACATGTTGCTGGGGGGTGCGGTGGCTGCAGCTCCATTGCTGGAAGGCTGTATGGGCAGTGCAGAGGGACGTCGCCCAGATGACATAGGAAGTGGTACTGCTGCCTGGGGCCAGTGATGGAGCTGGGTGATGTCTTTCAGCCTTTCTGGCCCTATTTTTGGAGGACTCCGTAAGCTGGGATGAGGGATGGCAGCAGGAATTACAGTAATTTCTTCTTTTCCCATCTTAGTTTAGTCCCTGTTCTGTTCAAACCAGCAGCTTCTTCTGTTACCCTTTCAAAATGTGCACCAACCATGAGTCACAGAAAAGTAGGAATGGCTGATATTTTTGTATTTCAGTGTCTTGTGATGGTAATGAATTATTTTTTTTAAAGAAAAATAGTTTTTTTGTTTGTTTTGCAGGAAAAGCCATGCTTTCCTTGAGGGGGTGAATTGACTCCTGCAGACAAACCTAAACATAGCATTCAATGGCTTAAGTTGGACTAACAGAGCAATCTTCAGCATAAAAGAGTAATAACAAGGATTTTTAATAAATGCAGGCTTGGCAGGGACAAGTTATAGAAGATGAAGTGTGCAGTGATAGTTGGAGATTGACAGCATAGTACCTGCATCCAAGGAAGCAGGAAAGGGAAAAAGATACAGCAAGTACAAGTGTATTAATTTGATCTAATTAGTATTGTTAAGAACATTAAGGTGAAAGAAAAATGGGAAAAATGCATGATTGATTTATAAATGTGGACTGTGAAGACAATCATGATAGTTTACTTCAGTAAGACTGATTGTTTTCTGACTGGGTTTCAGTGAAGTGTAAAACCCAGTACTACATGGAAAACTGGTGGCTGAGCTGGAGAAGGTGGAGGGCAATACAACCATGGCGTGCTGCAACTTACCTGAAGAGCAGACAGCTTATGCTAAAAGCAAAATGCTCTGGCAGCGCAGGCACTGCTGGTGAGGCTCCTCAGTCAGTCTTGGTGCCCATCTTATTAAACACCTTTGTAAAATATTTGGTACCAAAAGCCAGAGCAGACTATGGGAGTATGCTGGGAGTCAGGGTGAGAGGTGCCTGGAGCATCTTACAGGGGAAGCTGGCTGAGCTGGGCAGTCGTGAGCTGTAGAAATACACCCAGACACCCTGCAGAGGTGTTTGGGGTGTGTTTGTTGAGGTGTATCCTCTCTGGAGTGAGGTTGGAATGCCCTTGTACAACTGCTGATTCAGCTTCTGCTTTGACCTTGGGATCACCACTGTCATTCAGTGCCGTGGGTAACTGTACTGGTTGTGTGCAGAGTCACTCTTACCCTCTGACGAAATGGTGAAAGCAGTAAGAATGACATCAGAGAGAAAAAATGAAATGTTAAATATTTGACACTTGGTTTCAAAGTTTTCCAAAACAAAAATACATTTGTTTGGGAAAAGCATTAATTGAACAAAAAACTTACTGAAATTACTTTTTCCAGCCAATTCTTTTAACTAGAATTTTCTGACCTCCTCAAAGGATGAGGAAATAATCGAAGAAAGTAGTTCTGAGAAAGGTAGCACCTCTTCCCAGCTGTGTCAATATCAATGAGCAGTGTTTCCTCAGACCAACTCGTGAACCAAATTTGGAAATGATTCCCTTTATATTTGGGCTCTATGGACTGAACACGAATATTTGAAATGTGAGCTGTACTGCTTAATTGTAGCCTCTTAGAGTCACATGGTTATTTAACGAGCATCCTTGATTGGAAGAATGAGCAAACACATCTTTTATACATACTTGATTGTGCCAATTTCAGTGCTTATTTTCTCTTGATGCTGATACATACACGTTTGTCATTGGCCTTGGCAAACATTTCTTTGCCAAAAAAAATCATTTCTCAAGCACTGACAGAAAATGAGATATGGATTTACCTAATATAAAATCCTTTAAACTTGTAATAGCCACTGAAGAATGTTTGTGTCATCCCCTCTGTACCAAGATTAAGAAAATAACACTGAGATTCACTTGTGAGATATTTGGGTGGCAGCATTGTATGTGTCCAGCTGTGGAAAATTTATTAGGTAAAGTTGGAACCAGCTTCAGGAAAGGCCGATTCGATTGCTTTCTTAGTTCTGCCGTAAATTGGAGGCTTGGGTTTTATTTTTTTTGTTTTGTGTTTTTTGTTTGGTTTTTGTTTTGTTTTGTTGGGGTTTTTTTTTCATTTCTTGTATGTTTAGGTTTCTCCTGGGTGTTAGCGTGGATGTAATTCTCACCTCAGAACAAGAGTGGGTGTTGTAGCTCCAATATAGTTGCTCCAATGCCACATCTTTTGCTGGTCTCTGGGTCTCATCCTGCATGCAGCATTAATGGAGAATCACAAGGTCCACAAAAGATCACCATGCAAAGACAGTGGTAGTTTTATCATTTGTGGTATGCTGTTGCAATAATTTTTCAGAAAAGTTTGTTTATTAAGTTTGGGAAAAAAAGACTTTATCTTTCCCAACAATCTCATGAAAGCATTCATCTACAACAGAGTTCAGAAGAACCTTCTCTGAAGTACCTTTTCATTGGATTTAAAACTCTGTTTCATGAATATAAGACACAGCATATGTGATCTTCCTTCTGCTCAGCAGCAAAGGCTGCTGCTGATGTAACACAGAGTCAGTGAGCTGCCTGGATTGAAAAAATAATCTCCGTTTTTCATGCTGTAAAGGTCAGTACAGCTGCAACAGTCCAGGACACCTGACCTACTTGATCCCTGAGGTTACAGATATTTTTTATATGGTACAAAGGTGAGAGTTTATCTGTTTGGATAGTGACTCCACGGGTACAACACACTCATTTTCTATCCCAGCAGAGATTCCTCCAAACATTGATGATTATTTCCCAATTCAAGTGAATTTTGTAAATTCATCTTGGTGGCATGAATATTTCCAAAATTCCTTGGTCTATGTGTTGGTTTAAATTATTAAGAATCTGTCCTTTCAAATGCCACTGCCAAGCCAGCCACAACCCCTTGAACCACAAACATAATAAAAGGCAAATTCTTTCCAAAAACACAATACTGTTTGTTGAGTAGATTCCACTCACTGGCCAAAGGAATGACAGATTAAGTAAGAAAAAAGGGAAAGAAATAATAGGCTTAGGAATCCAAAGCTGAGCATGGATAAACAAGAGGGGATCGTGACAGTCTTTGAGCATGCAGATAGCACACATTTGAGAAGAAAAAATTGAGAATGTTTTGGAAAACATCTGGAAGGAGTGGTGCCAGATGGCTGTTTCCTTTTTGATTGGACTACTATTTTTCTTATAAAATATGAAGACCCAGTTTTCATATTTGTCAATATTTACAGACCTTTGCATGTAAGGAGAAAAATAAGATCTCAAACAGAACTCTGTGCATGTTTAAAATAAGCTTGATATTCTGTGCTTTGCTGACTCAACCTAAATGGCCTGAGAATTTGAAGTGCTGGGAACACCTAACTCCTTTTTCAGTTGTTGGCATCTGAGATTGCTACAGCCCTATTACAGAAAGGATTTTATTTAGAGGAGCAAACTCCAGGCACCGATGATTAGAAAATTTTAGCTTATGTTCCTACCACAGCAAACTCTTGCTGCTGAGCATTGACCGGAATCAGCTTGCTTAGTTTCTACTTGTTGCTGGTGGTGCCATGTAAGGTTTGCTGCTTGAGAGATTTGGGACCCTGTCTAATATCGCAGAGCAGGGAAAAGCTCAAAGAAATAAAAGGAGGCAAGAAGAGAAAGGGTGTATGAAAATTGGTCTGTGCTTGATATTTCATTATTAAATGTTTTCAACTGTAAACATACATGTTCCCCCATCAACCACTCTGATAAGCAGAGGACAAAATCTATTTTTTAAATAGCTCCCTAGATTTTTGTTATATGGCTTTGCGGTAGCATTGTTTTCCACACTTATAAGGGAACATATCCATTTTATATAACCTTAAATAGCTTCAATTAGCAATGAATGTGTTTCGTACCAAATGTTTGGGTTTTCTTTCACAAATCAATGGTCTTAAACTTATGTTTGTAAGACATGCCATTGAAGTGGTGTTGAACTGTGGGTATTTTTTCATTTCATTGTATGCAAGATTGGGAAGAACTTCCATCCAGTTTGAAATTCAAATGCTGGAGTTTGAATGGGAATGTTATCTAATGTCACTATCCCATGGGGCAAAAATACAATTTCTGAGGAATTTGGAGAAGTTCTTCTGCCATTTTCTACCTGGGGCCTTTCTATGGAGATCTCTGGAGGATATCCTGAGGACGCTCCAACCCAAGTGATGCTCCCATCCAGCTGGACATCACCTTTGTAACACAAAATGCTGCTGCATTTCAAGGACCCCCAGGTGCAACGTCACCTGCTGAGAGCCTGATATTATGGGGAGCAGGGGAGAAGATGTGGCACAGTCATGGGTGTGTGATACCCAGGAGGGCTCCAGGCTCTGCTGTCCTGTTCCAGCCCTGAGTCACCCTTCTCTTCACAGACCTGGTCCTCCCCTGGTGACATACGGATCACTGAAAGAAGGCAAAAAATCTATGTTATGGGGCACTGAAAGCAAATCACTTCTTACACAGGGAGTGAATAGAACTTTTCAGGGTCCTTCTTAGGACTTTACTGGACTTTATTAATTTAAAATTAATGAGAATTTTGCTAGCATAATCTGAATAATGCATTTATTCATGCAAACATACATGTGTACATTGCAAACACATGGTGCAATTGTCTTGTCGGAATGATGTGCAAAGGTTCTGGTGTTCTGGTGGTCAGTGGGTTATGCTGCATGAGCTGTACTAGCAAGAGCAAAGCCAGTGAGTCGAGAAGAGATTATTCCTTCTATTCAGCCAAAGGAAAAAACTGAGCAACCTGAGCTAGCTTTGAAATACTCCTGCTTTGAGCAGGAGTTGGACTGGAGACCTCCCGAGGTCCTGTCCAGCCTAATATTTCTGTGATTCTGTGACTTTCAAGAGTCTGTTATATCACCTTTTTCTCTGCTGTGCTTCTACCTACTATTCCTGACCACTTCCACCTGTTATCCCATTATAAATATAAAGGTGATTAGGGCTATTTTGAAAGCTAGCTGCTGGCCCTTGAAGCACTTCTGTACCAACAAAGGGCTTGGGTTTCTTCTCATGCCCAGCTGGGTGTCTTGTTGCTCTGCTGAGTAAGTCCCTTCTCTCTTTCTGGATCACAGACTGAATTAATGAATTAAAAATATATATATTTGTGCAGGTCAGCCTGAGAAGGAATTTTCAGTTTCCTCAGAAAAACAAAAAATAAACAAAAAGTCATTTTTATTAAATCCCAGGTGTTCAATTCTTTCCCTGCCAATTCCTTTCTCTTCACTTTGGAAACTATTTACTATTTTTATGAAAAGCCAGCTTTGGCAAAAGACACTGTTTGAACATAAACAAATTGCAGTGCAGTTTGCCACAACCACTGTGCAGTAAATGCAGCCTTTTCAACAAAATCTTTTTTCTTAGCTAAAATTATTTTCTGAATTTGGAAGAAACTTCCAACCATTAGGGTTGATCAAGTCTGAGCTTTCCACCAAATGAGCTACTGAGCCCCCAAATCTCACCCATCTTCAATCCTGGCAGTGCAGCAGGGAGATCCCATATCCCATATTTGTGCTACAAACTCCGCTTTTTAGCAGAGTAAAGCAGAGATTTTCACTGGTGAAGCTGCTGCTGGTTTCCAGGAAGAATAAGCTGGCATGGAGTGTTTCCCTGTTTTATCAGAATGAAAAGCTGGACTGAAGCTAAGGAGAAAGGTGAAGGCAGTGATGAGTTTTCTGTTAGGCAATTTGACTGAGCAACTGAAATGGGGACAACCACCCATCATCCCAAGTGCTAACATGTTCAAGACCTGCGTGGATGACTTTTTTCCTGTCTTTCTCTCTCTTTTCCCCATACTCAGGGATGAATAACGGTTGCCTCTTGGAGCTGGCACTTTTTGCTGGTAGCATTTTGTGCGGATGGGTGGTGATAATACAATAAAGGCAAGGTAGTGACAAAAGTGCTGCTGTTTGCTCACAGCCTGTGTTATCCCCTCATGGGTGGAAAACTCGATTAACACTTGAGAAATCTTGATTTCTCCAGAGGACAAGGTGTTTGGCCATGAATCTGCTCTCTCTGAGGGTTCCTCCAGTTGCACAGTGGTGGGACCCAGCTCATACCAGCTGGTTGGGACCAAGGCAAAGGGAGGAGAGCAAGTCTTTGGGGCTGCCATGTCTCTCCTGCTGTGGGTTG
The DNA here is from genome assembly GCA_013400195.1 of Aramus guarauna. Lineage (NCBI taxonomy): Eukaryota > Metazoa > Chordata > Aves > Gruiformes > Aramidae > Aramus > Aramus guarauna. The sequence continues at coordinate 288,151 of VXBL01009098.1, read as the reverse complement.
GCTTGTCTATTCTCTGGTTTAATTTCCATGAGCAATGTGCACTTCTCCTGCTGTTCTGCTCACCGTGGGGTTGTTATAACTTTTTAGCCAGGAAAGAAGAAAGAAGCACCATTATCTATCTAGTAGCTGCTTGCATGAGGGGAGCTAAGCGGGCATGCTGGACCCCAAAGGTGTTGTGTGCGAGATGGTGTGATGCAGACTGTCCTTTCACTGTCTAGTACTGACTTTGCGTTCCTCAGGCCTTGACTAGCTCAGGAGAAACTCCCTCTGGCAAATGCTGTGATAATGAGGACAAGGTGCAGAGTGTGATGTGGGGTCGGTATTCCCAGGGAGCCTGGCCCCAGCAGAAACGCTGCAGTGCAGATGTAAGTGCTGCAGATGATATGGAGAGAGAAGCAGGATCTCCAGATAGAGAGAGAATGGGAAAGTGGTGAGAGAGATGTCACTGAGATGTAGGGGCAGCTGAGACCAGGCGGTAGCTAGCAGTGCAGTATGGATGAGCCATCTGTCCGTCCATCCTGGGCAGCGCCACACTCTGTGGAGGTGCTGTCTTGGCCTTGTGAGCTGAGCTTCTGCAGTGCTCTGCCTGTTTGGACAAAATAAGCCTCCCAGGAGGACTGAGTAGCTGAGGCTTAATACTGTGCTGCTGTGGTGATGCAACGGGTTCTTGGGCAATGCAGATGTGCCAAAGGACAAGCTGGACATTTTCCACCATCCAGTTTGCAAAGAGTGAATGGGTTTGAGAAGACAGCCAGCCTCCTGCTTGTAATGGTAACTGGTCTGTGGAAGGTTTGGGAAATAAGAGGAGGTCCTGGTATGGAGGATTGCATGGAGATTGTAGGTCAAGTGGAGGATGGGAATGGCACACAAAGGTTTGTAGGACAGAGGGTATGCCAGAAATCTCTACTGTGCTTTGCTGTTGGTTTATAGAAGCCATGAGGTGTAACATTTCTTTCTTGAGTACAGTTTTCCAGAAGTCAAGCTGTGCTCCTGAGCATTAATTTCCTAAATAACCTAATACAGTCTGCCCCAAACATAATCTGCTGAGCCATTTTTCTGCACAAAATAGAGTATTTTCTAATGGCAGAAACTCCAGCAAGCCTTAATTGGGTGGAGTGGAAGAAAACATGTATTTGAATCCTGAACAAAATATGAAGCCTATTGTTAAGCTCTAAATGTGTTTTGAAAGGAGGTTTAAATAAAGCAGAAATATTTACCACAGATATTTACCACCTCTTTTTGCACAAGACTGCATCTCTCTTGTTTCCTTTAAAAATCTCTACTGGAGTTCCTCCAGTAAGACCAATAGCATCCATCACATCTCTGCCAACCCCACATGGGCACCCGTGCTGTAAGTACCAAGGGTGATGTGTGGGGTGGCAGACCCAGACCCTTGGCTGCTGTAAGCCAGCAGAGCTCCACTGAGATCTCTTTTCTGGTTCTTTGAGTTCAGGCAGGGCATGGATTTTCAAAGGCCTGTTCCAAAAGACTCTGCCCCTAGCCTATCCTTGGGAAGGGTAGAGCTGATCCCTCACAGTTCACACACTGTTAACTTTTCCCTACTACATTCCTATCTCAATTTTTTCCAAGAAGATACTTGGCAATTGCTTGGAAGACTTTTGGTCCCCCCCTTTCTGTTTTCTTTGGATTGCAGGCATGGAAAACTGTGTACACAATATACTAAATACTTTTATTAATGTCACACTGTTTATGAGCTACTCTGTCTCCTGACCTGTCGCGGCAGCAGATTAAGCTGGAGTTGACCTTTATCTAATCTGCAAATTGAGAAATTTGTCGGCTATATCCCTTAGTTATGAAACTGGGATTATTCCAGCAAGGTTAAAATCTGAAGGCCATCAACTGCTCTGGCTGAGCTCCTCACCAGCTGGGAGCAGGAATACATTTCCCCCTACTGTAAAATTAGCTGGGTGCATTGTGGGAGAGTGTTTACCGTCTCTTTTAAATGCTACTCTTAAAGCCAGGATGTTATTTGTTTATGTTCTGAGTAGGAAATTAAAGCCCCTGGCACCATGCTCTGTTACTGTAGGAGTTAATATGTGGTTTTGTATCCAGGCCATTTCCAAGGAGATGTGATGTTTGCAGGTCATCCCTAACATCCGAGCTTGTCCTACTTGCAAGCAATCTTGCAATTCTGCTTCTGCTGGGAACTGTCACTTTATCAGGCTCGGTTTTTCCTCCCTTTCTCTCCTGAGCATCAGCTGGAGATCCCTTCATATGCTCCTGTAACTCCTCGCATAGGAAGGGAGTCACAGGGTCTCCGTCAGTGCCTTCCTGCTGGCTGGCGAAGCCCCAGTGTCAGACAGCCCTCTTCTCCACCAGCCCATCCCAGCAGGCCTCTGTGACACCGCGACAGTGTGTCTGCGATGCCTCCCTCTTCTCTCTTTTCCATCTGTCTCTTGGGGAAAAGCACAAAGAGCATCGTTATCTGCTGTGACAGGCAGGGTTATGCAGAGGAGAGCTCCTCCTGGAAAGCAGATGGGACAAATTAAGAGCGGACAGGAAGATGCGCTAAACAAATCGGGACCCACCAGTGCATCGGGCAGGTGGTAGGGAGGACACGTGTACCAGGAATGGAAAGGTAACAACCATCCACAGACCTAATTTTCGGCTGTTAGAAACCAATAAAGCTCCCGTGCAGGAGATCTGGGAACTCAGGGACATTGTTGTAAGCTTCATATTTACTGCTGTCTCTACTGAATGATAACCACCCCCCCAGATCATCCTGTACAATGCTATTTCCCTTATGGGAGTGACTTCAGCTGAATACACGTGCTGTTGACTGGGACATCAGGATTTCCTCTGCAACTGTGAACACGGTGTGTGTGGCATCTCTGGCCCATCCGGGCAGGCACCTGGGGCTCAAGAAATAGTTAAATGGATCTGTAAGATAACCTAGGGAAAATAAATGGCCCTTGAGGCCTGTGAGGAAGTTTCAGAAATATTTCTGCTGCTTTCTTTGATCTGTTCAAAAGAGGAATTGGCTGCTGTTTCTGTGTTTAGAAATAAACTGTGGAAAGTTGCCTCCTCCAGAAGATACTGAACTGTGCAAAAGGCTCATGCTGAGATGCTGAAATTGAGGGCAAAACCCCACTCCAGCGGGCAGAGCTGCAGTCCTGGAGAAGGGTGATTTTCCTGACGCTCTCCCCTGTCCCTGCTCTTATGTGAAGCCAAGGAGAGTCTCAGGTTGGTACGTGGCAATGCCTCGTAGCACGCACAGGGTCACTGCCCTGGCAATCTCCGCGGGCATCAAAAACCATCCTTGTAAATAAAGCAAGGGACTGTTTTCCCTGTCCGTAATGGGGAAAGCTCCTGGAGGTGTTTGAAAAACACATTGTATTTGCCATAACTTTGTGTTGACATTTTCAACAACATTTTTCATGTTGTTTGCTCCCAGAAGCCCAAATCTCCAGGTATTTGTTGCTCAGAAAATGGAAATTCTTTGATCTAGGGCTGTTGAAAGCACACAGAAACACAGTGCGGGACAGGGAGAAGAAAGGTGGTCAGAAACCCCTGTTGAGAAGGGGTACAGTCTTGCCAGAACAATTTCCATGTCATTAGATTGCAACTTTTTCATGTTTGGAAGGAAAAACAAAAGACTTTGACCCAATAAAAACTTAAGTCCATCCTGGAATGGCTTCTTTTATTTTCTGTGTTATTAGGTGCTTATCTCTGTCCCTGTTAGACTGTGAGGCCCTGATAACAACCATTATGTGTCTGACTCCCCATGACACGTCTGACTGCCTCTCCATCGCTGCGACGCACAAGTAGGATACTCCAACAAGCAGACTTCAAAGGTCTGCTGGGGTTCAGCCCTTATTGCCCCAACCTGCTCTGGAGCCAAAGGGTTATAGCAGCCTATAGCATCCCCTCAGTCGCCTGTTTTGTGTCTCTATAAATAGCCAGGCATCTTAAGGCAGACAGGGAAACCCTGCTGGGATGCTGCTATTTTTGCAGTCCTCTGGATTTGAAGCATTTGCTTCACCTTTTAAAGGACAAAAATGCTGATGAGCCCAAGATAAGGCTGGCCCTTGGCCATCCTCAGGAGCCTTGTCTGGTGTCAATCATGAAAATCTTGCAAGGATTAATGTATGCCAGGGCTGCTGCTGTCTGTGCAAATGGATCCGGTCCCTTCACAGAGCCCAGACCTGGGCATAGGTGCCTGTCTGTGTAAATAAGCCTGTTTTATTCCCTGTGCACTGCTCCTGTTAAGGTTAATGGGAAGCTGTTCTTAAAGAAATTTTTAAAATACCTTTTTAAATTTAGTCAATTTTAGATCAACTGTTTGTCTTTTGGGCTGGTTTCCTGCCATTCAGTGTAAAGGGGTATAGATAGGAAGGGACTTGTCCCTGTATGGTTATAATCCTGCTAACTTTAAAGCATGTCCATTGTAGAGTTTGCTGGAGGGGTGTGAGGAGTTATATGAGACAAGGACTCCATCAAACACAAAATCAGAAGATCTGATGATGAAATGAAGGGAGGAGGTTTTTTCCACTCTTTTCAGTTGAAAAAGTCTATTTTCCAGCAGCAGTTCTGCCAGATCTTCTGCAACTTGCAAGGACCTGAACAGTTGTAATAAAAAAAAGAACAGTGGAAAAAAGTCTTATAATTTTGTTGTGGTTTTGCCCTAGTTGTGCCTTTTGATGGCCATTCTTCTTGTGGTGGGAGTTCATTGCAGCTCAGGGAACTGCGCAGCAGGGCCAAGCTTTACGGTCCCAGCGCTGCTTTCCTCCTCCATCCGCTTCATTGCATGCTGTGTCTTTGCAGGTGGCAGACCCCGACTGCTGACTTTGTGTGGGGCTTGTGAGGGTTTCCAGAGATGCCTGAGATGTTTAACTAGCAGCTTTTCGAGACAGCTGAGCATGCCAGGCGCTTTATTCACATCTCTAGTGCCAAACACCCTCAACTGCTGTACTGGGGGACGGGAAGGGAAGGCTTGGTGGGTCAAACCTGACCCCCCACCACCCCAGCCCGGGTCTGAGAGGACAGAAAATTTCCCAAACCATTCAGAGACAGTGAGTGTTCAGCGGCAGGCACAAGCATGAAGGCAATGGTGCGGGGAAGCGAAGCCTCCATTTACCCGTCAGGAGGGATCAACCCAGCAGGCCTGCCTGCCTCAGCGAGATGCAGGGATGACCTCTGCGTCTGCAGCTCGTGCAATATTTATGCAGCTGATCTGGTAAATGGCATGGGTTTTACTCTTTGTTAGGTGGGTGAGTGCTCCTCAGTCTCTCAGCTGTCCCAGCCCTGTCCCTCCAGAGAGCTCTGTGGCTGCCTAAAGAGAGATTGTGAAGCATCATTTCCACAGCCCTGTGCATATTAAGTAGGTTGCAGAGAGCTCACACAGAAGTAAGTGCTGGTTTGGGAACACACAGGTTAGCAATGTGCAGTTTGATAAAACCTGTGCAGAGGCAAAGAGATACAAGCATTAGTGAAACTGTGCAGCAAGCCTGTTTAACCACCAAGGAAGGAGGGATCCACGGTGAAGAGTGACAGCCCTTCCCTAAAGCAGAGAAAATACCTGAGAAAAGAGGACAGTATGGCAATAAGGACAAAATCTGAGGCCTTTGCCTCCAAGCCATGATCTGCAGCAGCCCAAGGTGGGCTCAGGCCTCAGGTGTCCCCTGGGAGCCCAGGCCACTACAGTCCCTGACGTGCTGTCTGCCCTGCAGGGAGGATGAGGAGGAGGAGGAAGAGGAGAAAGAGAAGAACAAGGAGGAGGAGGAAGAAAGGAGGACTTCCCTGCAATGCAGTGGGAGGTGTGTGGGGGCCCTTCTCCCAGGGGATGTCCCCAAAAGGTCTCATTTCACCAATGCAACGTGCTTCTTGTGCTTCCCCTTTACTGTGCTGCACTGAAACCTCAGTTACATGCTAATGCTGAGTCCCAGGCTGCTTTTTGCTTTGGCGTCAGCAGGAAATTAATCTCTGCCCTGTGCCAAGTGTGGATGTGTGGGAGAGCCCCTGCCTTCACTCACTGGGCAGAGACTGAACTGCTAATTAGGAACCCAGGCTGAGGCCGTCAGGACCACCCTGAAGAGGATTTGGAAACATGCCTTGCATTAATTCTGGTGCTGTTAAAGCAGTGGAAGTAAGTACCTGAGCCTAACACAAGATACCTGTCTGCATCTTAATCTTGGAGTTGGGTGTCTCACTGTTGCCTCTCCACCTCTTCTGAGATTTCCCTCTGTGCTACTCTAGCATCCTGCATGCTGCACCCAGCATGTTTAAAGCCAGCTTTCACCCATGGAGAAACTCTGGAGGATATTTGGGGGTGAGTAAGGTGATATACAGGGACCACACCCCTCCAAATTATGCCTTCAACATTGCACTCTTAAGGGGAGTTCAAGGAAGCATGCTGGATTTTTACTTCTGCTAATTGCTATTCACCCATGAAAAAAGAGCAACTATGGGCCACAAACCAGTTATGTGCATATGCACTTTCCCATTTTTTGCAACGTGGTTTCACATGTCAGCTATGGTGCAGATAATGTTGCTACAATAACAAATTGTTGGAATGTATTGGATTCCAAGCCTGCTTGGTAGTAACTTTGTCTGGCAGAGGGAAGAGCCCCTTGTCAGCAACACATGGAGAAATGATGTTGAAGAGTTTCTCTCCAGTGAGCAGAGCCCTCTGAACCAGAACCCTTATGTAATTATGTGGGTTTTTTTGATTCCAGATCCTAAGAAACTCTCTCTTGAATAGTATGTTTCTCGCTAGTTCGTTCATCTGTGAATTTCCCTGGCAGGTAGCATATAAATAGCTCTGAGGCACAAGCGATCCACCAGTTCTTTTCAGAATACAGTATTGAGTCATTTTAAAGCCTCCTACTGTCGCTCCTTTAAAGATGAACTCATTATTTTAAGTGTAAGATTTCTGCCCGACAAAGAATGAGAAAATCCTGGCTTAAGTTGTCCTTCCAACAAAGTACCTTGTTTAAAAACCAATAAAGAATAAAATCACATGTGAGTTGGCCGGTGAAGTGAGCAGGCAACATTTGCCCATCCCTGCCACAGGTTGTTCTGTTCGTCACCAAGAGGCTATACTGCTTTCTAGAGCCAGGAATAGAAACCAGTTTTCCTTATTCCCAGGAGCCCTTTGCCATGTAGGGCAGAGCAATCCAGCTGTATCCCTCCGGCCATCCTTGCTGCCTGACCCCAGACACCATTCGGCTTTCAGTAATTAGGGCAGAATTAGGGCAAGATCCCTGGGGATGGAGGCTGCCGGAGCAGGGCTTGCACAGAGGGCAGAGCTCATCTATATATTGAGCTGAGCCTCCTTTCCCACCTGGAAATTTTGTCCAAAGAGAATTAGGGGATTTGATATACTTGTATAGGCCTGGCATCCCAGCAGGTTATAGCAACAGCTCTGTCATTGCCCCTGGATATCTACAAATACAAGATGTGTCTACAGTGAGTATTCAGATAAATGCCTGCTGTCAGTGCACTGGATATCCAAAGCTTCCACTGACAGAGGCTTAAAAACTAAAGCAAGTAGGAAAACCAAAAAGAGAATATTTCTCCAGCCCATGGAGTGCAAAGTTAGTTGCTCGAGGAACAATACAATATGGCTATGGTGCTGACTGCACACATGAGATGAATAACATATTTCAATCAAACAGTAGGAGACCTCTTAAACAGACCAAACTGGAGTGACCTGCTGTGGAAACTGCCCAAGAAGCTTCTTCCCTCATGCAAAATATCACTACACTGCTCATGCATAAATAGTTAAGGGCTGTTTTTGTATGGATGTACCCCAGCACAATTTTCAAGGGGTGGATTAGGATTTACTTCTCCATTAAGTCAGACTAACATCCTCTTTTTTTGGGCAGGGGCAGCTCTGAGATTATATGTAAGTCTGAAGTGGGATATGTGATCAGATTAAGCCTGTGACAGGGGGTTTAGCAGGATACCTGGGTGGAATTTTCCTTTCTGTTGTCATCAGAACATGCCTGACTGCCCTGCCCAGAGCAGCTATCTCCTTTGCTAGATGCATTGTGCACACATATATTGGAATTAGTACTGTGTCTTCAGTCCATCCTCCTGCAACGTGGCATCCAAATTCTACCCTTGGCATGAAGTGCAGTAGTGGTCTGCCCCTCCTGTGGGGTCAAAGGAGCACACGCAAATCCTGTAAGCCATAAACATCTGTAACTTCTCTTAAAGCTCAAGGTGAACATTAAAAATAGCCATTTGATGCCTGAGACTTTTGATGCATCTTTAGCATGTGGTTCTGCTGACATGAGCCATGTGAGTCACATATGCCATCAGCACTCTGCAGCTTCCCAGCGTACTTTTAGGGGTCCTTCCTGGGGCACTCCTGTCACTGCTCTTTCACTGCCACATCTGCTGTGAGCCAGGGACTGAGCCAGGAGCCACAGAGCAGCAAGATGCAAAGGCAGTGTCCACAGGGATGCAGTTTACCTGGGGCTTGTGGGCTGGGACTGACACCACAAGTGGGAATAATCTGCTGAAGATCAGATGCCCTGTGGTGTGTTACAGACGGACAATGACATGCTAAAGTCTCTAGTCTTAACATCTGCTGATGTCCTGATAAAGTAAAATATCAATGTAAAAAAAAAAAGTTCCTTCTTAAGAACCAAGTGAATAGATTTGAATCCATGTATTATTGAAAAGGCAGTAAGCAATATGCTGTCTCTCCTACAGAGACACCCTAATGCATTAGTGCATTGCTCCTTGGCGCAGGAGGTTACATAACTCAAACTCTCAGTTACCTTCCTGGTGAGTTACTGTACCCAGGATAGCTGAAAATACATCAGAATTTGCTGTGCATGACTGTGGGCACTTGGGATACAGCAGAGATGAGATGGAGGTGCAGGCAGATGAGCACGTGGCCTTCTGCACTCACCACAGCAGCTTAATGTGAAGAGAGGGAAAAAAAAGAAAGCAAAGCTAAAGATCGGTTGCATTTTATGGATGGAGGATTACTGGTGGAAGGAGATGGTCCTTCATGGATTCAAATTGTAAGAAAACATTACGTGATTTAATTTGACATCCTGCAGAACTCACGCTTAAAGATTTCATCTCATGGTGCTACAGTAAGGTCAAATTCACTCTGCAAGTAATTACCATGGAAGTAAGTGTGTGTTTCTGTGCATGTCCATATTTGAAAGGGATGGGAAATAGAAACAGCATTTACATTTCTTCCTAGTGTTTGGTATATTTGAAATAAGCAGCTCCCCTCATTTTGTATGATTCTTCAGCATTTTCATATGGATCATAATTCACACATGCTGCCTCTTCCCATCACACACGTGGAAGTATCAGGGCCAACTGAAAAAATAGATGGAGAAATTAAGTTGGGTGCCCAAAGCCACACACCTCTTCGCAAACCAGACCTGGGTTGTGTGCAGGCTGCCTGACCCCATCCCTCTCTTCTGTACCATGCGCAAGAGTGAAAACACATGGAGACATCTTTTCAAGTCCTCTTCTGCTCTGTGGCTCGAAGCTGGAAATGATTTCACAGAACTTCTTTTACTCTTCTTTGACAACTTCTGTGTTTAAAAATAAAGCGGTTAGGATACTGTGATAAAGCATCACTCACAAGCGTTTGCTTAAGCTTGATCAAGTACTAGGTAGATCATCCAGACCCCAGTGCACCAACATGAAAGTGATGCTTCTCTTCATTTTTACAAGGATAATAGGGGTATTTGTTATTCATAATCTGCTGCTGGTTATTCTCATCATCAGCTGAAGGAGACAACATCATACGAGTTAATTGTTTAGTTCCACAGTGACTAATGAGTAGTGTATATATTCCAAACTAACAATTTGCCATAGCGCCACAGGAGAGAGCGTATTAAGTGTTCAGTGACAATGTGCAAACAATGAACATATTTATAGAAAGCAGAACTGAGGGACAATAAAAAGGTCTAGGTTTCTGGGTAATTTATTCAGAACTGACAATAAGATAGTAAAGGAGATCCAGATTAAAAACATATGTATGCCATTTGGGAACTCAAATGAAATTCCCAGCTTTTCAAAAGTTCAAGCCTTTGACAGGTCCTATTGAAAACAGTGGGAGGACATCTGTGAAAGATGTGGCTGTTCAGTGTCTGGTTAAAAGCGATCCAGCCTTTTTGTCTGGCACTGGTGTCACAGTTCCCTCCTAAGCAAATTTCTTGCTCACATGTTTTCAGCAAGGCAGTGCTTGATTCTTATGTCCAGCCCTCAGAAAACCATGGATCTCAGGTGAGCACACTCAGAAAATGTCTGCCTTATTATTATCATATCTAACTTATAACATCAATCAAGGTCAAGGCATCACTGAGATTGGCACTCTATGGACATGTAGTAAGAGACATCCTTCCTCTGAGGTGCACATAACCGAAATAGTAAATGGTCCCAGTTACACTGACACGGTTCAGTGTGTTCCCCATTTCTCCTTCAATTTCTGCTTCTGTCATCTCAGACTGTAGCTGTTTGGGGCAAGACTATCTTCTTTGCTCAGCATATAGGAGTATGTCACTATTGGGACTCCTAGGGTTTATTGAAATTCAAATAATTAGTAATAATAGTACATACACTAGACAATGTATTGTGTGCCTGCGTGCAAGTGCATGTGTGTTTCCAGACTTAAGGTACCATTGCACCAGAGTGGCAGATTACATTTTAAGAGTGTTTCTCTTTGGAAGCTATGCCTTGAAAGTCAGGCTTGTCTATTTGACAAAAACTATTTTGAACCTATTTTGAGGACCCTACACTTATGTATCCTATATATCCTATTGGCACTGCATGAGACAATAAACCCACCTGCAACGCACAGTGGCTGAGCACAAGTGGGAAGCAGTTGTATCTCCTTACCTGGATCAGTAACAACTGTTGCTACTGCTTCACCTCTCCTTTTAGTGAACACAACAGAGCCTTTGAAGAGCTCTTGAAATTCCCACCTTGCTTTTTAGGAGACAGGCAAGGGTGTGCAGGCTGACTTTTTAAATGGGTATCTCATTGTAATTGTCTGTTAAATCTAGGTTATTAGAGGTGAGTTTCATTGATCCCTCAACACAGTGATCAAAGGACACTCTCGCACTTGATGGAGAATGGCAGCCATTGACTTTAAGTAGAAGGATAAATGAATTACTTGAGTGATTGGTTTCTGTCTTTCTTTTAAACATCTTTAGAGTGACAAGGTTTAGTGTGCTAAATTCCCTTGGCATTACTAACTTGCTTTTTCTTTCCCTATCCTTAAAAAAAGCCCCAAGCAGATATAGCTAATGCTGTGTCGCATCCCACGCACTCGTGTTGCTCCTGCAGTCTGTTGCTTTTTCAGATTCACACACGCATTAGCATTTGCAAGCGCCACTATTGCTTTGCAGTAAACACTGTTCATGCCTCTCATAAGAGGATCCAGATGTCTTTCTCTCAGGATGGTGCATTTATTTTTAGATTTTTCTGCCTATTGCTGCATACATTGGATTTTCTTTGCTTTTGTGTATAACCCTTGGTCCTCATCACAGACATTGCATTCTGGGGTGAGGACAGCAATGGGGAGTGAAAGATATTTGTCTTCCAGAAAAAAAAGTTTTATTTTCATTCTCCTGATTCCATCAGGTCCCCACAAACAGGTCTATGCTGTGAATGCTTTTCCCATACAGCTAAGTCTGCCTTTATCAGCCATGTGCTCTTTGATTGCACATGGTGTGTGCAGGTATTTGCTGGCCTTTGGAAGCTGAATAAGAAAAGGATTTTATTTGTTCCGTAGCTGAAATGAAAAAAAAGAAAGAGAGAAGACTTTCAGCTTACTTTTCTTTAGCAAAGGAAGGAACAATCTGGATGAAGGAAGGGGTCAAACTCCTCTTGTTGGGAAAGAAGTAATAAGTGAATCCAGATCACACTGAGAACTGGTGGAGTTCCTAGAGAGTGCAACGATCATAATATCATCCTGTGAAGTTTTACTGCAAGTTCAGTGAGAGCTGGAAACGTGTGCCTGGATTAGGAAATATGTTTACTCTTCCTTCCCCTTCAGCCCAATCTTTATGTCATTATTAACACCTCAAACGTGGCCATCAGAGTCATAACAGTGTTGCAGCCATGACAGCCTGATGAACATGAGGCAGAACTGGTAAGGAGAGATAACTTCTAATGGACCAGCTAATATTGATGGGGAAAACACAATGCTCTCAGGCACAAGTGCTTCCTTGTGTCTCCTTCTGTTTGCCAGAGGCCTGTCTACAGTATTGAGGGTGTTCAGAATGAGGATTTGCATCTTCAAGGCACAAAGTTCCTGCTGACCAGGATAAAGGACCTTGTCCTCAAACTCAGTAAAGGCAGAGAGCGATTGCTGTAAGTGAGCAATTTTGTTGCATTCATGGGGAGAAACCTTTTTTTCTTTTCACATGGTTTCTCAAATCAGGAGCCTAACTGGGTTCAGATGGCTAGTGGGAGCAGATTCACAAGCAGCCTCTCTTTCCCCTGTTTTGCTTTAGGAAAGGAAAGGAGAGTGTTTTTAGCAATCAGAAGGCTTTTCTTAATCCTGCTAGGAGAGATGTGTGGGAACTATATCTTCCTTAGCCCCACTGGTGTGTCTTCATGGAGATCTGGAGTTATCACAAAACAGTGGAAAGTCTAGTGAAATAGTAAAAGTGATAGCATTATAAAAAAAGCCAGCTGAATGGTGCCATTGTGCGTGTACTTGAATGGAGTTATAAATACATGTTTATGAATGTACCAACATAATGCTGTCTAAATGAGAGACATAAGGAGAAGATCAGGCCAAAAGGTGGTTGCAGAGTGGAGTCATTCAAGGACATTGGTTTCACACATGAGGCAACTGCAGAAAGGGAAAGAGAGATAAAAATATGTCCTTATTACTACATTACTTACTACAGGCAACCACATGAAAACCTCCAGTGAAAGCTCTGTGCAGCTGTTAGGGTTATACGTGACCCAGTCATAGCATGGAAAAAGGCTTTTTAACTACCTACCATGTGAATGCAAGCGCCCCATTATACACCCTGCTATGTATGCCCTATGTGCTCTTCGATCCCAGCAGTATCAGAAGGGCATGTCTCACTTCTCCTGCGCTGCTTCTCTTGGCCCTGGCCCCCTACATGTCTCAGTACTTGCCATAGGATCAGCCATGTCACCAGCACATCTTCTGCCTGACTTGGACCTTCCGTCTCCTCTTTCCCTCTCTCCATAATTTCTTGCAGGAGGGAAATCATCTACTGAAGCTTGGTATTTCACTGTCTTTTTATAAAGTTGCGTGGAGAGGAGAAACAAGAAGGTGATTTGATTTTTTGTAATCTTTCACCCTTTTGTCTACTTTATAACCTTGATCTGCAGGAGAGTTATCGTAGGAGGAGAACAGGAGGACTACAATGTCCAGTACTGGGCTTTTATCAAGGGGAGTTAGACTGACCTGTAATGCAGTGAATTTTTATTTGGAAAATATTTATTGTCACTACCCAGGGCCAGTGTTTTCCATCCTGCATAGGCAATGACTCAGCTGATCTCGTGCATGTTGAAGAGCAGGGGCTAAATGGGGCATGGATTTAGCATGTCCTGCTGTGTCAGCTGTCAGCTGGTACACATGGTTTCCATAAGCTCACAACTTACCAAAACACGTGCCTGGAGCTGGGCAGAGGATTCATATCTGATCTGTTACTGAATTGTTAGTTTGCAGATGGAGATGCTGTTGAGGTAGTGTGGCCTTGGGTGAAGATTTATAACAGGACAAGTGCCAAAACTACCAAAAATGGGGAGCTGAATTTTTCAGTGTATCACTTGAGGATGGAGCTGTTGACAGCCAAATACTTTAGCAGATCTACTGATCCCCTTTGCTAAGTCCTGTCATCACTTGCTCAGCCAAAGCAGAGTAAGTTAACCTGCTGTGAATGGCCCTCTCCTACATACCACCCCATTGCACGTTGTACCTTAGCTACATACTCATTCTTAGTATAGACTCACATCTTCATGTCTTAAAATATGAAAGCTTTTTCCAGTGCATTTGAAATGCCAAAGTTAGGGATCCATCCACCACTCTAAGTTTTCTTTGAACTGTCCCACGCCAAAGAAATTTGCCCCGTTTCCCCCTACTAGAGCATCAGCACTCCCACTTGGAGAGAAGACTCCAGGCCCCCCAGGAAGGACCTGGGGGTGGCAGGTAGCAAGCACAGGGCTCTGGGGTGGTCCAAGCCATACAAACGCCTGCTGCCTTCTGCACTTACCAGGAGGAGCAGCTTCTTTAATGCCTGAAGACTGACTACAAAACTCAGTATTTCCCCCTAACAGTTACAGAGCACAGAAGTTTCAAAGCTAAAATTTGGAAAATAAAAATGCATCTTAGATAATTTTTTAAAATTTATTTTTTCTTTCTTAAGTGGTATTGAGGATTACCACATTTGGTCCCATAATAATTTCTCTCAGCCTGAGCTTTTTAGCAGTTAATTAGTCAGGGATTTGGGGGAAAAGATGTCTAAACTGTTGAATATTTGCTTACTTGTCCACAAATGTGCTCTATTTTCTTGTAGCTGCTGTTTCTGCAAGCCTCAAGAGAAGTTTCTTTTAAAAATTGGAAAAATCCATGACATCATTTTTGGTTTTCATTTGCTCTATCTTTATTCAGTGACCAAGGGTAGGGAGGGTATGAGAAGCTAACATGCGGTTAGCAAGAACACCAGTGCTAGTGCCAACAGGTTATGCAGAGCCTCTTCCACCCAGCTAAAGGGATTCAGGTTCTTCTTTTTCTTGAACTGCTTTTCCCTCACTATGTGTCACAGGCAAAACACTTCTGTAACCCTCAGCACGACTCCAAAGTTGCTCAGAGCTGAGGAGTATGAGAGTTCTGCTTCATTCAGTGCCTGAGATCAAAACCATTCAGGTTGTTAACGCCAGTCTCCAAGCCATGTAACAACTTGCTCTAGCTGGGTAGGCAGAGCCTTTTAAAGCTGCTGTTTCCTAACAAGGTTTGTAAAACCTTCGACTGCTTCAAGATCTGCAGGTGAACTGTGCAATATAGAGGCTTGTGTATTTACTAATGTGTCCCACCAAAACCCTCATCACAAGGAGAGGGAAAATCACTGGGATGCCTTGGCTCAGAAGTGAAACCCAACCGAGAGCTGAAAATAGAGGATGTACCCTGACAGTACAGGTTATCTAGAGATACATCTTTAAAAGCACAGCTGCATTGTTTCAGCCCAGTATATAATCTGTTGAGATGTTTCCTATCCTTTGGAAGATATCGTCACTTCTTTCTCCATCCCTCTCCTTTCTCTATGCTAAAAAGGGTCATAGAGCATCTTTATCCCTAATACAGATATCACTGAAGGAGCACTTACAACTTTACGGGCTTCCCTTCTTATTTTTGCCTTCAGACACCAGCTCACAGCAGTGTGATGAGTGGGTGCTAATTATGAAGAACTACATTTCAACAACAGAGCCTTACTGCTGGTGAATACAGAAAAACTGCTCATTAGAGCAGCATGATATTTAGTCAGATTGGCTTCCCTAGACATTAACATTCTGGCATTAATGCAGACTGGCAGTGTAGTACTTGAATAAAATGATCTCAGGATAATATACGGAGAAGGACTTGTACAACTGTTGTCCAACCTGCAAGGTTTGCTAGGCATTTTGGCCAGGGGCTCCCACACGCTGCTCCTGCAAAAACCCCTATCCTTACTAACTTACATAGATAATTTCTTGGTGGTCTTTTAAAATAAGATGCACCTCACAGGGCATGGTACATCATGCATACAATTTATTTCAATGGAATGAAATAACACAGTGCTTGATTATTTTCCCAGACATCCAACTTTTAACCACACTGTTTGATATGACTGTGCTGTGTCCATGGTGCAGGTGACATGGCTATCTGCTTGATGGCTCTCTGTGCACAGCGAAGTGTGTGCCATATTGAAGCCACCCTGTCAAATGCATTGTTTGTACCTGTTGCACAGAATAACATTATAAAGGAAGCTCAGCAAAAGCTCTTTGAACACAAAACCACCCTGGAATCTTTATGTGCCTTGCTTTAATGCAGGGAAACCATGGGTTCATAGAAGACTTTAGCACCAAGGTTTTCCTGTGTAGTTTTATAAGCAGCAAACACAAAGGCTGTGGTTTGAGTTCATAATGCTGCAGGCAGAGGGGCCTCTGCTTGCATATGGCTCCCTGGTCCTCCCTCCGCAGCACCAGGGGCATCTCGGGCTCGGCTTCCTGCTTGGCTCTGCAGAGCTGCCCACATCGCCAAAGCTGCGTGGGGAGAGCCAGCGGCTCTGCTGGGTGCACGGGCTGGTGTCTGTGTCTGTGCAACCACGTGAGCTGCTGCTGCAGAAGCCATAGCCACAGGGAATTCCTCAATCCCATGTGCTGCCCACTTCCACCTCTGAGCTTACATCAGAAATAGCCGCTCCAGTAGGCTAATGTAAGCAATACAAACGTACACAGAAAGGGCATAACCGTTCAGCAGACAGCAGTACTCATCTATCCACACATATACTAGAGTTTCCTCTTCTGCAACCCTCTGGGCTCCCCTTTGACTTGAACACCAGCTTTTGCTAATTAGCTCAGCTTTATCTAATTAGCACCCAAACGGGAGTGCCTCCCTTAGCTGCCTCTGAGCTTGCAAAGAGCCTCAAGCTAAGGATTTATGTGGAGGGACAGTGAGAGCTCTTCCTTGGGGTTTGTATGGTGTGTCCTCAGCTCTGTGCATTAGGAAGATGCGTGAATGTGTCCTTGTGTTATTCTGTTGGTTGATACAGGAACCGGATAGTACCTGTACCAAAATGTCACTGTCTTGTCTAACCTATTTCTTTCCTGTGAGTTTACTGTGTGTGGTGTTTGTGTTAGGTGGTGTGTGTTTGGTTGTGTGTTGGTTTTTGTTTTTTTTTTTGGTTTTTTGTTTTTTTTTTTATAATGGTCATGGTATTTTGCCCATAGTTTGCCTTGGGAAATAGAGTGTGTCCTACATTCATATCTATTTTAAGATGTTGCCTACTACCAGCTGGGGATATGGCTAGAAGGAGTAATGGCTTTGTGTTATAAGAGGAAACACTGGATGTTTCTAGGGAGCCTGTGACTGTGAGATCCTATATATGTTTATAACCCAGAATGTTATGCTCTTGGGGACAGTGCTCATCTCACCTGACTTTAGTATTTTAAAAGTTGGCATTCTGGTTTAACTGAGTTGATTAAGATCTATTTGCAGACAATGGAGAATGAGGCACACCCAGAAAGCAAATTATTGTTTCCAATATCTGTATTAACTTAAGAAGACTCTCCTTTTTCTTTGTGTTAGTTCTGCTCAGACTTACTTGGGTTTTGGGGGACCAGGGGAGAGTATCTTAATGATAAGAAAAATTCTGTGTGCTTAATGCAGAGCGATGAAAAGGAATTGAGATTTATCACTTTAGATTATTTAGGCACTCCTCATGACTGCCCCTCTGTAGAAGTCAACAGAGCCCAAGGGAACAGTGATGTTTGCGAGGAGCAAATGTTGTTTCAAGCCGAAGTGTATCTGCATGGCTTCCTTTTTCACAATGTTGCACAAAGGGGAGACCGAAGTGAGCTCCCGGTTTGTTTTAGTAGGTGATGAATGCTGGCAGTACAATTGCATTAACCTTTATCATATTATAAGAGTCTGTGTGGGGTTGATACTTAGAGCTGCAACTGCTCAAGTCCTCCTGATTGGTATAACCAAAAGAAGTTGTTTAAGGGTAGTGTTGCACACCCATGTTCAGGTACATGCTTAGTAAAGGTTGTTGTGAGTAAGAACTCATGCAGAGCAGATCAGTCCTGCTCTTACTAATGAAGTGCTTACAGGACCCAGTCCTTTACTGATGGAAACCTATTAACTACAGTGGTCTGTCCAGATTAAAGTAGCTGAGGGTTATGTGCATTTTCTTAAAAATTAAGAGCCAGCCGGAACCACTGTTTGTCAGAAAAGCCTGAGGAGAAATTTCAGCTGGGTGGAAGCAAAGAAGATTTGGGAGCAGGAACACGTACAGATACCTTTCTTGACATTGTGCACTTGTGTTTGTGCCTGTGAGGGTGTCTTAGTGCACAGCTTTCCAGCTCAAACACTGGATCATTACCATCCTGACTGCTTAGTTGTGTTTTCACACATGTGGATCTTCTGGGTGGGCTGATTAGCACAGTTTTAGCTAAATCCCAGTTTAAGAAGGAATGTGGGTCAGAACTGGTTCCAGATGGAAGCCCAGGTGTCTGGCTCCATCCTATGTGTGCATTTGCCCCATCTCAGAAGGTTTTATGTCCCCAGACACCTCTGGGTGCACAGTCTTAGGTGATGTGCTTCACAAATGCTGCTCTGCTGCATAGCATGGTGCTTGTGTTCAGAGATGAAACCAGAAAAGGTTAAAAAAAAAAAACCCAAACAAGCCACCTCCCCCACCCCCCCCCCCCCCAACAAAAAAAAAAAAAAAAAAAACAAAACACCACA
>VXBL01009098.1:248617-268823 GCA_013400195.1 Aramus guarauna | reverse complement strand
TTTTTTTTTTTTTTTTCCTGAGGAGGAGGTCCAAAACCACTTGCAAACCTGAAGCTCACCTCTCAGACTGAAAAAGGAGAACTTTCTCAGAGTTTTCCATCCACTTTCATCCAATATTTAAGACTCAGCATAAAATTTTCAGTTTTTGCAGTAGTACTAGGGAGTGAATTTTGTATTGATTTAAAAATTAGTCATTTTTAGCTTACTTCAGGCATCAGAAGATGGCCTTAACTTCAGTAAGAATGCTGTATATTATTAATATAAATCATCAATTTATTCTTGGCATTGGGGTAGTAAAAGCACTTAATTCACTGCCCTGTCCTTAAAGTTGGACAAGTGAGATCTTAATAAAATTGTGATGAGGAGCAAAGCCGTTTTGGAACAGAGCTGTGGCTGCACCCTTGTTTTCCTCAAACACCTCTTCCTTTGGAAGTCACTTACCTCTCCGGTCGGGTCAGCACGGCAGCGATGAGTTTGGAGGTGCTGGACTTGCCTGCTGGAAGCTGCAGGTCTGATTTAGGCACCTAGGCAACCCGTAAGGAGACTGTGAAACCCAAATGGTTGATAAAGCAGCTGATTTGGGTTGAGAAAAAGGGATGGGGTGGGGATCTCACCTTGCCTGGGACATGTGCCTAAACCTTTGTGTTTAGGAGGGCTGGAAACAATCCACATCCCAGCGGGGTAAGTGCATGAGCCTGCGTGCAGCCAGTCGGAGATGGAAAGTGCTAGTGCTTCAGGCAGGCCTCTAAGGCAAAGGACCTCAATTTCAGTCCTTGTTCATATGCTGGTTTATTTATAAGCTATTAAAGATGTATAAAGTGATTTTTGGAGCAGGCAGCGGAGCCTGTGTGTGTGTCTGCTTCCAAGTGCATGGTCTGACTGACTGGTTACAGACTCCTGCTTGCTTTCCTGGGTGGTGTGTGTGGGGTTTTTTTTTGTGTGAAATCCTCCCATGTTGGACACCGTAGTTGTTCTGTTGACATAAAAATTGAAATTTTGTAGGATATGGTTTAGTTAAAGCTATGAGCAACACCACATATAGTTTGTTTGGTTTTTTTTCTTAAACTGCAAGGAAATGCATCCTGGTAAGTCACCACCCTCTCTGTGCAGGGTGTTTCATGTGACGTTTTCCACCAGAATTGCTGGTAGTTGTATTCGTGCTGACTGGAGATGGCTCGATCTCTTCTGCTACCTTTGTGGCCACGTGACACTCACTAATTTAAAGGCACTTTTGGTTCAATTTTCCTTGCAAAAGAACAGCAATTTCAGCAGTAGATGCGTATTCCTCCCCTCTAAAACTATTTTGTTGCTCTTTGCCTGCTTGTTTATGGAATCCTGACAATTAGTTTCATTTTCACTGGTTTGCAAATGCAGTTAAATTCAAATGTAAACACAGGACCTGCCACATCTGAGGAGCATACTTGTTCTCTGGCAGGAATGTAATTTACACAAATGTGTGATGTTGTAGCAAAGCTACCTTTAAAAAAACAAACCCAACCCATGGGCATCATGATTATTCTGAGTTATTTGCCAGGGTATGTTGGTGCACAGATATTAAGGTGTGACATCTGAGTTGGACTGATGGTGCTTTCAACTATTCTGTATTTCGTGATGTTAGTTCAAGAAATACAGCATCATGACAAATGGCATTGTTTTAAAGGCTTGAGGAATGCACTGCAGAAAATACTGATGAACCCTGAGCCTTAGAAGAGGCGTTTTGTAAATTGGTCTTTTAAAGTCTTTTCAGTCTGCTGCAGGATCCTTAGTATCACTTACAGCTGGGTATATGTTATCTAGAGAAGTGCTGCAGATGTGCCATTGGGAACAGCCAACAACAGATCATTTTAAGCTTTTAGCTATCTGAGGGTGCACGAGGCAAATAAATCGTATTACCATCACGTGATTTTTATTGTTGTAAAAGCAATTGTAGTACAAGTTACTGTAATCCCTGGCGTTCTGCTCCAAAACCCCTTGAAGTCTGCATAATGGCTCCGCTGAATTTTAGCAGCCTTTGAATCAGGTTTCCCATTGTAGGAGGGTACTGATCAAACCCTGGTGCTCCAAAGCTATCGTCAGAAATCTCTGTCACTGCTCTCTCCCTATTCTCCTGGCGGTTACAAACACTGACACAACCAGCATTTAGAAAGTTTTCTTAGATCTACTGATGAAAAGGACTGTCTAAGAGGTAGAAATTATTATTCTGCCATTGTAAGTCAGGTTAGTGGGTTACAAAGTCTGTGCTACAGTGAGGAGCTTGCTGCCTTGGATGTCTGCAAGAACCCATTCACCTCCACTTTTAAGCTATGATGATGGAGCTTTCCTTCTGGGGTCACTCTTTGACCATGCTCAATAAACCCCTCTCCATTGCTGCTGCTTTGTCTAAATGCAAGAGCAGTGCCCTAAAAGAGGATTTTAAATTTTAAAACTTGCCTTTTTGAAGACTTCAGGTCTATTCTGAACACGGTGCTGCAATAGATATGTGCAAACCCCTGGCAGTATTTGCTCTGTGGCTGTAAAGAGTCCTCCTGCTGAGTGCAGCTACTTGTGCACACCAGTGAGGGGACACATGGAAGGCACCCATTGTGTGGGGTGAGTGGTGACTTGAGATGGCCATTCACTTCCTTGAGCTCCCAGTGTGATTTTGGGCTTAAATTTTAAATCTCCTGGTTTCCCACCTGTAAAATGGGAAGAGTAACTACTTTCCTGGCCCTGGCCAGAGCCACTGTCTCCAGCAAGGATGTTCTGCCCAGGGAGTGCAGCACCAGATTGCTGGTGAGGAAGCAGGTTGGAGACTGTCCTTGCTCTGACGTGCCTGAAGTGCTCCACGGCTTAGGAAAAGGGGTACAAACCTGCAGCACTGCCTTGTAGCGTTGCTACTTTCCACAAACCTAGCTGTGGTTCTCTGTATTGTGCAGTGCTTGAGCTGTTTGTGTGCAGCCTGGAGTGCATCGCTGTCTGTATTTCCTTCACTGAGCAGCAGGCCGTTAGCTTTTTTTTTTAGCTGACTTTCTTGCTAGTGTTGTCAGTGAAACCTAGAAATGCATTTTCCAATTTAATTGTTCTGACAAAGCCCATTATTGGCTAATTGGGGAGCTCCCATCCTGCACTTAGCAGAGACGCAGCATCGATTCAGTGTAGGTCTTCCTGAGGCTGAATTAAGAGCAGTGTGCCTCTGCTTGCAAGCAGCAATTCCTCTCCTTGTTTAATAATGTCTATGGGAAAATTCCTAGCCCTGAGCATAGGCTTCCTCTCTGCTTGTGTGCTGTTCAGATCATCCCAGGGGCTCTTGTAGCTAGAATATGCCTTTGTACCATTTCTGGGATAATTCCTGTAGAAACTTATTAATTCTTCCTCTGTTTTGTTCCTATAGGGGATGAAGGTGACCTGACTGAAAGCTCTAGCTAAGTAGAAACAATTCAGATTGGCTTCGCTGAATTTTCAGTTAAGTCTCAAATATGTGAATACCTGCAAAATTGGCTTTGTTTGTCTGAAAATCACTGTCGGTAAAAATACAGTTCATAGTGGACCTTGGCTCTCAGTTTGCTGCAATCATGCAGCTGGGTGTGGAGAGTAGTTTAGGTATATGGGGAATGGCCCATGATCAGCTAAATACTGTGCTGAGCCATGCCCCTACAGAGAGACCCAAACCTATATAGCATCTGCCTTCTCTCCATGGCAGAGAAAGACCTGGGGGTACTGGTTGACAGCTGGCTGAATATGAGCCAGCAGTGTGCCCAGGTGGCCAANTGGGCTGCCCAGGGAGGTGGTTGAGTCCCTGTCCCTGGAGGTATTTAAAAGAAGGATAGATGAGGTACTTGAGGACATGGTTTAGTGGTGGGATGGTAAGGTTAGGTTAGTGGTTGGACTTGATGATCTTAAAGGTCTTTTCCAACCGAGATGATTCTATGATTCTATGTTAGAGACCTGCTGGTTAGGTAGCTCTGCATGAGATATATCCCCAACCTGTCTGCACTGCAAGCAGATATGATGAGGGCTGCTGCTTTGGAGGACAGTATGGATGAGATGATATTGTGACTAGTTCTTTATTTACAGCTTCTCAGAGCACAGCAGACAGCATGTAATTAGAGCAATTGGCTCTGATGTTAGAGAAAGAGAGGACAACCTTGTCAACCAGTGTGTCAGAAAGGCAGGAAAGTACATGTCTGATGGGCTCTAGAGAGAGGAGATGATGCTTTTGGAGAGGGAAGCAGGATGTATTTGCATCTTGCTTTCATTATGGATGGAAGATAAAATATTGCATTAATGGGAAGGTATTGAACAGCCACTAACTGAGGCTTTTTAAGCTGAAAGGGTTAGGAAGAGAATTGGCCAAAGAGATTTTTGGGAATGGGGAATGCTGAATTTGAACCTACCCTGTAACACAGCAGATAAAAGGGACTGGGGAATAAAGCAAACGTGGTGGTGGTACTTGTAAATAAAGTAAATGAAGCAGGATTAGCCTTCAAGTCGAATTGAGGGAGTGCTCTGGCAACCCATGGAGGAGGTCACAAACTTGCTCTGAATTTTTGCAGGCAATCCCTATCTCAGTCTTATCTTCTTGTCCTGTAGAGACAGAAGAGCTGCCTCTGCTCTGGAGACAACTTCATGGGTTCACATCCTGGTGGCTGTGTTCCTGTGCTCAGCTGGTTTGCAGCTACTGCATTTAGCAGGTCTCTGTTTGGCTGGCTGCTTCTGCAGGCTTTTTGTTTAGGATTTGTCAGCAGCAGAGGTGGTGTTGAACACAAAGACCTGTAGATGCCTTGGAGTGTGAGGTTAGTGGAAAACATTCTGTTGATGGGCCTGGGGATCTCTGGAGCAAGAGGGCAGTGAAAATGGGGGGAAAAAAAAATATATATATATTTTTATTGAGGCCTGCTAGGTGAAGAAATAGCCAGAGAGCAAGAAAGTTTTTTGGGAAGAGCCTAAGTAGAATTGATTTATAGGCAGTAACAACCTCAGTTTAGCTTGTGAGTCACAGCTTTTTCTATTTGCTGTGGCTTAGCAAAGCATGGGCTTGTATTCTGGCTGCTCCCATGTTTTATGTTAAACATGCAATTAAGAGGTCTGAGTAAGAACCTGTGGGCTCCACAGAAGCACGCAAGTTGGTGCAGAGGTGAAAAACTTCAGCACAAAGGTTGGAAGCAAGTGCAGGGCAGCACAGACCGAGGACTGCAGACCATGTCCACCTGATATTCCAGCCAGGGGTGCCTCAAAACACTGAAAGCTTCCTGGGGTCTGAGTTTAGCATTGCACCTGTCCCAAGTTAAATAATCTTGGTGGGGAAAATGGGCTTCAATTCCATGGTTTGAAGTGCTGAAATCCAGGAATGATGATAAAATAGGCAGTACGCAGAAGACGAGGGTAGTGGGACAGGGAGCTTGCAAGTTAAGCCCAGAGATTAGGTGCCCAGCAGGGCTGAGGGCCTGATTCCCAGTCCCCTGTGCCCTGGAATTCAGAAGGATGGTGAAGTTCCTGGAGGTGGGCCAAGCTGGTTTAGCCCCTTCTGAAGTCTAGGACATGAAAGCTGGCAAGAAACACAGACCCCAGCTTGCTGGTTCTGGTACAGTGCTGGGTGGTGGGAGACCCCAGCCAGCTGCTGTTGGCTTGGAGCTGGATATAGTCTGGGTGCTGATGAAATACTGTCCAATATGATGGTTTATTCTGACATGTATTTAATAAAATCTGGCTGTAAATGTTACATTGATCCCCTTTGCCCTCTGGTGTAAATGGAATGGAAAGGAGCAGGGGTAGGGGAGTGTCTAGAACCCCAGTGCACCAGTGGACGATCTCCCTGGATCTCCAGGCACGCAGTGAAGGTGACATCAGGTGATGTGCCCTTGAGGTGAATGTCCCCCCTCTAAACCCCGTAGAGCTGTGTGGGTGCAGCTCAATTTGAGAGGCAGGGGCCAGGCAAGCAGCCCCTGCTGCTGCCTCCATGCTGTGTCATCCTTGCCTGAGAGCTAGCAAAGGCGACTTCTCCTCCGCATGCCTGGGGAGGTGATGCTGGGGTTGCTGGGCCCTTCCCTGCAAATCAGGCTTGTGGCTTTGCCAGAAATGACATCATTTGTTAGGCAGATTTCTTCATTAGGAAGCTTTCTAATCTCAGACATGAGCAACACAGACCTTCCCCCGCCCCTCGAGCACTCAGAAAGCCGAGCTGCATTGCCAGTCTCTGCAGTATGTTTTGCTTATTTATCATTCATGGCATCGTGTTTGTTTTATGACAAATGAACTTAATCATGATTTTCACAGTGGAATACACAGGAAAATACCCAGGATAACCATAGCTGCAGGTACAGAAAACCAAACTTAATTTAAAAAGGGTATAGAGGAGCAGTCTAAGCAGCTGAAGAATTGAATTCCTTTAATAAAAAGACTCTGCTATATATAATTCCTTACGCTGGAACAATAGCCCCGTGAGATAGGATGGTGCTCAGATTCTGCATTAAACTTTTTTCTTGTATGCTTAATGCTGAACCAAATCATTATCATTATTTGTTGCTGAAAAGTGCATTCAGGTGTTGGGAATATTTTTTTTTTTTCCCCCAGTGTTGCAAAGTGGAGGAGGGTAGGAATTGCTGATCATTTATTAATGCTCTGCTCCATTGTGGTCTTAATCTCAAGCAGATGGGCCAGGATGCTCTGGCTAAAATTCAGTGTGAACATGCCGACTTGCACAGAGCTTTCCGCTTCAGGTACAGCGATGCAGGAACTGGACCAGGGCACTGAGTGTGGTCATCCAGAAATGTGATTCCAGAAATTATAGAGGCTGAGAGTTAATCACTTCTGCTTGGGAGAGAAAGGGGTATGCATGTAGGTGTGTGCACACATTTTTGACACTTATCAGTACTTTTCTTCTTCTCATGATACCAGAGCAGAAATTTTGATGGTTGAACCAAGAAGAACAATGCTTCAGAAACTAGCCTACTGCTATCAGTGTATTTTCATGCTATTCCAGCTGAACAAAATAATGTGAGCTGTCTGCACTGTGCTAAAATGCATTTCACTGTGTAGGAATATCATTAAAGAGTGGCTTAAAGTGCATAGCACTAAAGAAGAATTTAGGACAGAAAATAGAAGAAACTTCCCAGACTGTGGCACAAGGCGTTGTAGACTCTCCATGAGATTTAGTGTCAGGTTGTGGAAAGCTTTCCTTAGGAGACTAGAGATAGTAATTTGTTCAGTCTAGCAAAATGAAAGCTTCAAGGGAATGATTGCTTCCTATAAATATTTTCAAGGGGCAAAAGCCAATGCTGACAGAAGAACTAATGGTTGTAGGTGGGTGATGAATAAACTTAGGCTGGAAATTTAGGAGACTCCTAAACACCAGAGAAGTCATATTGTTGACCAGTTTTCTAATGGATGTGGGGAGTCAAAAGTCAAATTGCTTTTTAGGACAGAGGTTGATGTCCTGAAAATGGCGCTATGATCGTGTTTACCATTGGGGAAGAGGATGGCTCTACTTAGTGATCCAAACATTCTCCATTCACGGCTTTAAATTTTGATGAAACCTGATTACTTTTCCCATGAAGTGTCCTTAAAATGTGTTGGAAGGCAGCAGGCTGCTGTGTGACAGCAGCATGGCTCCAAAAGTCTGACTCCTTGGTTTTTTATTTATCCTTGGAGATAAATAGGATGGCCTTGTCTCATGTGATGACCCCAAAAAGTGCAGTCAAGAAGCAAGGTCATGGAGATGCAAGTCATGGTGGGGCTGAAGAGAGCAGGAGCATGCAGTGTATCACCCTGTGGTGTGCAAGCCCTACCCCCTTGCACATCTGGGAGGCATTTACCCTGCTGCCATTATCACCTTTGAACAAGCTGTGATTCCCTTCCAGCAACGTGGGTAACTGAACTCCTGCCAAGTGGTGATAGGAAATAGGTTTATTTTTGAGGGCTGAAGTGCTGGTGAGCAGAAGGGACCTTTAGCCACTTCCAAGGCTGGCAGCAAGCCTCAGATCTGAGATATCCAGACTCTTTCTCTAGGTCCAGTATCAAGGCAGACTGTGTTTGAAAGTCTGCAACAGAGATGTCTCCCACATCTTAAATCTTAAGGGTTTTGTTTCTGTTTTGTCCATGCTTTGCATGGGATGGATGACAGAGTACCACCACGTGAGAGACTGATTCCCATCTGGACACTTGCGTATTCTTCCCTTTCTGCATATGCATGATCTGTTGAATTCACCAAGAGTATGTTCCTCCAACCCTGAAGCAGCACTTCTGCATCTTCATGGCCTCTGCTGCTGAGCCACAGCTCTGCCTGGAGTTCAGCACTGCTACTGCCACGTTTCCTCCCAGCTTCACCCTCCTGATGTCTCCCTGTGTCTCTGGCATGCTCCTCTGGCCATGGGACACAGCCCAACCTGCTAACTTCATTAAAGCCACCTCTGCTGCAGTCAGGACCTCTGGGACTCCAGTCCCAGAGGACTGGACCACAATTGGGAAACCTACAAATTTTTAAGCAAGAGTCTGTATTTCTGAAAGAGCAGTGAAGGGATTTGGGAGCCTCACATCAATTTAATGAGTATAAACTGTGCAGGCACTGAGACTCTGATGCATGTTACCAATATTTTTAGTGTCTGGACCCTCAGGAGGATGCATCTCTGTCAGCCCAACTGCTATGAGGCAGCTGAGTAAAGTCAGATTGCAGATGGACAAAAGTCTTATTTTTGTTTTACCTCTCATGAAAGTGAAACCTCCAGTGCCATTGTAAAAAATGCATCAATGTCCTACTTCCAGGTGAATCAGCTGCATGATTTAGGTAATCAGTAAAATATAGCAGCCAAAGGGAAGGAACACATGGGTAAACGGATAATCAAAAGATGGTTGTGTGAGTACTGCCAAACCTCGTTTTAGCTCCTGTGCCCCAGCTCATGGTTGTCCCCAGACACCTCCTAGGGAGTCAGACAGATGCTTTTCAAAGCAGGCTGAATGTATGGTATAGTATAGTCAAATTGCACATGGCCTGGAGGTGGTGCTGGGGGTGGGTGGGTAGAAATGGCTTTGTGCATCTCCATGTGCTGCTACTCCATGTAGTCACTCTCCCACTGTGGAGTTAGAGCAGCCTTGAGGCAGGGCTAAGTTACGTCAGCCTCAAGCAGCCCTAAGGGGAAGAAACTGGAGCTGGTCTTTCCTCAGACTCAGTCCCTGCCTGCCTTGTTGCCCTACCCAAGGAGGGATCTGTAGCTTATACAAACTTCTGGGTTCTTCCTCCTACAACTGGATAAATTGACCTCAGCTGATGCTTATAGTGAGGGGCAGAGCAGCTGTAATGTGCATGGAATGTGACACCACAGTTTGACTGATTCAAGCACAGAGATGACACCGGGGGGAAGGCTCAGCCTTAAATCAGCACCTTTCTGCCTCAGACTAATCCCCTCCCTGTCCAGTGTTTCCTGCTGCAGCTATGTTAGCCAGCAATATCCCAGCCCTACTGATGAGGATGGCAGCACAGAGCAAAGTGTCCTGCCTCCCTGCTCCTTCCAGCAGCGGCTCTGCTCCACCCAAGGTCCTCAAACCTGATGTGGAACAATATCAGCACCAGACTGGTGCTGCTGAATCTGTTGCAGGCTATCATTCCAAGGGCATGGGTTGGCCATGATGCAAGAAGGAGCTGCACAACAGCTCGCATGTTGACCGTGTTGTTCCTCTGCCTTCATGCACGTGTTGCTCCTCATGCCATTTGCTGCCCCGGACTGGAAAAGCTCCTTCCCTGCAGGAAGTCAGATAAAATGCCTGAGCCATACAGGGCCTGAGCCATACAGGGCTTGCAACCAGCACCTTCTTGTTCACTCCCAAACATCCTCTTCTTTGGGGCTGTGTGTGCATCTGAGAATAGCTCCTTGCCACAGCCTCCTCCGCAGGAACAGTTATTTATTCATAGGCATTGGGTTTGCTCTGATAGTCTTTCTTAATTTATTCTAAAAAGAGATTTGCCTTGTGCCTGGGAAGTGCCTAGCCATTCCTCCAAAATGGAAGTGAGAAAAGCTCCTAGTGTGTCTTTGTATGTAGTTAAAAATAGTGTCCCAGAAATGTATGATGGATAAACTTGAATGAGGGAAGTGTAGATCAAATATAGTAACCTTCAGACTACACACAGACAGGTATGTGTGTCTATCCTAGCACTTCTAAAATTTCTTCTGTCTCTTCTTGTCCATTTCATACTTCAGCCTCTGCTTTCTTCTCTACCTCTCTGTTCTTTGTTCCCATGACTTTTTAAATTCTTCTGCAAAACTTTCATTAATTCTCACTCTGCTCTGCCTACTTCTCTCCACATCAGTGTCCTTTTGCCCTTCTGCTTTCCACCCTGCTCCTACACCACCCTCTTTTCCAGCACCTCTCCCTGTTCTTAGCACTGAGCTCTTTGCCCCATTCTCCCTGTTGTCTCCACATCCTTTTTGCTTCCTTTCTCAGGTGTTTCCTTATCACAACCCAAAAATCTGTTGGGGATGCTCTGGCTATGTAGCCCCTGGGGCAGGCAGGTGCTGAAGATCGCTGGTGCAGGTTAGCCGCCTGGTACAGAGATGGCCAGCACCTATGCGTCAGCTTACAGGCTGACTTGAAAGCTAGCTGAAGGATGCAGAGATTGGGTAAATTGGGCTGGGGGATGAAGCATGTTGCATCAAGGTGACCACCTGTGGTTAGGATGGGGAAAACCATTTTTGGTCTCCCCTTCAAAGACCAATCTGAACTTGGTCTGCAGTTCGGGTGAGACCCACCTGGATATACCTTGGGGCAGGTCCAGGCAGGAGACAGGGGCTCTCGATCCCCAAAGGTGGGGCCTGACCTGAGTTGCCAGCACAGGCTTTGGCTTGGGAACAGGGATGGCAGCCCAGGGAGATGTTACATTGCATCCTGGATGTGCAGACAGAAATATCTCACAGAAATGGCTGCTTACAATTGTCAAAAGCCGGCATACAATCCTTAAACCTTTATCTGATGTATTTAAGTGGATGAAAACACTAAAAATGAAGAGTCTGCCCATATGTTGTGAGTGCCTTACGGTGACAGACCTGAATGTTTATCCACATGAAGGCCCTTTCACTCTGCGAAGCAGTGTTAAATGGCTTCAGGGTAAGTGGAAGTCGAGCCAGTGGGGGTATAAATAGCCTGTTGGAAATACTCTTCATGCAGTCTCCCATCCTCATCTTCCCCTATCTCTCCTGTTTCCATTTTTTAAAGGAGGAAAACATTGCTTATTGTCTTTGGGCTATTTCAGATGAGGCTGGGAGCTGTGTGTACCTCAGAAGCCCTTTTTGTGCTACAGTCCCGTGGCTGATGTGGACATCTGCTGGCCTCATGGGCAGTAGGAGATGCAGCACCCGAGCCATGTGGCATTTGGATAAGATGACATCAAATGCTATTTTAAACTTCCTGAAATTCCTAATTTGTTGTGGAAAGTAATTGCCTAATAAATTAGTTGTATTTAACTGCTGAAACCCACTTTTCCTTTTGGAAGAAGAGTTTAGTGGAAGAATGTAGTCACTTGTGTTTTAGAGCAATGCGCAGTGTGGTGGTTCTTCCATGCAGTCCTCTCTGTCCATCCTGGCTTAGTTTCATGTTTGCTAAGGAACGTGCGCTGTTCTAACATTCAACATCAGAAAACTGTTGATGGTTCTTTTTAGTAAAAGGGAAATGTTCAGAAAGGTTTATTGCAAAATTTAATGTCTGCAGAGTCATACTCTAAATTCTTGTGAACAGTGGAGGGGGAAAGGGGCTCAGATTTTCCTTGGTTGCTTGGCCTAACAAAAATACCTATTGCCTGCATTTAAATTAGAGCATATTTTGTTCAGTCACTTCTGGAAAATGTGTAAGCAAGTTGCTGGGAAGAGGCTGCTTTAAAGAGCAGCTGCTTTGAACAAGCTGGACCAGGTGGAAGTGGGGTGCACGTTGCTTTTTGCACTCCGCAGCTCAGTGCTGTAACCGATAGAGCTGGGACAAGACAGGGCACGGTTAATCCACCGCGCATTCATCTGCTGTTGGGAGCTACGTGGAATGGAAAGCTGTGCAGGCGAAGATGGCTCTTACCCCTGCTGCACAGCTCCTTCCAATATATGGGATTTTGGGACAGTGATTTCTAATAATACTCAATAGGACGTTACTATAGCAACTATACAATGTGGTGAATAATTTCATGGGCTTAAATCCAAAATGCTGGGAGCTAAGATGGGTCTGAGTATGATTTAGGACTGCGAACTTCAGTCATGTGGGTGCTCTGCTGAAGTGATTTGACTTGGGAAGAAGTTAGCGAAGAAGATAAAAAAAAAAAAAGGTCCTTCTCTGCTTCTGAAGGGAAGTGCAGCTGGGGTGGGGTAGGGAAAATGAAGGCCACCCTGCAGAGTTCCCTTGCATGCACCATGTTGCACGTGCTTCCATGAGGGACCCTGTCACACAGCATTTTCCTTTGATATTTGAAGTTTGCTGTAAACCGGATCTGACATTTAGCTTCAGGTCACATTAAATTGATTTGACCTAGAATGATTTTTATTGGTTTGTTTTTGTGTTTCACTTAAAAAAAAAAAAAAAAAAAAAAAATAAAAAAAAAAATTTTTTGCAGCTCAGTTCCAAGCAGAATTACTTCCCTTTAATTTTCTCTCTTGCCAAACTGAAGAGTCTCTTATTTGCCCAGATTTCATCTGAAGTGCTAATGTACAAGAGGCAAAATTGGGCTATCGGCAGTGGTGCCAGAAAAAGACATCTGGAACACCCTCCCAGGGCAGACCTGGCATTCATTCCCTGCTAAGGCCTATCCAGATGTGCTGTAATGGGGAAATGTTGTATGGGCTCATATACACACCCTGTGCTACTCCTCTGCCCTTTTCCATCAAACCTTGACATATAACCTAATTTTGTATCTTTGAGCCATTGCTCTTTTTTTCCTCCCATCCTCTAAGACTGTGACTAATTCCCTCCACTCATACTGGTACCTTGAGAGTATTTATAGACTGTGATCCTGTTCTCCCCCTCCCTTCCCCCTTCCGTACAATATAAATTTATCTCTGTTATTCCCTCCTCCAGACTGGTCCCAGGTGTCTTGCCCTCCAGTGCCTATGCCACCAGCATCTTCTATAGCTTCTCTACATCTTTCTGTACTTTTCCTAAATGAAGAAAACAAACCAGAAAAATACCTTGCTGCTTGTTCATCTGTGCCAGAGGACAAGCTACATATAAATAGTGGGAATCTTTTCTCCCTGCCCATCCCTGTATGGGACCACCTTTGTTTTACATTACAGAGTTAGTCTATGAGCTCTTATTTCTTTTGCTGTCTGTTCATGGGCTGCCTCTTGCCTCCTTTAGTGTCCTGCCTGGGTACTTAGTCACGCTCATTCTGCAGCACTGCATACACCGTTGCAGTCTGGGCTTCTGCCCAAGGGAAATGCGCTACATCCCTGAGCATAGCATTATGTGTGGATGCATTCACACTACCCTGGCTGAGGTTTTTAATGCAATGAATGATTAGCCAGTATCTGATACTGCATGTGATGAATTCACTCCAGGACATCTTAGCGTCTTAATTCCCTTGTTATCACTTGGTCCATTTGACTGGTTTCCTGTACATGTGTTATGAGTTGATCACTGGAGAGGGCTGAATGCCAAAAACACAAGAGGAAGTGAAGTTTTCCATACGCGCTACTTTTCCTTTGCTTTCTAACACCAAGCTTAGAGCCAAGGTGGCTATTAGGTTGTTGGTTGGTTTTTTTTTAAACACAACCTAATGCTTAATCCTAGCTAGTAGTCATGCTCTTCCAACTGCCTTCTGGCAGACTCTCAAAATGGGCTTTTCCTGGAGGACATATTGCTTCATTTGCCCTCAAGTTTTCTGGATGTTCCCTTCTGTCTTTGGAAACACAGCAGAAAAACTGCTTGCCATATTTGTTTGCTGTTTTTTTTTTCTTTAGCCATGTTTATCATTTTGGTACAAACCTGTATGTGAATTAGCAATATCTGCAGAGATGTCCTGTCCAGAACTTGATCTAGAAGCTGCTTTCTTCTCAGATGAAGCTCTCTACCTGGTATATCTGCTGGCATTGAAAGCTCCTTGTTCGCGGTCGTAGCTGCAAGTCTGACTGTCGTGTAGCCATTTTTCCAAATGTAGCTCATGCTAGAGCCTGAATCAGGAGAGTTGCTCTGGAGGTCATGTATTTATCCTGTCTCCCCAAGCAGGAGCAGCTCTACTGATAGCATTCGAGAGTTAGTTGTGTAACTACTCTTAAAAACCTTCAGTATTTAGGATCTGAAACATCCCTGGGCTGAACAGGAAACTATTTCAGTGCTTTCTGCCTTTTCTAAGGTCAGGCTGGCAGCAAAGTCAGAGATTTTCAGATTTGGAGTCTTGGATGCTTCACAGAAGGAAGGGTCATTCTTTGGAGGAAAACAGACCTCACTGTGATTGAAAAGCTGAGTTTTCTTTGCAGCTTTTAATAGACATCTTCCAGCAGATGTGAGGCAGTGGTGTGCAACAGCTGCTCCACAACAACTGCTTCAGCAACATCGCTGGCACATGGATGGGAGACCAGGCAGAGGAGAGGAGCAAAGGCAGAGCTCTCTGCTCCTGCCTTTCACTGCAGCTTCCACAGTTACCTGGCAGCTGACCCGTCCCATGTGGCAGAGACTCTGGAAAGCTGCACGAGGCATCATGATCTGGGTAATTATCCCCAGCTTTTCACTTGTGAAGCCAAAAGCCAGGCTGTGCTGCTGAATGCAGAGAGAAGTGCCTGTCAGACAGGTTGGTCCTGGCGCTGCTGTCAAGCTGCTGCCCCCTCCTGCTTTAATAACACACAATAATTCGAGCAAATGGTTGGTTTGAACCAAGGTTGCTCCACCAAAACTTCAAAAGCTTTCAGTAGTGCAGCCTCTGCTGTCTTTAAACCTGCAGAAGACTGTGATTTAGCCACCAACTCTGACTGCGGGGAGCTGGGTCCCCTTGCAAACTGTGCCTTGGCTTTCCTCCGCTCTTCCAGAAGAGTGGTGCTCAGCCGCTGCCTGCCCTGGAGCAAAGCAATTGCCCCTATCCCTGCCAGGTGCAGCAGGACAGAAGAAAGGGCCAGAGCCAAAGGTACCCATGTCCCAGGTTTCCTTATCCCAGGAAACAGTGGGTGAGTCTGCAGTGCTGCCCACAGGGCTGCCTGCACGATGTGCATGTATAGAAGGGAGAGGAGCTGCTCCTTTCCCCCCAGCTTGGGGGTATCCAGGGGTGAGGAGCTCGTGGGTGACATCCAAAGTGTCTGGGAAAGGTGCTCAAAGACAAGCCAGCCTGTTGGCCAGGCCCCAGCTCACCACAGAGGTCCCACATCACCCTTGCAAGCCTTCAGCCTTTGGAAATGAAAAGAGATGGAGAGCTGCCGAGTAAGGAGCTGGAGCTTCTCCTGGGCCTTCAGGGAGGGGGACAGTCCAACTAACCTGTGTTCCTTGAAATCTTAATTATGCCTCTGCTGAAAGTACAGACTTCAGACTTGCTGGCTGGTCTCCTGGGTGAGCGAATATTTTTGGTGTTACATATTCACAGTCAGGAGATGGAGGGGTTTGTAGTTGTATCAGTTCTTCACTGAAGTAGCGTGAAGGGTGGGATAAGTCTCTAAAAATGTCCTTCAGAGAACTAAGATGTCTAGGGAGGATTTTTTTCTGTCTCTGCTTGGAGTAAACTCATCTTTTACAGAAGAAGAGACATAGTAGCAGGTAAATAAAGGGGAGACCTTGAAGGCAAGGACATTTATAGCATTAGTTATAGCACATATGGCCCAATCTTCCTTAAGCAGAAGCCGGAGCCAGCAGGTTGATGCTGATTTATGACTGCAGTGGCTCTGCCCCACATTCTGCACTACTTTAAGTAGTTTAACTTTTAATATACTGGGAAAGCTGTTTCGAAAAGTTTCAAAACTTTTTGGTTGACTTCCAGATGTACCCTTGGTGCCCCCACCTTCTAGAAACAGAGAGAAATCACTTAACATGCAAAGAAGACACATTAGTGCTTGGATCAGAGCCTGCTGCTTCACCTGCCTCAGCAGGACCTCGTTTCTCCCTTTTTTTTTTTTCCCAGTCTTTTCTGATGCTGCTCATATTTCCTCACTCCTCCTCACTCCTCCAGCGTATGCTGGTCTTCTGGACTTTCTGGTGCAAGTCGTGTTGCGATGGGAAAACCTTGGGTGAAAAGAGAGTTAGATGGTGATTTTTGAGCTGTGTCTCCTTGCCTGTGTCAGCCTTGCACCTCTGTGTCCTCTCTGACCTCGATTTCCCTGCTGTCCCTTGGGCATTAGATTTGAATCTGACTTGTGACTGGTAATGTCTTGCTTCAGACTCTATTTCTTGGTTCTCATAGGTCCTTCCCTGGTGACAGCTTTATGCAGGTGTAACTCTAATGTCTTTGGTGGAGTCACTCCTGATTTACCCCAGCCCTCAGTGCCTGACAACTGGTTTTCTCCCTGAATTACCGTGCCTGACACATTGCTGTAGGTGTTATGCGTTGTCACAAAATTAATTTTCCTCTTGAGAGCCCTCAGCGATTTCAGCTGAACTTCATTGCAATTGTTGCTCTGTCTCCCTGGAAGATTCATGCTGCTGGGGTGGCTTTGACCTTGGGGGATGGGGAGCCAAGCCTAAGGGCAAGGCCACCCTTGCTTCCTTTTCTTCTCATTTTTTCATAGCTGG
The DNA here is from genome assembly GCA_013400195.1 of Aramus guarauna. Taxonomy (NCBI): domain Eukaryota; kingdom Metazoa; phylum Chordata; class Aves; order Gruiformes; family Aramidae; genus Aramus; species Aramus guarauna. The sequence goes on along the minus strand of VXBL01009098.1, from coordinate 252,182 downwards.
CTTCCCATGAGATGTTGCAGTCGGGTACGAGTAGCATAGAGAAAACTCAGCAGTCCCTCCAGATGTGTATCAAACTCTTACTCAAAGACTCGCATTTCAGCAGAAGCCCTTCTCCAACGCTGGCTTTTACCTCCCTGCTGCTGAGCCCTCTGTCCCCAGGTGTGGAAGAGCCTGGAGCTGTAGGGCAATGACTTCTGTCCCGAGTTTATCGCAGCGTCAAAAGCAGCTGGCGTTGGCATTTCTCTCTTTTCCAGGCTGAGTTTGAATCTGCAGCCGCGTGGCTGTGGATTGCCTTACAGCAATCGTGCGAAGCTGAATTTTTAAGTAACTGGGACTCAGAAAAGGTAGAGATGGGTGTGCAGGAAGTGCCTGTGGCAGAGCCCTGGGATGGAGGCTGGGTAGGGGCCGAGGGTGTTTCTGCAGGGGATATTGAATGACAACCTGGTCTGAGTTTGGAGAGTGATGGACTGCTTTGTAGCAGTCTAGGGGTAAAAACAGTGAATAGGTGAAGTTCCTAAATCATGTTTGAAATGGGTTTTAGGTATTTGAGAACAATAAAGGCAAATGAGACTCAGCCAAATGCATCCAGATTTTGTGAGATACTTTGGTATCTAGTGCTCTAAAGGGAGTTGGGCCTTGTTTCAAGTCATTGAAAATCATGATTTAGGTGCTAATTCACTTAGTGCTTGGAGTATTTTTGTCATGGGACTTGGTGGAGTATGATCATTCCAGGGGAAATGTGACTACAGTGAAATAAGCATGAATTGTTCTCATAAGATGGGTTAAATTATCCTTAGCAAAGTGCATTTAATAGCATTTTAGGCAGTACCTTAGTGTCGCTGAACCCTACTGACCAGTCATGTTACTCATGATACTATCCCAGGAGTGAAAACCTGCTTTTTTCCTGAACCAGATTTTTGTTAAAACTTAATAAATGATATTTGTATCCTTTTCTGATAATTATGAACATCTGCTGCAGCTAGACCTCTAGCAAGAGCATTAGCAACTTTTTGTGTGCTTTAAACCATTCTTGTGCTCCTATCAAGGCACTTTTTTCAATGTTCATTATTTTTCATGCTATCTAGAGTACTGGGAAGGGATGTCATGGAGCTTATACCAGGGTTTTACTGCCAGGTCAAATTGGAGCTCTCTGAGAACGTTTATTGAAGCAGAAAGCCTGGAGGGCATATGGGGGTGGGAAGTGCTGAATCATTTACTATGGGCTTGTTGGCTTTGGGGAACCTGCTGAGCATCCCCTGTCAGATGCCCTGAGCTCTGCGGATGTCAATGGGAGCTGAGGATATTCAGCATTACCAAACCAAGCCCAGCTCCTCTTTTTGACCTGGCTTGGTCTGGGGTGCACCATGTCACCCACAGTGTCTGTTCAGCAGCAGCAGAAAGGTGGACCCCTGGTACCTGTTCAGAGCAGCACTGGCAGGGAGGTGATAGCTGTTGTGGTGTAGAGTCCATGATAAAGTAAATACGTTGTTAATAGCCTGCCAGGATGACGGTGCTGGCAGTGCAGTGCATCCTGTGTTCCCCAGAGTGGATCTGTTTTAATCTTATTAAAAGCTCATCAGTGTTTTCTACATATCCCTCCTGCAGACGGGGCTGTAGCACTCAGCAGAGCCGGCACCTGATTTATGTCCACAAGGTTTTCAGAAGTAATCAGAAGTCAGCTGGGGCAACAGAAGAAAAGCCTAGGGAGGGTCTTGGGAAGCCACATGGAAGGACCACTCTTCTGTCTAAAATGATGGTGACCTGACACCAGCTGCTGGGGGGATTGTCTCAACCAGGCAGCCCCCAGACTGAATCTCCCAAAAGTGTTAGAGCCTCAGGGGACTGGATCCTGAAAGCAATTTGTCCCTCCTGTGCATACAAGGAGGTGGTGAGTTCCTAACTGATGCTTGTCCTCAGCAGCCAAGGTTTTCTGGGAGCTGGGATCCCAGCTGACCTTCACCCCCACATATATTTGGCACATGGAGGATGGAAATGCAGAACCCCTGGAGCTGGAACGCCTGCTTACACCAGACAGCTGAGGCGCTGGGGCTGGAGGCTGTAGTAACTCATATCCTCTGCAAATTGACCTCGAGGAGGGGTTTTACATGCATCAAAGCATATCGTTAATTTGTTTGAATTTAGGACTTGCTTTCCATCTCAGGCAGGATGAATCAGAAGTCACTCCAATGAAGTCAATGGAGTAACAGGAGCGTACAGAGAATTAAGGCTGGTTTTTCCACCCTGTCCTTTTGCCCTCCTACCTGTGCAGGAGACAGCTCCTGCCTCTCTGCATGGCAACATTTCCTCTGGCTGCTGCAGGAAGGGGAAGGATGAATAACTTGCACAGCTGATGCACTGACTCACTGCTGTCCCCAGGAGCTAAGGTGCAGAGCTGTCAGCTGCTCTGAGACAGCGGGAAGCAGCCTTCTTGCTGTTCTGAGTTTCCCCAACACATTCAGGACCCATGCAGAGAACCAGAGTGAAATAATAATAGAATAAAATGTATCCCTCCGATACATCCAGTTTTCTTAGAGCATCTGTTGTGCAAAGGAATCCCAAAATGACTTTTGGAGTATGGCCATTCATGTTTGCAAACACTGTGACTTGCAGAGTTACATCCTTCACACAATCAGGATGAGGACAATTCTGGAGGAAAAGAAGTTGCTAACCTGTAAAAGTGGGTTTGTAAATCCGGAGCTAAAACAAAGAGCACCATCTCCTGGCAGCTGGGAATAGCTGGCACTGCTGCCAGGGATGCACGCCTAGTGCAGTTTCTCTTGCAAGCAGCTTGCTGCTCTCTGCATCTAACCTATAGCATCTGGAGGTAGGATAGCTCAGGGCTGACAGCTGGCTCTGGCTGTTGAGAAAGGCTGCTCCAGGGGGGACCGAGAGCTGGTGTGGTGGGGTTATCCACAGCACAGTGATGTCTGCACTTGGCATGAGGGGTCTGAGAAGTTTGGGTATCAAGCTCCCCTTGAGTTGACACACAAGTGCTCAAGCACTTTTGAGGTTTGCAGACTCTTTGAAGTGTCTGGGGTTAAAAAGTTCATGGAGAAAGGTCTTGTAAAATCAAGAGCTTGGCTCCCTACACTCCCATACCCCTGGGGGTACCGAGCCTACTTTGAAGCACTGTGGGATTTGGCACAGGGCTGAGACATGCCTCTGCCACTCATGCAAGCTGCCCTCACTGCCACTGGGAGTGGTACCAGCAAAGGATGCTTGGAAATCTGTGGAGCTTTCCTGAGGTTTGAGTTGGACTTGAAATCAAGTAGAGAGGAAGAAATAGCTTAGTCTGGTTCTAAGAAGACAGGGACTTTGAATTTGGAGGTAGACTTGGGACTGCTGGTTCATGTGGGTACTGTAATGAGATGTGGAAGAGTGATAAAACACTGAACATCTGTGTAAAGATGTAGAAGACTACAGATGAGAACATACTATGGCAATATAATATGAATTTTAAAAAGGAAGGTAACTGAGTTGGGAAACTAAAAAGAAACAACAAGACATCATGTATCAGGCTCAAAAGAACAGGTAAAAGTCTTTCCCTTTCCCTGCCCCCCCCCCC